>CM061362.1:16900213-17455213 GCA_030867105.1 Liasis olivaceus | reverse complement strand
TTCCACTGCTCTGAAGCATCCCTGGCTCCTTATATTGAAAAGACCCCACTGAAGAGTTTCTTCCCCAGATCTTCCTTTGGGATTTTATAGAAGAATTGGGATGCCAAGAAGGTTAAGGACCAGGGGTGGGCAACGGAATCCCAGAGTCATCTGCACAAATTCCTTTTCTGCAGTTCTGTTGGAGCCCTCTTGGGCCATGATGTCTGAAGATATACAGATTTTCCTCCAGGATGCTCTGTCCCCAACCTGATTCTTCAGGTCTCCCAAAGCACACCCATCGCTGCTGTAACTGAGTCCACCCCCCTTGCTGCTGGTCATCCTCTTCTTCTCTTTCCTTCCACCTTTCCCAGCATCAGAACCTTCTCCAGAGAGTTAAGTCTTCTGGAATTCCAGCTGGCAGGTCTAGGAAGAGGACCTTTTCTGCCGTGGCCCCTGCCCTGCGGAACAGCTTGCCACCTGAGGTGCAGGCTGCCCCCACTCTCCTGCCCTTCCAAAAAAGTGTAAAAACGTGGCTAAGTCAGATGGCCTGGGGGCCTGATGGGGGCTCGCATTGTTGGAATTGGCTGGTGGGATGATTAATACTGCTCCCCCCATCATCTTGGATTGTATTTTGGCTTTTTGTATAGAATTGTCACTTGTTATTTTAATGTGGCTATTTATATTTTTATCGTTTTGGATTTTAATCGTAAGCCACCCAGAGTCACCCTCTGGGGGAGATGGGCGGCATATAAATTTAATAACCAATAAATAATAAATAAGTCTTCGCATAAGGTATGCAAACTAGGATAATATGAGCCTGGTCATTGGTGCCTCCACTGAGAACTTTGGGTTGATTTCTTGTATGAGAATTTAGGCTGAACAACCTTCTAAATGAAGATCAGTCTTCTCTAAAGTAGCACATATAAACCCTTTTCTGCTCTCTGGTAGACCAGCTTCTTCCCTACATTTGCCTTTGGAGCGATCCCAGGAGCTCACGGGGTTGCCAAGCCTTGCTCCTTGCCATCCAGGAACCAAATAGCAGAGCCAGCCCTACCATTAGGCAGGAAGAAGCAGCCACCTTAGGCAGCTGCTTTTGGCTGTCATGGAAGATGTAGCAGATCCCTGTTTCATTTAATACCATTCTATTTTTACAGAGAGGTGGTCCTATGCCTTAAGAATTATATCTCAGCACTAAGGAGAAAGCTCGCTGCCTGACACAGGCACATGATGTCATGGGACAGCTTTGAGTTCACCCCCAACACAGACGGCCATATGCATCCTTCCCAAATCTCTACGAATCCGTTACTTTAGATGGGTGGCAATCATCTGGCTCTCTTTCTTCCTATTGACCTTGAAGAACCGGTGTTTTCTCCTTGACCCCAAACACCTAGAGCCGCCAATGTCAGCAGTTCCCCTTTTCATCCCAGCTATTTTGTCAGCTCATCTCTTATTCTCAGTAGATTTTTCCCTGTTATTCCTGATTTGACTGCAACCATCTCTTTTCCTCTCCTGCCTCTGCTTCTGTGTATATAATTATGTTTGAGAGAACTCCCCATGCGAGCTGCGTTTCAAGGATTGTAGAGCTGTGTGTAGGATAGCCTACTGATCTCTGACAATGAAGTCTCAGCATTTGCTCCCAACTCCAATCCCCCGAGTTTGTGGGGGAGAATAAGGCGGAAAATTAACCCATTTCCCTACCTGTTTAAATGTATTGAATAAATGCACCCTCATCTTTATTTGCAGAGCTCTCTATTTTTATCTGCTGTAGGCTAGCAAAACTGATGCCGTTCTACCAAAAAGGAAAAGGAAAAAAAAACCCTAGTAGTAAGGGCATTCCAGTTGTCTCTGTTGACCAAGAATAATCCCAGTTTTCATTTATAGCACAGCTCCTCTGCGTGAGATACAACTCCAAAAAAGGAAAATATTTTACATGTGTCTAATTTTATTACTCATAAAAGGCTCCAAAACTGTGTTACACTGCTGTTCTCTACTCTTGTATCTACCTATGGTATTACAGAAGAAGGGTGCAGCTGGGCTCCCTTCCAGAATCCCCAATAGATAAATGAAATCACTCAGAATTTCTTGGTTCATCATCTCAGTGGTTCCTCAGATGATTCCAAGAACGGTGCAAAAGTTCTTGGAATTATGGCTGTTTCCTGCCTCTTTCCCATGCTTCAAGATACATTTGGAGTCAGTGAAATGAAGATGCCATATCACCTTTAGGTATGAAGACATTTGTTACTAGGAAATGCTAGGGATTGACTGTCTTCTCTTGTTAAAATATTTAAGAACTTGTATTCATAGATGCTTCTTACTGTTAAAGAACACTTATTTTACCCTATTGTTATGTTGATGTTCTGCTTTTGTGATAGCTTCCCCCCCCCCACCCCATGTTGGCAGGGAATTTAGACAGTTGACTTTCAGCACATCTGGAAGATAGCATGTTGAGAAAGGCTATGCCAACTGAGATGTAGGATAGAGGTCTGGAACAGATCAGAGCCATGACCTCATAAGGGACACTGTGCAAGAAGTGGGACTGGAAATCTACCTTTCATGATCTCCAGAGCTACTATTGGCCATGCACTGTGTGTCAGACAACCATGACTTCCAGGGTTTCAGCAACAAGAGTTGTCACAAAGGAATACCTTAAATCTAAATCAATTTAAAATAAGAAGAAATTGTTTTGGGAGATGAACAGTTGGGGAATGAGAAGGAGAGGACTTTTATTGAAATGGTGGCTTACTTACTTCTATTTAAATGATCTGAAATAGTTTAACAGAAGATTATGTTGTGAATTATCTAATGTGAAGACTAGCATGGACAATGGGTCATCAACATCATGTGCCCAACATTTTGTGCCAACATCCAACCATTGACTTGGAACCAAGGTCCTCCTCTTCCTCATGGATTGCTTTATCAATTAGTTACACATTGCTAATGCTGTTTTCTGCTGCCTTTCCCCCCAAACACCCTTCACCTCAAAGTAATTAATGGGGGAATTTTGATTTTTTGCAATGGATTTGAATCTGATGTTAGTGCTGTCATGGAATTTTCTGTCACTAGATGTGGCCCTATTGAAGGAAAATTGGTATCCCCAGTTGATAAACTGGAGCAAGTCCAGAGAAGGGCTACCAAGATTGGGAAAGGAAACCAAGTCCTATGAGGAATGGTTAAAAGACCCAGATATGCTTAGCTTGCAGAAGAGAAGGTTAAGAGGGGACAAGATGGCTGTCTTCAAATACCTGAAGGGCTGTCACATTGTAGAGGGTTTGGATGTATTCTCTTTTGCCCCAGGATATAAGACAAGAACTAATGGGATTAAACTTCAGGGATGTAGGTGCAGATTAGACATTAGGAAGAACTTCTTGACAATAAGAGAAACCCCCATGTATGGAGGGGTTACTTCCCCTTCACTGGAGGTTTTCAAACAGAGGTTGGATAGTCACCTATTGGGGATGGTGTAGTGAATCCTGCAGGGTGCAGAATGTTGGACTTGGTGACCTCTTAGATCCCCTCTAACTCTATGATTCTATGAAACAAAGCCAGCTGCAGAGTAGTTTGCAAACCAGTTTAGAGAATGCAGCCAATTCAGGAAAGAACCGGTTAAGACAAGATGTTACAATCCTATTCTGACAAAACTCTGTTGGTGGCATCAACATTTATCTGAGCCCTATTAAAAGTAGAACTTGATATTTAAGACTCCTCCATTGTCCAGGATTTCCCGCCTGCCCAACCCTAGCTGAGTTAACAAAACAGACTTACAGTATTCATAAAACATGCTTCCCGCAAGGAAGTAGAAAACAAGATGGCTGAACAGGATGACCTAGATACATAAAACACTAGGCTGTGTTCACACAAGATGCTGACTATAAACCACCCAATCCCACTTTAGCCCAGTGTAGCATGTTGGGCAAAGATATTTGTCACATATATTACTTTACAGAAGGTAGTCCTCTAGTCTGAAGGATCTCAGAGGGTGGTTCTATCTTCTTGGGGCTTCCAGGACCAGTTTAAGATAGACCATAAAAAGCCTAGCAACCTAAGTTTCCAGGACTTTCAATAATTAACACTTGAACAGCAGACTGAATTATAGGAATTATACATCTCACAAGGCTGGGAGTTAGCAGTAACTCTCGCCCTGGAAAAATTCACCTGGAGCTGTCTTTGCGGTTCCATCTTTGGTCGATCTCTTTTATTCTGATTTATATATTGTTTTTGTTTCAATAGATGCTCTGTTTTCAGCTGCTTCTACTTTAAAAAAACACATTCATTATTTTATTGGAAATGCTTTGTTGTAAGGAACATCTCTAAACTGAAGGACAAGATAAGAATCTTAACAAATTCCATACACAAATAAACATGTAACTGGATTTGGAACTGTTGACCACAGAGGGGAAAGTAATGAATTTGTATCTTTAAGCTAATACAAAAAGACTGTCTCAAGCAGAGCAAAGGCCTGGCCCTGTGTGATCAGGAGGAATAGCATGGGTCACAATCTTAGAATATAAAAATAGGAGTATAAAAACTTTATTATTTAGGAAATATTTCAGAGCATCTTCTCTTGGCTCCCTGTTCCTGTAAATAAACCATTTTTCTCCCAAATCAGGCTTGGTGAGAAGGAAATATGAAGACACAGCAGTTGTAGGAGCAGAGATGAGAAAAGCAATGGACATTTCACCTCTTGATAGTAGGAGAGGAGAATCAAGAATCCTACTGTGACCTTGGATGCACTCCCATTTTGCTCAATGAATTCTAATGCATTTTGAGCAAAATTTCCCACGCAGCTCTGACTGTGTTTTACTGAAGGGCAGATGGTGACTTAAGGACATTGTGATGTAGACTCAGAGTTAGCAAAGAGGCCACCTGGTTGATACAATCAGTTTGCCGGCTGCCACATCGGATAGATTTTATGGGAGAGATGTACAACCTGAGGCCCTATAGCTGCAAACCAAATCCCATTGCTTTGGGTGAGATCCCAGAACCCCTTCAAAAGTTGCGGCTCAGTTGTAGCAGTGCAAATGGGAGAGTTTGTTCTGATACAGTCAGTAGAAAAACACAACAGCAACCCTGACAATTGTTAAAACAAAAGACAGAGGGAAACCAGGCAGCTTGCTCCTAAGAGAGCAAAACATTCATTGGATAGGGTGGGATACGGAAAGATGCCCAAGAACTTTTGAGTTCTGTTTCCCTAAATAGGATTTATTATTAAAACAGAGCAGTTGCAGAAATGTATTTATTGATTTTTAAAAATTATGTGGCCACCCATGTTGCCTAAAACAACCCCAGGTGGCTAACCAACAACTGCAAATAATAAAAGCACAAAATTAAAACTCTTAACCCATCACCAGGGCCATAACAGTACCCTATCAAGAAACACCACAAACACACCCAAACTGCTGGGCTCACCTCCCATCCTGACCCAATGTCTGAGGGAGGAGCCAGATCTTTATAGTCTTCTGGAAAGCAAGAAGGGCAGGGGTCTCCATATCTTGGGGAGAGGCTGTTCCATAGGCACAGCTATGGAAAAGCTTTGCTGCCTAGGTCCCACTAGATGATAACATTTAATAGAGGGGACATGGAGCAAGCCCACCCTATCTAATCTAGTGGGATGGGTAGATGTTCTCAGGAAGAGGTGGTCCTGCAGATAACCTGGCCCTGTGCCATACAGGGTTTTAAAGGTGATAATCAGCACCCTGAATTGCACTGGGAGAGAAACTGGAGGCAACTGGAAACACAGAAAACTATGAGATGCCCAAAACTGCATGTACTACTATATTCTGGCCCAGTTTCTGGTGGTCTTAAAGGGCAGCCTCATGTAGAGTGCATTGCATAGTCCAAATGAGAAGTAACTAGGGTATGAGTGATTATGAGCAAGTCTCCTGGTCCAGGAAATCCTTGGACATGCCTTCCTCTCTTTCTTCAATATTATTTATTCTGATATTATTTATCAGACGTTCTTGATTTCTTGTGAGATTGACAAAGTGGATCAGTCCAGCTTGATAATACCTTCTGGCATGGAACATTTGACCATGAACAGAATATTCTGACCTTAAAGCAAGTCATTCTAAGTGATCCAGAAGGCTTGGGATGGCCCACTTTAAGGTTAACGATAAGAAATGGCCTTTAGAGTCAAAGACCAAACAACATGTTATGGTTGGAACAGCCTGTGATGGGCTATTTTATGTAGTCTTCAAATTGTAATTTTTAACATGGTAGAAGGGGAGAGGAATTCTGTTAGCTATCTTTAATACACTTAAGGTTAATTAGGCAATAATTTGAACTGAATTTTTGGAGTGGGGCCTCCAGCACCACATTCAGGCATCTCTCCAAATATTGCACATTGTTGGTCTATAGCAGTGTTTCTCAACCTTGGCAACTTTACGATGGGTGGACTTCAACTCCCAGAATTCTCCAGCCAGTCATTCTGGCTGGGGAATTCTGGGAGTTGAAGTCCACCCGTCTTAAAATTGTCAAGATTGAGAAACACTGGTCTATAGGATGTTACAGATGTTGGGCTAATGGTTTGCTGATGTTCATGCCTCTCCCCAGTAACAGGGAAGAAACAGTCCTGAATCACAAGACAGGATCCAAGCCTGAATCTTCACAGTTGCCTTAGCCTGACCAGTTAAACATGAACAAATTTGGGTTTTGATTTATTTAAGCCCATGCTTAAAAATAAGTCTTTTGTCCAATGCTTTGTAACAAGCAAAAGGGGGTGCAAAAAAGGGGGTGCAATCAGTTTGCATTTTTGTGCAAACTTTATTCCACATTCCCAATCAATGTAATACAGCTCACTTGCCTTCTGAAACTCCCCTTGCTGTGAATTCTAGTACAGTGTAGTTCATTCTGACATGTACCCATTGATATACAAAATGCTTCAGAAGTGTACCAGGCCTAGCGCAACTGAAGAACTCCTCTTCCATTCATTAAAACAGTCTCTTGTTTCCAGGCTGCTGTTTGAGCTTGGAAAAAAAATGCCACAGCTTTTAGAAATCCATTCATTAAAGTTAGAGAGACTCTTAAAGCAGCTACACCTTAAGGATATCATTTTCCCCCAAGCTGGAAAGTTGCTGTATTGCGAAACTGATTCTGGGAAAATGAGCTTTTTGCCAAGGGTGATCTGGGGAATTTTGCAGCGAAAGGGGAAGTGAAATTGCTCTCTTCCTTCCATTCCAAATGCAGATGCCAACTGGATTAGCAACTAAGCCCTTTCAAACAGTTGCAAGGCAGCTAATATCTCCCACTGAGTCCAAGAAGCAGACCTTCTCTTGGCTAGCTGGTGGGACATCAAAGAGATTGCATGGTACGCAGTAGTCTGTCTTCCAAGAAAGGGTAAACAGGAGGAAGCAGCAATGAAAATTATCAGGTATGATAATGGTGGAGTATCTTCCATACGGAGGAGGATTAAATTGTGTTGAGCTCCTCAGTTTACGGAGGAAAGGTACTAAGGAAAGGACGTGCCAGAGAGGAATAAAGTTATGCATGGAGCACAGAATATAAGAAATCCTGGGGCATTTGATGGTGCAAAATTCAGGACAGACAACAGAGCTGATAACTACACACATCTTACACATGCAGAGTTGTTGCTGTAAGACAGTGCCTGGGATCCCACAGCCCACCAAACCACAGCTACAATAGCAAGGCTCCTATGCCAAGCCCCAAATCATGGTCTACACGCTAAAGGTTCACCATTACGCTCAACCATGTGCCCACTGTGATAATAAACAAACTGCATTCTGGCTTACTGTGGTAGGGAACCCTGTCATGGTCATGCCATCCATTTGGGAGGGCTTACAGGATGGAGGGTGAAGCTAATTCCCAGAAGATAAGACAAGCTTCAGTAATGAAAGTCCAGAATTCCAAATATGGGACTTGGATTAAATATAATGAAAATTAAACTAATGACAAGTGCAGCCTGAGAACTGATAAGAACCTTGAAGTGATGGGTGTCTTCTGCCTTTGGGGATCAGATGTCAACAGTAAAGGAACCAACAGTCAAGAAATACACTGCAGATGAGCACTTGGCAGAGTAGCAATGAAGATCCTAGAAAGGGATATTCAGATGCTGTGACATGTCTATACCTGCAAAGATTAGACTCATTCCGCCCTTGTTTTTCCTATGACGCTCTATGGATATGAAGCTGGAGTTGGAAGAAGCAGGATAGGAAGAGTACTGGCACTTTGGTGCTGGAGAAGACTCTTGGGGATAGCATGCATGGAGGATAAAGTAAATCAATCCAGAATTATCATTTAAGGGATGAATGCCCAGGCTCAAGTTATCATATTTTGGACACATTACACAAAGACCCAGCTCCCTTGAGAAATGCATAATGCTGGGATAACTTGCAGAATATCCTGAAGAGAATTTATGTGGTGGGTGGGTGGCTGGCTTTTAATCAAGTTAAATCAAGGCTAAAGGTCAAGTCATAAAAATCGTATATTGCCCCCAATATCAGTGGGGACCAACCCCAAGAAGAGGTTTTCCAAAGGCCTGGCTTTTGAGGAGTTCATGGGCCCCAGGTTGCAACTGATTCCTGTTTTGGAAATGTTTGCCCTGATGGAACCGTTTTGTCCTTGGACAAATGCAAACAGCAAAATGGACAATTTAAGGGCTCTGACCTGAACTTGATCATATTACTCCCAGAAAAATACATCATGAATTTGGCCTGATGTCTGATGCAGCTCCTTGCTGATGGGATCAATTGAATGGAGTTTAATTGGGAAGATTAACAGGAGTAAGAACAAATAATAAGAGATTGTCTGCAATTACCAGCTGCTCTTGTTCTCAGAAGCTGATTTTGGCAGGTCTCCATGTTACTCCTTGCTACCATTGTTCCTCTTCAGTTTTGCTAAATAGGTCATAGATGGTGGACCTGGTGCCTTCCAGATCTGTTGAATTACAATCCCCATTAGCCCCACCAAGCATGGACCATAGGCAAGGGGGATGGGAGCTGTAGTTCCTCAGCATCTGCAAGAACATCAGTTGCATTACCCAGATCCAGCAGCTTATTGGAGTTCATTATTTATTTGGGAGTGCCTGCACTGCCTTTTCAGGGATTATTCTTTCCTCAGGTGTTTGGCTAAGGTAAAATAACACTAATTTATCTGTAGCTCAAAATGAAAAGAACATTTAAAGAAGCAGAGACAAATAATCTAGTTTGTAATATTGTAAGAAAGCAGGATTGATTTAAAGCCAACTCCCTCAATAAAGAAAAACCCCAAATCTAACAACATTAAAAACAGATACAAATAGACAAGAAGAGACTGACTACAAACTATGGCATGACAAAGTCGCAACGGTGGTGAATTGGAATATCTGCAAGAAATGCCATTCGTCTGCAAGCAAGAACTGGTGGGACCCCAAAGTAGGCAAAGTAATAGAAAATGAAGAAGCTGAAGTGCTCTGGGACTTTAGAATTCCAACAGACAAGCAAATTGTTGATGAGAAAAAAAAGTCTGGATAGTGGACATTGCAATACCTGGAGACAGCAGAACAGAAGAAAAAGAACTATAGAAAATTACAAAATACAGAGACCTCCAAATAGAAATAGAATGACTGTGGCAAAAGAAAGCAAAGATAATACCAGTGGTAGTAGGCGCCTTGGGTGCAATCCCAAAACATCTGGCGCACCACTTGAAGACCATCAGCATTGACAAATCACCATTAGTCAACTGCAAAAGGCAGATTTCCTTGGAACAGCTTACATTTTGCAACGATACCTTTAACACCATCAAACAACATCTGCCTATTCCAGGTCCTTGGGAAGGACTTGATAGGTGGATAAAAATGCCAAATGCAGTCTAAACATCTGGCTGACCGTGCAACCAACAACAATATTAATAATAATAAAAGCCTTGGACAACACTTAAAAATCTGCTCATTGACAACATTTCCATCTGTCCATTACAAAAGGCCACGCTGCTTGGATCTGCACATAGATTACGCTGATACATTATGACATCCTAGGTTCTTGAGAAGAACTCAATGCAAATGAAGGGCAACTCCAGCTAAAGAACTGGCAGATGTGATTTCACATTGATGTGTATGTAATAATAATAATATCATCCATAATAATATCATCCATGGCTATTAACTAACCCAGGAAATGACTTCCCTAAACACTAATTGCTTATCTAATTATTTTTAAGCAGTCATTACTGTATAGGGATATAGGCGAAGTTGCCTTAATGGGAAGACCAGCAAACGATATGGTTTAAAAGTTGGAGAAAAAAGGAAATGAACAAGGACTGAACTGTGCTATTGCTGAAGTCACATACTCTGTATTGCTGCATTTATTGATGCTTGGGAAAATACCTCCATTTCAGTTAATGCAGTGTTTCTCAACCTTGGCAACGTTAAGACCTGTGGACTTCAACTCCCAGAATTCCCCAGCCAGCAAGGCTGGCTGGGGAATTCTGGGAGTTGAAGTCCACAGGTCTTAATGTTGCCAAGGTTGAGAAACACTGAATTAAGTTGTATTACTTCACTTTTGATCACATAGAATAACCTGCTATATCACTCACCGTGCACCTCTCTGGTGAGAGGAGGACATTTTCGCCTACGATCTATCTTAAATAATATTCCATACTGCTTTTTCATACTGTTTTTGAAGGCTTTTCCACTATTATACTAGCTGTGGACAAGATAAGACTGTACAGCACATACTATGTACATGATATCCTTGTTCCCTCTTCCGAACTCCCGTGAAACAGACAAGATCAGGGAAAGCCTCAGCCGTTTTTTGAAAGCTGATTTCTGATTTTCTTCTCCCTACTTCTCTGGATCTTGGTGATTTGTATGGCATTTGTTTAATAACATTTTGCCTTGCTCTGCTAACCTCAGATTTAGGCGTATTCTATCACATATGGTGTGTTTCTGGTTCTTTGTTAGCACAGGGATGTGAAATACCTTGATTATTGTAGAGGGAAGAGGGAATGGCCTTGAAGGGCAGGAGGAAGAGCTGCTACCAAGGGAACGGTTGGAGAAGAGGGCCCTGAGCCCAGGCCAAGAAAGTTAACTTGAGAAAATGTCTCAGACAGACTCCTCCCTCATTTACACAGAGATAAAAGGGGCAAGTGGGAAAGCCCCTTCAGACTTGCAAGATTCTGTTGCTACAACAGTTACGCTAAAAGTACTCCTGACCTATAGGGCATCGGTTTCTTAGTCTGGTCTACCTTGCTGGGCTGACAGTTACTTTACAATCAGCTGGGTTCTTACATTCTAAGGATGGAAGCCTGGGGAGAAAGCAGGTCACAGAAAACCAGAATGTCACTACTTGCTATGGAATAAATCTTCACCAAACAAGAGAGCAGAGATTCCAGGAAGCAGAAAAGCAATGGCTGTTTATTTGCATTTGCACCTGGATGCTTTGAAATGCCAGCTCAGTATATCCCAGCCTCCTTCAGAAATCAATGCCCCAGCAGCTGTGGCCCTCTCTGCCAGGGCACGCCTGCCAAATGCACAGGGAAGAATCAGTTTTGCTTTGCCGAGTGACAGGTTAGCAGAATGCTGGAAAAGGTTCCAGCGCCCATTAGCCAGTCGAAAATAAAATGCCCTGGTGCCAAGTCTTTGTCAGCAAGCCATCTTAAGGACAGAACAAAGCAAGATATTGGCAGGGGCCAGAGTTCAGAGAGAGGGGCGCTGATCAGAGGAACCATTCCGAGTGGTAGAGCTCTCAGCACAGAGGCACAAATCCTCCATGTAGTTCATGGAGCCACTTAGGGCCAATTTGGTGTAGCAGTGAAGGGGCTGGGCTAGAAAGCAGGAGATGGTGAGCTCTAGGCCTCCCTTGCGCATGAAAGCCGGCAGGGTGACTTTGGGCCAGTCCCTCTCTCTCAGTCTAACCCACCTCACAGGGTTGTGGTTGTGGGGAAAAAAGGAGGCAGGAGTATTAAGTATGTTAGCCACCTTGAGTTGACCAAAGGTGGAAGGAAGGAAGGAAGGAAGGAAGGAAGGAAGGAAGGAAGGAAGGAAGGAAGGAAGGAAGGAAGGAAGGAAGGAAGATGATGATGATGATGATGATGATGATGATGATGATGATGATGATGATAGTTCATTCTTACAATTATTTAAATTATTTCTCTGCAGACATCAAGGGTGTCCAACTTTGGGTGCTCTAGCTACATGGCTAGTCCAGTGGAGCAGAGAAAGGTGTAAAGAGATATCCATGCATCCACTGCCCTGTAGGAAAGAAATCTTGTTAAATCATGAAATGGGACATTGTGAGAAATGGTTAAATGAATGAATGAATGAATGAATGAATGAATGAATGAATGGGCAAGCAGGCACCAATCAACAAATTTGCCTTGCTGGGAACCAGAGGTCCACTCAACAGATGTGGCTTCTCATTCCAGGCAAGAAAGTTTAGGAGAACCATGTTGGACATTTGGAGGTGGCCTGGTTCAGAGATCCTCCAGAAGAAGGGTGGTCCTTATTTATGGTTCAGATCTTTGGAGTCCTGAAGTTTACACCCATTTTACTTTTTTTTCCTTTCTTTTTTCTTTTATTTAAATGCCCTAGAAATACAATAAATACACTAGATACATTTTTAAAAAAGGCATATATGATTAACAAAAACATGTTTAAACTTAAGGGAAAAAAGATAGAAACCTGAAGTGAAGAAATGAAATTAAGGGGGAAAAAACCAACAATCCCAAACAAATTAAGAAAGAGGAAAAAAGGGGAAAACAACCAACAACCTTGCCTTCTATATTATCAATAGTCACTGATTTATTCATAAATAGGCTACTACAATATGATCAGTATAAAATGTGATTGTAAAATGTCACAACATGCAATCCATTTGCTTCTCTTTTGGAACTGCATGGTCAGTATTGGGGGCAGGGAGGGGGTCAATGCTCAGGGTTGCCCCAACCCAGTCTACATTTTTGTCATTCTAGCACCAGGGCTTCTCCTCCCTGGTGCTTCTGTTGGGTGGGGCTGCAGAACTAGTGCCTAAAAATATATGCAGAGCTCCCCTGAAATCCTCTGATTCCATCCATCGATTGTAAAGGTTTGGTTTGGCTTGGCCTGTGTGTGTGTGTTGGACATGCTGTTCTCCTGTTTGCGTTATTCTTTTGCTCGGCTGACTAATTTCCCAGCACAATTTGCTTTAAAACTGCTTTAGAAATACAAACGTGAAACCTCGAATCAGATTTCCCCTAGCAGAATGCAGCTATTCCTTACAGTCAGGGTACGTTTTATTGTCTTACTGTCCTTGCTAGAGCCTTGAATGCTCACCAGGTACAAGGCCAGAACAAGACGGGTGGTAGAATCTCTTTCGTCGAGGGGCGCTAATCTAGTTTAGAGATTTCCCCAGAGGCTTGACTCCAGTTTTGTTTTCATTCCTGCCCCTCAAGTTACGATCCCTGAGTTCTCTTTACCTTGACTTTTGGCTGCCAATAATGCTGTGCAAAATGATTTTCTTTTCTTCCTCCTTTTATTTATTTATGAGATTTATGAGATACCATCTTGGGGCACATGATTCCAGGGGTCTAAGAGCAATGATCAAAACACAAACAATAAAACAATACCAAAAATAAAAAATCAAGAAAAACCAGGTGCCCAGTCCGTAACTATACCCATTCATCTCTTCAATCCCCATGTTCCAGCCATACTGTCCCAGTGCCTGGGGGACAAGCCAGCTCTTCACAGCTTTAGGGAAGGCTAGGAGGGTGGGGGGCTGCTGGATTCCAGGGAAAGGGGTGTTCCACCACACAGGGACTGCCACAGAAAAGGCACACTTCCTAGATCCAGGATGGCAACATTTAAGGGAAGGGACCTGGAAAGTGCCCACTCTGTCCAATCTAATAGAATGGGCAGATATTCTCATGGAGAGGCAGTCCTGCAGATAACGTAGTCCTGTGCCATGTAGGTCTTTAGAGGTGATAACAAGCACCTGTCTAAGAAAGAGGTTTCTGGTGTTCCTTCTCCTTCTCCTTCTCCTTCTCCTTCTCCTTCTCCTTCTCCTTCTTCTTCTGGAATTTGAGAATTTCTTTCCAAATCTCTCATTTTTAAAAATTATTATTATTATTAATACCACTACTATTTTATGCCTTCAAATCATTCTTGATTTCTGGCAATTGCCTGGACAGGTCCTTGCAGTTTTCTTGGCAATTGTCTTCTTCCTAGGGTTGAGGGGGGGTGGGGACTGGCCCAAAGTCACCCAGCTGACTTTGTGCCATGACAGGACTAGGACTCACATCTTCGCCAGTTTCTCACCTTGTGCCTTTAACCCTTACACCACACTGCCTGTCAAATATTGTGCCTTTGAGTCAGTCTCGACATTTTTCAGGAGGCCATTGCCTCCTTCCTAGGGCTGAGAGAGAGCGAGTGTTCCAGAGTCACCCAGCTGGCTTTGTGACTAAGGAGGGACTAAAACTCACAGTCTCCTGGTTTCTAGCCTGGTGCCTTAAACTGCTAGACCAAACTGGCTCTCATTAGTGTTATCAGTTGACTTTGCTGGTGGCACTTTTCTCTTATCACTCTGTAGCCTCCCTGCTCAAAATGGGAAAGACTAGTGGGTGGGCTCCTTCATTACATCCTCCCTGGGTTGCAGAGAGCTGGAGAAATGAGTGTGCAATGAAAGGCAGGTCATTTACCCACCTTCTTTCACCATCGTGTTGCTAAATAAATGGACAAATAGTAGTGTTCCTCTGGCAAGAATTTCCCTGAAATTCTCTGCTCCTTAAAAATAATGTTCCAAAGCAAATTCTTTTTCATCAGATTGAATTGATGGGGGGAAATACACCAGGTTTTTCTTCGCACATTCCTAATTGGCATTATTAGAAGCTGTGTTGTTCTAAATTGATCTGTTTGTTCATGTAGCCGAGTAGAGTTGCACTGAAAAGTGACAATTCTCCATAAGGGTTTCCTAAAGTTTTTCTGGCTCTACTAAGAGCTGCCAGAGAGGGAAATGGGGATATTTTAACCAGTTTTCTACCACCGAGCCTCCTTTTTTTTTTGCATGACTCTGCTTCTGACTGCTCTGTAAGGTTTTCTATAGTGTTGCTTTTAATTTTGTTTGACATTTTATTGCAGTTCTGCACACGGCATTTCAATATGTTTTAGGAAGAACAGTATACAGATTTTATATGATGAGCAACAGCCATTAATTACAAGTGATCGGGGCAGTGTTCTTTGGGCTCCGAAATTGCCTACAAATGCATGTTCTTTGGCAAAGTTGTATACAAAAAAATACACAAAGGAATGTTTCTTGCTATCTTTTTGTTTTCCTCACTGAATGATGCAGAAATTTAACTGAATTACGACTGATACATGGGAAACTGAAAGAGACCAGAATTATACATCACATACACCAAAAAAAAATGTTCTGCAAATCTGTACAGAGGCTTCTATTTGCATTCAAGCAGACATGAATGGAAACCCTTTCATATTTCCCCATATAAGAAATTCCTTCCTGTGCTCTCCTCACTTATAAATTTAGATGAATCTCCTGCAGCTTATCCCCCTTCTAGGTCTTGAGTAAAGAAAAGGGGCCTTTAAGAAACCATCTGGCTCATTCACGAAGGGAAGGCCTAATTCAGAACTACTCCTGTTGATCTTTATAAAGCAAGATTTCATCAAATTGATCCTTGGACAAGAAGGCATCTTGTGACATTTCCGTGGTCTCCCTGGAGACTTTGTGAGACCTTATGCACGGAAGAAAAACCTGGCTTTCTTTGTTTTTCTGTTTTTTTAAAGCATTCGATATTGGGGTTCTGCAGGTAGCAGTTAGGGGTGGTTTTGTAAGCTCTTTAGTATAGCAAGGCACTCTGTTGCAGACCCTTGTTCTACAACTCCAGATGTTGCAAGCCTTGTGGTTTCATTGGGAGCTCTCCAGGGTGCTGAATTCTGCTTCGAGGGTTGACTTTGGCCCTTGAATCAGGCAGAATGTTAGAAGTGGGACTTCTGTGCACAGCTGCATCTTTTCTCAGTGTTTAGTCTTAGCCTGAGCAGTTCACACCCCCTGCCTGGGGCTTTTCTTATTGTGTTTTTGCCCCAGTCTCTCTGTGCCACAAAATCCCCATTCCCCCCCCCCCCCCGCTTGACAATAAGCATCCCAATATCTCTTTGCAAAATATCCTGCCTTCTCCTCCTCTTCCTCCTCCTCCTCCTCCTCTTCTTCTTTATATCTTCTTTGACAGTGCTGGCTGCAAATGTTTCTCTTTCCCACCCCTCTGCGCCCTGAGTTTTAACAGGGTTTTATATTCTGATGTGGCGTTTTAAAAATAGCTTCATATTTTTGTGCCTTTTTTCCTTACTAGAAACCATTTTATTTATGTTTTGCTTTTCCATAGCTAACATGTTCCTCTGTAAATTGTTCTCCCAGATGGAATCAAACCTCGCATAGAGGGGAAAACCAAAATTTAGCCACATTTATTGGAGTCTGGGAATTCTAAACCCTCCACAGTCTCTTTCCTACTCTAAGTCTTGACTTGGCATTTTTCCATTTCTGGGTGGAACAATATTAAGTTGGAAGCATCTTCCCATTCTAAGAAGCACTGCTGTTTTCATCCAAGATGGCCATTGTTATTGGGTCCAGAATTTCTCCTCACATATCCATGTCTGCCTGCAATTTGCCTGCAATTTCCCCACATACAAAATTTCAAATACAGCTTCTCCAAATGTGCATCTGATTAAAAAAAAAACTGCATCACCAAAACTAGAGCACTGTGGATGCCGAAAGATAAATGGTATTCCAGCTTGCATCTCAGTGCAGAAAGGGACATTTAGGTGGATCCGTATAAACATGCAATTCAGATATATTTCTCCCTAGCCCTACTCTTCCAGACTCTTGGTGACATCGTGCTTATAATAGACTTGGCTAGACTCCCCTACTGGCTTTGAACCATAATTGTATCATGTTAGATTAGAGCATGGGAGGGATGGTACACTTGGCGGCTGATCAAAGCACAGCACAAGAGACTAGTCCTTTGATGCTTGAATGGAGTCTTCATTGAAAACATTTTAAGCTGACTGGACTCTTTGTGGTCACCTGGTTGGGACCTGATTGTTCCAGGTGGTGGGCATGGGCTTTGTTCAATTGCTCTGTCTCATTCTTCAAAGCATATTTCTGCAAGGCAGATGATTTGCTGCCATCTGTTAATGCAGATCAGCCTCTACCCTCCTGGGATTCCTCTAATCCTTTCTAATCACTTCTGACCTCACCAGTTCTTATGGTCTTGTTTGCCTGCCTCCCTGCAGTATAAGCCTTGTATTTCCTTCCTTCCTTCCTTCCTTCCTTCCTTCCTTCCTTCCTTCCTTCCTTCCTTCCTTCCTTCCTCCCTCCCTCCCTCCCTCCCTCCCTCCCTCCCTCCCTAAGTGCCAGGGACCATTCTTTGGAGTTAAGAACCCTAACCTAATCCTAAATCTAATGAAACAACCAATCAGCCAATCAAACAAACACAATTCTAACTGGGGGGTGTGGGGTGTGGATGGCCAAGAAATCATGCTTCTAGGCTCCTGTCCTCTTGATACCTTGGGGAATGGAGGAATACAGAATATACCCTCTTGGCCAATGCAAATTGGATGGGAAGTTTCCAGCTGAAGCAGATGGTTATGAAGAAAACAAGATGCCGAGCCATAAAGATGTAGGTAATGACCAGCATTTTGATTAGGATCTGGAAGCCCACCGGCCCCAGTGCAGTGCCACCTTACCAGTGTTCTTCTGCTATACCAGCTCATGCTGATCAGAAGCGGGCAGCTGCGTTTTGCACCAATGGCAGCTTCCAAAACATCTCTGAGGGCAGCCCCCGGAAAGCAAATAGCACTGATCAAAGCATGAGGTGATAAAGGCATGGGTTACCCTTGCCAGAGCAGTGACAACGAAAGAGCATAGAATTGCATTGAAAATGTGCTTTTTCCTCAGTGTTTGGGCTCAGGGGAGTAGAAGTTTCCCCTTAAGCACTGTCTTCTCCTCCTGATCAGTTTTCTTTTTTTCCAGCACAGCTTTGGACAGGGTGGGGACCTATTACCCTGGACCGTCTGTAGGACCTCAGGATCCCATCCAAATTAGGAGCTGTTAGGAATAAGCTGGTGGCGGGGGAGGAGGTCCTGGCATTTCCAGGTCTAAATGGTGATGAGAACATTCCTCCATTTCTGCTACATTTGCTTTCTAATGCAATGTGGCAAGAGACTGTTTTTGACTAGAGTTGATCCATCCTGCAGTGAAGATGGAGCCAGGGTTGGTGAACATATTGAATATTTTAAAGAGTATCTCTAGGCTAAAATGGGAGGGAGGCAATGATAAACCTGTTCTGTAACAGGGCCAATACCACTGCAAGGATACAGTCCTGAGGACCAAGTTCAGCCCGAGGACATCTTTCCTCCCCCTACCCACCCACCCCCCGACTTCTGGGCATTTTCCTTCTTCCTTGTTCTTAGGCCACTCTTCTCCCTGCCGACTGTTCCCTGTGTTGGGGATTCTGTCTTGAGGAAGGGGTGACATTCGATGACCTCAGGCCATTTCCAAGGCTCTGTTTTTAGGATACTGTGCTATCAAAATCTAAATCCCCACCAAAAACATTCCATTCAGCCTGCTCTGTGTGGAAACTGATTGTGGATAAGTCTTAATCTTTCCTAATCCACGGCTATTTGAAGGATCACGAAGTATATTATGATTGGATTATGTGGCCAAATCCAGCAAGATATATTAAGGATTCGGGTCACCATCCCACATCTGGACTACTTTATGCCCAGGGGTCAGAAAATCCTTGGCACAGCTCCTTCTCTTCACATTGCATATGGCAAGCAAGGTCAGAAAATCTGCATTTATATCTGTCTATAGCCAGAGGCCAAGGAGCTGCTTGGGTAATTATGTCCAGGGGACATGCAGCAGAAAGAGGCAAAATGAGAGAACCTGGAACTTCCTGGCAATCAGAGGATCCTCCTTGTGTGGCTTGTTCAGAACACAGATGTATAAATATCAAGATGAGCTAAACTCAGCACACGCGTTATATTCTCTCTCTCTCTATGCTGGGTATCTATTTCTGAATGAAAAACTAGCTTGCTGTTGCTACCAAGGAAGGAACAGAAGGGAGAAAGGAAAGGAACGGAATATTATATTTAATAACAAGTTGCACTTTGGCGCAAGGATACAGCTAGCATATGTCATTCTTAGCTTTAAAAAAAAAATCCTTACAGAGCGGTGTGTATTTTAAAAAAAAAGTATGTCCCAAAATAATGATCTACATCTAGGGGATTTGGAAAAAAATAAAATATATATTATAAATAGTCACAAGCATATAAAAGAGAGTTGCATTTTAAAAAGTAGTTTATTTGAGGTATTTGTTCTAAAAGCAGCTTTATAGTTAATTGCTTCTGACGCATGCAGATTTTCTTTCTTTCTTTCTTTCTTTCTTTCTTTCTTTCTTTCTTTCTTTCTTTCTTTCTTTCTTTCTTCTTTTTAAACTAATAATTCATAGGAAATATGATAGACTGGAATAACAAGTGAATATGTAGAGGATTTATATGGACCCAGATTTAATTTGATCTGCACCTTGCTATTTACCATTCCTGCAGAGGCTGCCAGATCAATGCCATTTGAAAATGCACATTTGGGGAAAGAAAATGTTCCAGTATGCCTATTTTGAACATGAGGTTTTGTGCAGGTATTTCATACACACACACACACACACACACACACAATCACAAATGCATATTCAAACAGGATGGGGTATCCTGATGAATGAATCAATATGAAGCTGACAAGGAGGGCTCTGCTGTGATGGTATCACACATGTCATGTGCAATGATATGTGGGAATGACTTCGGGAGACAGGGGGAAGAGCCACAGCCAGAGGAACAGTTGGACGAGAGGCAGCTGAGCCCGCAAAAGAAATGTGAGCCTGGCAAATGTCTCAGAAGGGACCCTCCCTAGTTTCTTGGGTTGTAAAGCTGACTTTGAATGTACTTTGAGACTTGCAAGATTCTGTTAATGTAACCTTATAATAAAGTAGAATTAGTCCATCTGGTCATGCTTCCTGTCTGGACTACCTCACAAGGCTGGCATCCATTTTGCAAGTTGCAAAATGCATTTCTTGCCCTTCACCTCGAGAGCTGAAGACACTAGGGAGGGTCCCTTCTGAGATGTTTGCCAGGCCCACATTTCTTTTGCGGGCTCAGCGGCCTCTCGTCCAACTCTTCCCCTGGCTGTGGCTCTTCCCCCATCTCCCAGGGTCATTCTCACATACCATTATACCATGCTATCGTTGTGCAAAGAACAAGAATGCTTTCACTCAGGCCATTTGTGCAGTGATGTTATGACACTGAAGATGTTCTTTGTCCCCCTCCCATGTTCCCTGATGACCCCTACAGGGCACAGCCTGATCTGTCCATTCCTAAGGTGAAGGATATCTGACAAAGGAGAGAATTTAAGGAAATGCAATTCACCTCTGAAGCAATGGCAAAATAATTGCTTGCTACCTGCTGGGTTTTTTCTCTGACAAGCTATAGTTTGGCATGAAGTTACAGCTGGCTCAACTGCAGGTTTGCTGGGGTTTTGGAAAGAGACATTTGTTAGAGTTGGGTTTGTCTTTCTAATTCCTTCCAGGCATACAGAGTGGGGTAATGCTTGCTTTTCAAAGACATCCTCCCTCATAATCAACACAAGAGAAATCGGATAACGTCTCCATTGAGATGGGGCAGAGAGAGGCACGATACTTAGACAGAATGCAGCGATCTCCCCCTTTGACAGAGCAGAGCAGATGGGATACCCGATAGCCAGTTTGGGATCATATAGACAGTTTGGTGTCGTGGTTAAGATGCTGGACTAAAAAACAGGAGACTGTGAGTTCTAGTCTTCCCTTAGGTTTGGAAGCCAGCTGCGTGATGGTGGGCCAGTATAATGGGATGTGGGAAAGACCTTGGGAAACAGGGCAAAGAGATGCAAGCCAGGGAATGGTCAGATAAAAGACTGCTGAGCCCTCAGCAGGAAAGTGGCTAGGGCAAAAGGTTCAGAAGAGACCCTCCCTAATTTTTGGGCTGTAAAGGAAATGGGGGGAGAGAAGTATTTTCAGACTTGCAAGATTTATGTCAGCTTTACTAAACAGATCAGGCAGGAAACATGACCACATGAGCTAATTCTACTTTATTGTAAAGCTACCTTAACAGAATCTTGCAAGTCTTAAAGTACAATTTAATTAATTAATGAGTTAATCAATTAAGAGCCTTCTCTGCCATTGTCCCCGCCCTATGGAATACTCTCCCCCAGAGGTGTGGCAGCCCCCTACTCTCCCCACCTTCCAGAAAGGGGTGAAGACCTGGCTCTGCCAACTTGCTTGGGAAAAGAAGAGGGGCAATCAACCCTGGGGCTGGTTGGCACCTTGAAGATGCTCCCATAACCTTTAGTTACCATCAATATCTTGGAGGACATTATTTATGTATGAACTTGGTTTTTTATTGTATTTTAATTAATATACTTGTTTTTACTGTAAACTGCCCAGAGTCACTCTTGAGTGAGATGGACAGTGACTAAATTTGAAATATGAAATATGAATGAATGAATGAATGAATGAATGAATGAATGAATGAATGAATGAATTATAGGCTGGTCAGCTCCAAACAACGCTAGGTGGCTTCACAAAATTAAAAGAACGGCACTTCCATTAAAAAGAAAACACACCAAAAGAAAAAACCACACCCACCACAAAGGTCCATAAAACAACAACCCTACAATTGTTCCTTCCCTCCTTGTACGCCCTTTAGCAGAAAAAAAATCAGTCCCAATTTGGCTTTTGAACAATTAAAAAAGGCACAAAGCTTTCCCTGAGGCTTACATTGAAACGACCCCAAAAGAGAAATAAAATAGGTCAGAGGGAGACACAAATGGCCTGGTGCTCCTTTTTAATACTTTTTGGATTTTAAACTGGGTAAGATGCACATGTACTTCTGCCACACAGCCAGAAGTTGTAGTTTATTGTGACACTTGGAATGGAAACCGCTCAAAGAGAGGAACTCGTATCTCCTCTGCATTCCTGTAATAGGTGTCCCTGGGCATTTTCCAAGGAGTTCAAGCCTTTGTGGATGATCTCCTTTTCATCCTCAATATTACTTCTTTGGCCAGGCTACAAGCAACATGCATAGGAAGCAAGGATAGGAACTGACTTTATCTGATTGATCGGCCTACCTTAGTATTGTCTACAGTCATTAGCTTCTGTCCAGGACTGACTTTCAACCCTAATCCCAACAAACTTCAGCAGGGCTCCACTGAGAATTAGACTTAATATAAGTTAGCATAGCTTTGCATTCTCGTAGTGCTTTATAAATTTTAGTATTACTTATGTCCTTTCATAGTTATCTATCCTAGTTAGTTCTAGCATTGAGATTATTCATTGTAAAATTCGTTGTGATTTTATAGGATTCTTTTGCATTTTAATTCCTGTACTCTGTAATTTTATGTTATCTTTGCCTTATTGTATTCTATCAGTATGCCTTTTTATTTTTATTTCTATTTTAGCGTAATTGTTACTGTTATTAGTTCTATGCTGGTCTATGACCAAAATAAGATCCGTTGATGAATTGTCTACAAAAAAAAAAAAAACAGAATGTGTTTTCTTGGGGAGATTCCTATCTTCTCAATCAAAACCTTCATTGCAGCATTGGGCAAAGCTAGAATTAAGTGGTGCTAAGTGAAAAATGGGCCAATTTTGCAACAGAGACCATGATCTACCATAATATAGTCTCTTTAGGCCTAGTTGATTGGCAGTTAAAGTCCAGGGTTGTGGTATGTAGATGCTCTGTTCTTTCCATTCATGGGCCAACCACCATCCATTGCCCCCCCCCCCCAGCCTGACCCCCCTATTCTTGAGATTGCACACAATTACAATAATGGTATAAACGGCTGGTTTTCTTTTGTTTTTGGACACAATCACCAGAATTAGAAACCAGTCTCACAGCTGCAAACTTTCTTAGGCTGCCAATTTTTGAACCGGATTTCTCATGAACCCAGAGACCTCTAGCAGCTGGAGGTTATATGTTCTACATTTGTCCAGAATTATATTTTGTGATCTCTGTAGCACCAACCCTGCCTGTTAGGAAAAACATAACACTAAACCTCCCAGTCCCTTTGGTGGGAGCATAGCATTTTCAGTGGAAAGTCCCAGATAAACAGTGGTCTTGCAGGAGCTCATGTTCTAAACCATTGTCCTTCTCTGCATCACCATCCTGCATAGAAAGGAATCTGATTAGTACCTTGCACTGATTGCACATAATCCAAACAGGGGGAAATGTAGGAGGCTGACCCCAGAGACAGGAGAAACGAGTGATATTTACTGGGTGGAATTCTTCTGCAGGAAGGGCAGTTGCGAAGAGGGTAAGGCGAGAACACTTGCCAAAAGTTCACAGAGTCAACTGACCAAGGAAAGACATGGATTCACAATTAGTTTCAGCTAACAAGAGCCAAAATGGTGTAGTGGTTAAGGTGCTGGACTAGAGCTTGAAAGACCCAAGGTTAAGTCTGTCTCTTATGGAAACTCACTAGATGACTTTGGAGAAGTCACTTGCTCTTAGCCCAGCCTACATCACAGAGATCTTGTTGTGGGGATACAAAAGGAAGATCCCCATGAAAACTGCCTTGAGTTCTTGGAATAAGGCAGGATATAAAACAAACAAACAAACCTTATCAGTTGGTGGGGAGATCTGGATTTATCTAACAGCATCTACATCTGTTATGGGTGAATGCTCAAGTTATAAGTAATGCTGGTTGAGAATTGGAAAGTCTGTACTGGAATCAGGCAACTGCCCAGTAACATAGTTAGATCATGAAGGAATAAAATCTTTCTGTACTCAAGATAAGGGGCTGAGACACCGTCACCACCACCACTCCCCCCAAAAAACCCTATCCAATGCTAGCTTGGATTATTTAGCAAGCAAGATTGGCTTGAGACAGCCTTGTAACCATTTGCATGGTTCCTGCTCAAGATTCAGGAGGATTTTTAGTTAAAGCAAAGGGAGAGAAGCAATGTCCTTCTATAAAGCCCAGAGTGCTCTTAAAGCCCTGGCTCCAAACTTGGCATAAAAACGTGATATTGGCCCTGCAGGACTGGTAAAAGTTGAAGTCTGTAGCTGATCAGTGATTATCATGGTCGATGCTACCATTTAGGTTGAGGGAGATTGCAGCTTCAGTCTACTTTGAACAGCTTGAGAGCCCCAGGCAGAGAAGGATCTTGATCCAGGTCTCACTGCAGACACCAGGGATGAATCTGGGATCTCTGGAGAGCAAAGTAGGGGTTCTCTGAGCCATCATCCCTCTCCAAAGGAGGCAACTTAAGAGAATGCATTCCCATTACCAGCAACCCATGAAGGGAAAAGGCTTCTGCACTGCCAATTCTGGTTCAACTTTGGATTTGGCACCCCAGAATTCCTGCTTCCTGCTTCATTGTGCCACCAATCCAAGATTGCAATTTTTAGATGCAATTAAGCATTCTCTGTCACTTAAGTTAGGAAATATAGGCTGGAAGGAACTCAGCATTCGTATACACACACACCACTTAAACCTTCACCATGTCAAGTCAACCCCCTTAAAAATAAAGCACTTTTCTGGATTTATGAAGAAAAACACACCAATGTTTTTGAAATCTAGGGCCTGACTCACTGAGGCGGGGGGGGGGGGGGACATAGCAAATCAAAAGGATTTCACAACTAAATAAGGTAGAAGGAAGCATTGTATCACATCAGCCCTTTGGCCTTTTCCAGGTCTGTTTGCAGATGGCAAGAATGAACCTATGTTCAGGGCTATGACTACTGCTAAGCTGCTGGTTTCCCTCCACACTGAAGCCATGTGTGCAATTAAAGGTTTCTGAAATCATTGTGGCATTATCAAGAGTCAATCCACTGAGATGCTCTATGCCTATAATGTTGTTGCATTTCCAAAGGTGGCTCCGTATCGCTTCTGCTCATCAGCAAGGGCTAAAAGTGTGTGGAACATGTGTAATTGTCCTGTGGATGATTTTCGTATTATAGACCACCTGACTGCAACTTTTAACAGCCCCAGGCAGATGAGTGTGTTCAATTTCCCAGAGGAAATCATTCCTTCAGTTCCAAGTTCAACCTGCTCATTTTCATACCCCTAATGAGTTTCTTCTTGCCTTTGAGCAGAAATGAATATTCAATGCCACCTTTGAATGTGATGAATTTCCCGCAGACTCTTTGCAGGGGGTGGGGACAGTGAATGCAAATGCCAAGCCTTTGGGATCACTTGTGAAAAAGCCAAAGATTTGTAAAGGGGATGCCAAATATTTGGGAATCCATGTTCATAGGTGGCTTTGTCTCACCCAGGCTAGTGGGATATGCTGGTGCAGAAGTAACATAGCAGGGGTTAGACTTGGACCAGATTTGCCAATCCCTTTCTCTGTCCAAACCTCCTTTACAGGGTTGTGGTGAGGATAAAATGGGGGAGGGAAGACTGAATACTGCTTTGAGCTCTTGGAGGAAAAGTGGGACATAAATCATCATCATCATCATATCATATCTAGATCTCTCACAATCTGAATTATTCTCAATGGAGTAACCATGTTCATTTGCAGGAAAAGAGTCACACTGACAACTGTTAGGCTCAGAACAACTCAAGGAATTAGTGCAGATGTTCATACCACAATATACTGAAAAGAAAATTAACCCTTAAGCAGAAAGGCCTTTCTTGGATTTGTGGTGGATTTCCACAGCTATAGGGTACATACCAAAAGCCACATCATGTGTGTCATGATGTCATTGTGCAAACGGAGCAAATTATGTCATCGGTGCATTGCATCATGAGATCTTACCTCCCCTGAAGACACCCGTGCACATACATCTTTGCTGAGAATTGGACTTCTACAGA
Source organism: Liasis olivaceus (assembly GCA_030867105.1). NCBI lineage: Eukaryota > Metazoa > Chordata > Lepidosauria > Squamata > Pythonidae > Liasis > Liasis olivaceus. The sequence continues at coordinate 17,429,417 of CM061362.1, read as the reverse complement.
TGTTCAATGCATGCACAAACATCCTGTTCTTTGAGGTGAGGTTGCTGGTTGAGGAATCTCAGCAATGTCTTGCAGTTCAGTTATGAAAAAGGAAAGCTCATGGTGGAGCACTCTGCTTTGGTTGTGAGAAATTAAGCACCCGTGCTTCATATGCTGTCTGTGGTTCAGTGGGTTTTGCTTTGCTTCTTATCTTTCCTAAATGTGCTTGGGGGAGGGGGGGGGGACCTTGAGATTTAGGTATAACCAACATCACTGAGAGGGAAAGTGGATGGGGAGGTTGGCTCCAATGAGATTTCAATCTTCAGATTGATCTGGAGCACTGAATTAATTGGATCTGAACGTGGGAGTCTATCGAGGACATTTGGAAGAGTCAACTCCATGCTTGAGATCAGATCACCAAATTGGGACAATGTGATTTTGGGAAAAAATAAATGGATTTGATTGGAATCATCCATTTGATTTTGAACTTGATTGGAATCATCAATCTGATCTTGAATTTGATTGGAATCATCAATCCGATCTCTATTCATGCCAGAGATTTGCCAATTCATGTTTGAACTGAAGATTCTCCCTGCCTTAGGAGAAAGCAACGCTGCTAAATTCATTCATCCCACACTGATTCACACGTACATCCTTGCTGATTCATTCACCTGTTCTAACAAAACTATGGATGGCATTGAGTCATTTCAGTTCAGCCTTAGAAGGAAGGAAGATTTTTCCATCTTTTTCCTGGCACTTGCCTCTGCTAATTCATTCTATTTTATCTCTCACTGTCTCGTTCTTTTGCACTCTCACCTTTAGAAAATACCTTGTTAAAAAAAAAATTGGTAGTAATTGTCAGTCATTTTTCAGATTTCAACTGCTTTGCCAGCATCTCTCAGAGCAGAGCCTTAGAGAGTGGAAAGCACATGGAACTTCTGTCAGTGGTGGTTAGTGAGGTTTTATTTCACAGGCTCTGGTATATTTGGAGCTGTTGATCACCTATTGCAGCTGGTAGATAAATAAATAGATTCTCACACCGATGGAGTGGCTCTGAACACACTGGACGTGACACCCAGCTACCCAAAGTCTTGCAGCACTTCCATTTGCATCAATACATCATTACCCAAATGAAATAAGTGATGTCCTTGGCATCATTTGCATGATAAATGATGTCCATGATATCATTTCCATCAATTAGCATTATTTCTATCATGACATGAGCACACCAGTGACATAAATTGGTGTGATGATGTGCTTTCCGTTTAGTGGACATTTGTCAATAACAGACACATCCCTCCCTCCCCATTAGTCAATTAAAATGGGTTTCACTTTGTGTGTGCCTGTGTATTAGTTTCCCTGGTAATCTTCCATCCAAACACTAACCAGGTCTGATCGTGCTTAGCTCTTCAAGATCAACAAAGCCACCTGCTACCTGGCCAGACCCTTTCTTCATCCTTCTGCCTCCTAGGGGAAGCCCCTTCTATTCTGCTTTCCTTCCCAAAGCAGAACCCTGCCATAAGCTCCATGGTCAACCCAACATTCCCCTCCTGCTAATGTTCAAGAGCCATGTCTCCTGATGCATGTAGCACCGTGCCGTGAACGCATTAATATTTATTAACCCGACCAAATGTGTAAGGACATAAGTAGGCATTCATTATTCAACATGACAAGGGTAGCTAAATGTGTTTGTATTCAGAGACCTGAGTGGAAGCCTGGCAACTTTGGCGGTACGTGGACTACTCAGTAGCTTTTGTGATCAAAGGGTGATTTTGAAAAGCTGCAGAGGTTGGGCACTTGAGTTTTCTTATAGAAAAAGCAATGAAGGCCAGCACTAAAGGAGACTGGAATCCTACTAGATCGAGCAGAACAGAAGGGCAATGTCCTTTGCCCAGCAAGTATTATTCAGTGGTAGTGTTCCTCAGAACATGGAGGGTTCACAAAACCATATGTCCCAGAGGTGATTCCATCATGCCCTGAAAGACTAGGGTTGCCTCCATGGGTTTGACTAATCTGAGACAGAGAGACTGGATGTGTTCACCCAACACATTTTAACAACTCAGAAGCTGCACTCCTACAAGATGCTAAGCTTGTTAGTGTTCATTTAGCATGTGTGTGTATGTGTGACTTAGTGTGTTGAGTGAACTCAGCCCACTTGGGTAGTTTATGGTTCAATATTTTGTGCAAATGCAGATGTTCGATTCATTCTGTAACCTTGTTTACGAGTGTTGTGTGAATGAAGCCAGGTAGATAAAACAAAGAGAGAAAAATGAGCGTACACACAATAGACTAGTGTTTCTCAATCTTGGCAACCTGAAGATATGTGGGCTTCAACTCCAAGAATTCCCCAGCCAGCATGGGGTGGGATGGGCTCACACAACTGTTAGGCTACCCAAAAAGCTCCAGAAAGCCCAGCAAACAAAACCCAAGATTAATACTAACCATGCTTAGCATGTCGTTAAGCTCCAATAGAAGAGAGCCAAGAAGCTCTATCCAAAAACACTAGGGAATTCCTGGAAGCTTGGCACTCAGACAAGTCAGCCACCAGTAGACACATAGAGATAAACCACATTTACACACCATCCAAAAGAGACAATAAAAAAGCTAAGAAGGAAACAAAAAGGCCAGATCCTCTCCAGCAGCCTACATTCAGATAAGCAGGGATTAACCCCAGACAAACAATCAAGCAGAGAATGATGCCCTAATCAAGGAACTACCAAAGAGAAAAACACACCCTCACCAACACTGGCAGGGCAAGCTACTGTATATAAACAAGGAGCAAACCCCACACTCCCTTGCACTGATGGTGTTACCTGGTTGAGTAATGAAATATCTGCAAGCAAACAGCCAAGCTCAGAGAGCACCCAGGACTCCACATGATGTAAAGCTGCCAGTTTTCAACTGACCTGGTCAAGCATTCTGGGTAAATACAGTTAAAGAGTTGGAGGGGGTGTCTTTCCTATGTCCACAGCCTTCTGCAAAGGTAGCCTGAACTCTCTGTCACCAACACAGTTTTTAATATTCTTAATGGGGAAAACCTTGCTTTCAAAATAGGCTTCCTGCTTTTGCAGATATTTTCAATTTCCTTGTAGGATTTAGGTCAAGACCTTCCTCTGTTATTCAGGCCTTTTTCACAGAATTATTTCATGCCTTTGAGTTGATCTATACTTTAACCGACTGACATTTGGTTAATTTTTATCTGCCATCTGCTGTTTCAGTGCTGCAGAAACAACAAAGATCGCTGCGGCACTAAGAAGAGATTTATTCTAGCAGAAGATTTTGTGTCTGCTCCATCCCATGCAGGAAATATCATCCTGAGGTGACATGGGAGTGCAAATGCAATCATTCTGAGATCACTTCTCATGTTCTTTGCATCCAAGTATATTTAGATATTCCTTCTAACGTAGGCTGACCGTCACAGGTTTTATGGAATGAATTCTCACTGTGATTGTTTTTAAGATCCATTAAAATAATTTGTCATTCTTGACATTCTTTAATATGCAGAGCCGCACATTTTGAGGGGGGGGGGGGACATGCATTCCTGTGAGAACCCCTTTTAAACATACTTTTCTTAAGGTACTTTTTTCTTTAAATAAATTCCTCTAATATATGCTGCATGAAAATGCAAGGCCCTCCAGAGAGACACCTATTTTTGAATGTCACGTTCAGAAATATGGTTCTTTTTTATGGACATCTTCCTCCAATCATTTATTTTTGTGTAGATTTTTATATGGATGGACACAAGCTGACTCAGTTTGGTCCATGGTCTCAGATCAGTCCATGGAGAGGGGTCGGTGTTGACAGATCTTGCAGATCCAGCACAAATTATATTTTCCTTTTGCCTTCCCACTCTCAGTGAGTGTGGGGTGGGGACATTTGACTTGCTGTTCTGATTCACAAGAATTTAATCTGCAGAGAAGTGTTATATTTCAGCACCACGAGCAGCTCCTTGGCCTTTCGTCACCTGGTTTGGGCTGTTCAATGCCTAGTCAATCAAAACTCCTAACTGAATCAGAAATGAAGGCCACGAACTGTTTAAAAATGGCTATAAAAATTAAAACGTAAATTAAGATGCAGATTAAAATTGAGTAACTCTTTAAAGCCTGGCAAAAGAGTTACATCTTTAGAATTTCTAAAAGTGAAGAATCACAGCTCCTGAAGGATTGTATTCCATAGGCTGGAGCAACACCGTAGAAGGTCCTTGACTGTCTGCCAAAAGGATAGGACTCTGATGACTGGGACATCTTTGAATGGGCCTCTCCTGTAGATCTTAGCAACTAGACAAATTCATCAGGGAAGATGAGGTTCATAGGGCTGGTTGTTAGGAGTGGGCAATGGTCCTACAGTGTCTCAATGGATCTGTTTCTCACTTCAACTGTTGCTTCTCCATGAGCATCTGATGCTGGAAAGGCTTCTTACAGTTAATGCCACTTGCTCACCATACCGTACTGCAATACCAGCACTCAGTGATGATGAGCATCTGTAGTATGGAAACCACATACTTATGTACATGAGAATGGCAACCAAATGAACTTCTGGCATTTCATATCTTCCATTTCACTGCTACACTAGCCTTTTTTCCACTGTACAAACACACGTACACACATACCTTCCCATGCATGCCTACTTTCCACTGCCACCCCCATTTTAATTATTCCACCAGTCCGTCAATTAACAGCACCACTGAGCATCATTGCTCCTTCCTGAGCTGTATTTTAGATAAACGTTCCCTTGTATGTTTTTCTTGGAACTTCTGGATGTCTTACAGAGTTTTTGATGATACTTCTGGCTGTATCATAATGGCACTTACAGACTGACCCTCAATGTGAGAGATGGTGGTGATAATTTAGACCGGGGGAGGAACCCTTTAGGGCCCACTTGTTATTTCTGAATTCCAAGCGTTTGCATGTAGTTCAGTGTAGAGTTCTCCCTGGCATATGCATTTTTGTATACTTTTGCAAAGTATACAATGCACTGCAAAATTTGGGATAGGGAGGATTTAAGCATTACCTGCAGTCTGGCTTGGAAAAGGTTTAGAGAATATCTATGGGGCAAATTTACCTTAGTATATGAACCTATTTTTTCTTCTTCTTACCAATAACAATGATGATTAGATCACCACTCATTGCAAAATCTTTCAGCCTCCGTCTTACAGGGGATCTGCATTCTTTCTCCATGCGAGACCTATAGCATGTCTTGACCCGTGTATATATAATTTACAGTAAATTCCCTCTGATTGTCTGTTCAGTTAATGGCATCACCATACTCTCCATGTAAGAGCAGAAAGTGATAGGCTTCGACTCTTGCGTTCATCCCTTTTTTCATTTTGCAGCAACCCAAAGCACCTTTTTTAAAAAAATGAAAAGAAGAAAAGAGATCCGTTATTGGAAGCTGGGCACCCTATGCTGACAACTATTAATGTTTAGATTGATTTTCCCCCTTCCTTTAAAAAAAAAAAAAGATTCTCTTGATGAAGAGGCATTGCCTTTTAAAGCATCGTGGCCCAATAAGCCAGTGCCTAAAATATGTCACCTTTTCCCTTTTCACTGAAACCATGGCCATTTCCTTTCCTTTGTGTCTGCACAATGCTACCCTTCAGCTTCACTTTGTTAAGAAGAGAGCAATGCTATGATGTTGAGGTTGCAGGCGTATTTTCTGGTCTCCCCTTGAAAGCATACAAGATCTTCCAAAAAGGGATTCTTCACAGTCAAAATGAATTTGGTCTGGGTAGGCTCAAAGCAATTGTTGAAAGCTTAACTCTTCTCTAAAAAGCAATCAGCGCTGCGTGACCTCTCATCTCCTGCCACCATATACTGGAAATCAGGAGAAGTGTGGTTGGAAAGCCCCCCGTCACCACACTGCAAAGCAGGTGGACTTTTAGTTGCTTTAAGTTACCCCTCATAAAGGAGATGCTCATGGTGGCCAAGGAATGGAGGTGGTAGGGAAAGGAAATGTGATGGAATAATTACTGTAGGTCAAGGCTGTGGGAGTTCATGCCTGTTGTGATGTACTCCAGCTGTCATCAGATGTGATAGGACTACAGTACCATGCTGTCTGGTAAAACTGGGTATTATAATCCCAACGTATTTGAGGGACTTCAAATAGAGGAACAGCAGGATGCTTTTTCTTGAGGCCTGGTTAGTGCTTGCAACGCAGACTTCATTTGATTTTAAGCTTGAAGACGGGACTTCCTTAATTAAATGAGCTTTCTCCAACCTGATGCCCCCCTTTGAACGTATTGAACTACAGGTCCTATGGTCCCTGACCAAAAGGCCTATTAGCCTGTTGGCTGGCAGCAAGAAGAGCTTTGGTCCAACACTTCTGGCAGTTGTTTGGAGTTAGGTGGCGCCTAACTCCATGAAATTAAATTAATATTGAGGTCCCAGCCTTAGGGGAGGTTGCTGATAAGCCTGTCACTTGAGTTACACCTGTATGGAAGCTGTGGTGAAATGAACTTAAAGGAGGTGGAAACATTGTTTATGGAGATGCCCAAAGCTGCTATATGGGTCTTAACAACCTACTCTTTCTCTCTGCCCATTAGGTGGTCAGCCAGATTGACAAGTTGACCTCTGACTTCGAGTTTGAGCTGGAACCAGATGATTGGACAACCACCACAGTGAGCAGCACCTCCAGCAGTGAGAAAGGTGGAGGCATATTTGACCTTGGGCACCTGGATTTCATGACCTCAGATATCCTCTCTGACAGCTGGGAGTTCTGCTCCTTCCTTGAAGCCTCCACCCCTTCAGATTCTGGGGATGGCTCGGAGCAGCAGCAGCAGCAGCAAGGGCAGCAACCCGATTACCAGCTCATGAATGGTGGGGTGTTGATCTCCAATGGACCCCGGATTGAAACCCCAGACTCTTCCAGTGAGGAAGCTTTCAGATCCATACCAAGTCACAAACCTCAACATCAGAGGACGCCGGGCACCAGGGAGCGGGTGCGGTTCAGTGACAAAGTCCTCTACCATGCTTTGTGCTGTGATGATGATGAGGAAGCGGACAGCGGGCCCCTTCTGGAGGACCCTCCGGAAGAGCCCAGCGAGACAACTCAGAAGGGGGCCTTAGTTGCCAAGACAGCAATGCGACGGTCCCCTCACCTTGGCAGTGCTCAGCAGCGAAAGCTGACACGGAACAGTAGCACCCAGACGGTGTCGGATAAAAGTACTCAGACGATTCTCCCCTATATTTCGAGCAAGCAGAAACTCAGCAACAAGAACTGAGGACCAGCAGGGGTGAAGGGTGGGCTGGGCTGAGGAGAAAGCTGCAGCTAGATAGATCTATAAACAGATAGATAAATTTCTCTATATATTTAAGTCAATAAATAATAATGATATGATAAAAATGGTAACGGGATATCATCTAACTACCTAACCATAATGTCAAGACTCAGGGAATTTAAACTGCTTTATTTGTTGAATGTTGTTTTTCTCTACATACATAAAAGACAACACACCCTACCCCACTCCACGTCACAAAGCAGGGGCATATATTTCAGATGACAAGAATACGCTCCACAAACTCCCCCAAGCTTTTCAGAATAGCATGTTTGACCAAGCAGCTTATTTTCCCCCCTCAGTTAATGGCCGTGTGAACCTGACCAACTTAGAGGAATTGGTTTGCTATGGTTGTTACAATGTGAAAGGGAAAGTTGGCTTTTACTCTGCCTTCCTTTTTGCTGCTTTGACTTGTCTTATATCCTCCAATATTTCTGGGGATTAAGACTCAGGCTGACTAGAATCTAGTCTGTCCCACGTGAAAAGCTGGGAAAAATCCATTCAGAGATTCAGAGAGGATGGCCATATGATTTGGCTAACTCTACCCCCTATGTTGGGGTAATCTTAACTTTCTTCTTGGCCTCTCCCCTCTCAAGAGTGTAAATTGGGGAGGGGAATAATGTTTAGTCCTCCAGATGACGGTGATCTTCAATTGCCATTACACAACAACATCTAGAAGGCCATAGATTACCCATTGCTTATTGATTTATTTAACGTGTATGACATGTGTCAGACTCTGGGAGGCTAACAGTCTGTTAAAAATAGCCAACACTAAACAAAGACATTTTTTAAAACAGCACAACACACCAAGGGTGACTCAAAATAAAGAAACAAACAAAACACCAAGATGGACTCACTCAACTGTCTGTCCAATTCCTGGGGGAAGAACCAGGTCTTCAGGGCCTTGCAAAAGGTCAGCAGCAGAGGTCAGGGCCATCCAATTCTCTGGGCTTATGCTGTTCCATAGGACAAGCAGCATGACAGAGAAGATACACTTCCTGGGTTCCATTAGATAACATTGTTTAATAGAGGGGACCTGGAACAGACTTCATGGGACAAGAAGAAATGACTGGAGATATGTGGTCCTGCAAATAGCCTGGCTCTGTGCCATGAAGGGCTTTATAGGTAATAACCAGCATCTTGAATTGCACTTAGAAGAACACTGGAAGCCAACACAACTTGCAAAATAGAGGTGTTACATCAATGTCCTGAGGCATGCCCATAACTACTTGTGCTGCATTCTGGACCAGCTGTAGCTTCTAAGTGGTCTTCAAAGGCTGATCCCCGTAGCATGCATTGCAATAATCTAAATAGGACGTGACCAAAGCATGTGTGCCAGTGAGAAGTCTAGGAATGGGCACATCTGGCACACACACAATGGATCTGTGCAAAGGCCTTCCTAGCCACAGTTGCCACCTGCTCCTCGAGCAGAAACTGAGAGTCTAGGAGGACTCCCACCTTAAATGCTAAGGATTCTTCTTCTTCCTCCTCCTCCTATCTTTCTTCCAAGGAGCTTCATGGTATAGATGGTTCTTCTCTTCATTGCCCACTTTATTCCTACGCAGTAATGTTATATGAATTAAATGGAGAGAAGGACATTGGAAAAAAGTTCATTGTGGCCTTCACAACTGGATGGAATTTAAACTGGGTTCCTCCAGTTCTCCTTAAAAATAACGGAACCACTCTAGCTCTCTTTCTATCCCTTAGGATCTATCACCTGGAGAATGAACCTGAAAACACATTTGTCTTGTCCAAATCCCTTTCTCTACCTCAGGCAACCTTATTTAAGCTACCTACTCACTCTTACCACATTTCCACCTTGGTTTGAGTCTAACTGTGGAACACTTGGTAAGATCCATCCGTGGGTGAAGGCTGTCCCCTCTCCATATCCTGCCTTGTTTAAACATTGCTGGGGTTGAGGAATGGTCTACATTTTGAATTTTGAGAATTCAAAAGATGGGTCAGGGAGTTCCAGTGTGTTAGAAAGGGAGTTATGCCAACTAGTCTTTGGAGTACAAGACTGATAGGCAACACATCATCTCCATGTTATAAAACTAAAATTGTTGGAAAGAAAACTTGAGGTCTGCTCTTCAAGCATTCCTGAAGTGCTGATTTCACAGGCAAGCTGGAAGCTAACTCATCCTCCAACATCATGCATATCATAATGCATATAATAGGTGCTCTTGCAGATACCCACATATTCAACATAAACATGAGGGCCTTCATATGACAGGTGGACATGTATTGGGGTCAAAACTAGTTGCCTCCCAACTCATAAGCTGTGTTTAGCAATTTCCACAATGTTGGAGTAGGACCCATAAGTTCTGGGCACCTTCTCATTCTAGACTCATCTGCTTTAGAGCTTTGTTTCCCAAGGAAAACAAAAACTAATCTCAACTATTCAATCAAGGGTCAATTGACTTGCTGAGAAGAATGCTATTGATCTTATATTTTTAATCTGCAGGCTGGTTTCTAAAATGGCTTAAGTGCGTTGGGCTATCCTCAGGTGCCACAGAGAGCACACTGGAAATGCTAAGAGAGAAAATAGGATCTCATCACAGACGAATTCTGTTTTTTTAAGATATGAACAATAATATTAATAATAATAAAACAATGTTTCTTGGCAGGCTTCGGTATAAAGGGATTGATTTGATTTGGGACTATAAGGAGTGATTTTGAGCTGGCCAAATGTATTTGAAATGGCTGTAAGCATGACTGTGACCCTGATCAATCTGGAAAATTGAAGTTGCCATATATCCTTGCAGATAAGCCCATCTGTGGATAAGCTGACCCTTGAATTTTTAACCAAAATAACATGAAAAATGTGCCACCTGTGGATAAGCCGACCCTCAAAATTTTTGTATGTTTTAATGTTCACAATTGGTTTATCTATGGGTAATCCATGGATTATCCATTTTTCAAGGTATTTTGGTTAAAGATTTGAGGGTCATCTTATCTGCAGATGAGCTTATCCATGAGTATATATGAGATATATGGGTACTTTAAAAAAGTATTACTGTATATACTCACAAATAAGCCCATCTGCGGATAAGCCGAAGCCAATTTTTTGGGGTGTATTTTGGCACCTAAAATTCTTGGCTTATCCACAAATATATACGGTATTTAATTCGGACTTTGGAATCAGCTCAGAAAATTGATCTGTTCCAGTTCAGGCATTCAAGCTGATGAAATGAATTAGGAGTTTTGAAACGGTTCAGTAAAAGTGCTTTTATATGTGTGTTTTAATTGATTCCAGAGCATCCAATTCTGTTTGAGGCTTCAAATCCATTTGGAACTTCCATGCACAAATCTGAACCACCTTTGAATCAAATTTTTTATTGCATCTTCATTCAGCCCTAATAAACAGATACCCTGGAATAAGATGGGGCTTGGAAATCTGGGGAAAGAGAGAATCCAATGGCCTTTGGAAATATAACAGTGGGAGGACTAAAACAAAAAGAAAAATTGATACAGGTAGTCCTCAACTTACAATCACAATTGGAACTGGAACTTCCGTCACTAAGTGATGTGGTCATTACGTGAGTTGTGCCTGATTTTATGACCTTTTTTGTTATGGTCATTAAGTGATGTGGCCATTAAGTGAATCTCACGGTTCCCCATTGACTTTGCTTGTTGGAAGCCCCCTGGGAAGGTCACAAATGGCAATCCCATGACCCCGGGATGCTGTAACTATGGTAAATACATGCTGATTACTAAGCACCCAAATTTTGATCACATGACTGTGGGGACACTGCAATGGACATAAATGCAAGGACTGATCATAAGTCACTTTTTTCAGCGCTGTCATAACTTCAAATGGTTGCTAAACAAATGGTCGTAAGTTGAGGACTACTTGTTTAGCATTCCAAATCTGTTAGAATTATGTCCTGCCTTTCCTCCAGGAGTTCAAAGCAGCATACCTACTACCCTTTCCTCTAATATTTTCCCCACAACAACCAGCCTGTGAGGTAGGTTAGGCTTGGGTGGGGGGAGAGAGAAAGAGAAACTGTCTCTAAGTCAGCTTCCATGTCCGGGGGTGGACCAGAATCTGGGTCTCCTCAGCCGCAGTCCAACGCCTTCATCATTCCATCACACTGAGTCACTAGTAATTCATTAGTCATATATTTAATACTATCTCCCCTCTGCTACATTAAAAATTACAGTTTTGATGCAATCTGTGAAGATCTTTGGGGATGTGTCTGATCCATGAAGCCCATCTATGATTCTCCCACTTATTTGTTTATTCTGGAAGAGACATAAGGCTAGTCTTCTCCACTAGTAAACAATTATTATTATTATTATTATTATTATTATTATTATCATTATTATTATTATTATTATTATTACAGTCACACAGTCAACCAGATGTTTAGAATGGATTTCGCATTTTTATCCACCTATCGAGTCCATCATCATCATCATCATCATCATCATCATCATCATCATCATTATTATTATTATTATTATTATTATTATTATTAGTTTATATGCTGCCCAATTCCCAACAACTCTGGGTGGTTACAAATAAAAACATTAAGAACAAGAAAAAATTCAACAGTAGACAAAAATGAAGAGTAAAGATGATGAGGATGACAAAAAAAATTGAAAAAAATGGAAGTGGAGAAACTTTGACATAACGGAGAGCTGGTGGATTGTTCCGAAGTACATTTAATGCCAGCATTCCTGCTGGGGTGTCTGCAAGGTATGGTCCAGAAAGCCAAGATGGCACCACAATGATGTGATTGAAGCTCTGCCTGTTTTTAGGTGTGTTGTATGGACTTGGATCACATCATCATGGCCACCATTTTGACTTTTTGGACTATGCCCTGTGGACAACCTGCTTCCCTGTTTTCAAAACCAGATGCTTCTGAAGAACTGCCTACAACTTGTGAAACAGAAAGGAAGCGAGATACCAAACAACCCTCCTCTTCCTCCTCCTCCTCCTCCTCCTCTGTTTCTGGACACAGTGCAAATTTCACATGGCAGAGTCCTATTCAGTGGCATACCTAAGCTTTTGGTAGAGACTAAAACGCAGCTGGTAAGTATCCCCATCCCTCTGCAACCCCAGAATTCACAATCAAAAATGAATTTGACTATAAACTCGTATTTTTTTAAGAGAGAAAAAAAGGAACATCTGGTGTGCATTCCTGTTTTAAAAGCAAACAGGTAGAACTCTTAAAGCAGAATGTGATCCTGTAGGAATAAAATTCCAAATTAAGAAAGCCTTCTTGTTTTACAGTCTGCTGTGCCAAATTGTTCCCTCCCTCTGAATTCACATTCTTCATGAAGTGGGGGGGGGGGGGATTCAAAGTGGGGAGAAGAAAAAGGAAGTCAGAAATTGGTCAGTGGGTGACAGCCTTTCCTCTTCTGAACTTTTTTTTTAAAAAATCTAGGACAATAAACTGTCACCACCAAGACCTACGTGTACTTCTTGGCTCCCTCTACACTTCAAAGAGCTTTTCTGAACCAGAAACTATGTTTATGTAAGACTGGAACCTCAAAGTCAGAGATATGCCTCCTGGCATCTGTTTAGCATTACTTGTTTTCTGATGTATGATTTATTATTTATTTCTTTTCCTTCTATTCATCTGCAGCAGCCTGAAGAGTCTCCTCTCTCTTCTTCCCCCTTTCTAACCAGGATCACTTGGCCAGCCAACCGTTACATGGTCAGGTCATCCCCTGAGGCTTCAATCATGCTGCTGAGACCACCATCTTGATCTTTTTGACCTCCCCTCCTCTCCCCGTGCAAAAATGTTGCTCTTAGCAGACATTAAGGGTTGTTTTTTTTTAATCATAATTATTTCTTCCAACAACACTGGTGATTGGTCATTTTCTCAAAGTTCCTAACATGCAGGATTTCTTTAGCGGCTACTTCTCTGATTGAGTTGATGCTGATATAAGGATAATATTGTAGAATTTGGTAAGTTGGGTGTGGTTCTTGTTACAGATTTTCCCTTGGTTATTATCTCAACAGTGAATCTTGCCTTTCATTTTTGATGTCTTAAGCCAGACTATCCAAAATTTCCCTAGCCTTAGCTCTAATCCATAGTTGTGATGAAATCAATGTCAACCATGCTCTTTCATGGATTTTTAATTATTTACATATAATAAGAATCTAATTTCCTGCTATACATATTCATAAGTTCTTAATGTTGTTAACCACATGGCAATGCTGTGCTTTAAGGTAGAAAATGCCACTGAGGCCTTTTGCCACTTTTTATTGACCAGCAGCATGCTGGCTGGGGAATTCTGGGAGTTGAAGTCCACACAATGTAAAGCTGCCACATTTGAAAAACACTGATCTAGATCAACAGGCAAGATTCTATAAGAGGCTCCCCACCCATCCTAGCCCAAGGCCAGGGGAAAAGCAATGTTTTAAAAGACTTTTTAAATGAGGTCAGGGTAGGGGCCATGTGGATCTCTAGAACAGGGTTCCTCAACCTTGATGACTTGAAGATGTCTGGACTTCAACTCCCAGAATTCCCCAGCCAACCATGCTGGCTGGGGAATTCTGGGAGTTGAAGTCCAGACATCTTCAAGTCACCAAGGTTGAGGAACCTAGCTCTAAAAGATGCTTTTCCAGAGGGCAGATGAAATGAGATGAGAAGGTTCACCTCCTGAGTCTCATCAGACATTTTTAATTGATAGGACCTGAAGGATGCCAACTCTGTCAGTTCGAACAGGATGGCAGACATCAGACAAGATAGCCCCTCAGATACCCAGGCCCCACAGGATGGTGATAGATAGGTAGATAGACCACAATCATATTGGATAGGGATAGGCAAGATCATATTGTCTGAATGTCTTGAAGTATAACTTCCTATAAACCGTAGATAACATGGTCAGTGATAAGGAATTATAGAAGTTGTAGTCTGGAGGGTAACTTTTTTCCAATTGCCTAGCCTTGTTTTATGAAGTTTTTTGTTTTTTGCTTTTAATTCTAGTGTTATGATAGCACCCATTGGAGTGAAGAAAACTAGTGGGAAATCCCAGGACTCTAAGTTAGAGTAGGAAGCTGAAAAGGGTCCCAGAAGAAGACAGTAGTATGTATCTCTGCTTTGTTGCCCAGAAAATTCAAGCCACGTCCATAAAGTCACTGAGAGTGGAGCTCAACGAAAAAGAGACTTGATATTGTACCCCAAAATAATCAAAGTGGTACATTGCTGAATGCGCCACTGAGTTGCCTAAAAGCAGCTGGAAAGAGATCACCTTGGAGAGAAGTTATCGAGGTAGCTGCTAAAAGTCAGCACTGATTTGATGGCACTTAATTAATCATCCTCAATCAATCACTGAAGGAGGAATGTTAGCTACAAGAATGAACAAGTTCTTCCATTTTTTCTCTCTGACGGGTGGCATTCGTCAGGCGTCCAAGAGTCTTTCATCTCTTTGGGGGTAGAAATGGAGCTGGATTTCACCCAACAATCAAGGCCCCTCACCTGTACATGTCTGGCATGTCTGTCCAGGCCTGTTTCCTTGCTCAGCCTCTATCAAGAGCCATTCTATCCACAAGAGAAGGAACTGCCAACCCACCCCAAGGTTTATTTACACCAACTCTATGGCTGTTTTCCTTGCTCTGATCATAGAGGTTAATACTGCTCTTTCCATTTCAGTTCTTAAGATTTATGGAGAGCATGAAATAAAGCAAAATACGTATCTATGTATATAGAGAAATATAGATATACCTAATAGAAACAGGGAGAAAAGGATGCCAGAGGAGCTATTTTCCTTGGGCATTTGTTTATCCTGGCCTGCTGGTGGGAGTCAGGCATAAATCAAGGTTTGGAGACTTCTCTTCCCAACCTTTGTTCGTTCTCTGTTCCTTCTTCAACCCAAGGTGAATCAGAGAGAAGAAAAACATTATTTATTCATTTGGTCACATAATTTTTACCTTGCTTCTCTACCAAAACATTTCCCAATGCAGTTTATAATTTATTCAATCAGTACAAGAGACAAACCCTGTCCTATAGATGCAATCCACTGAACCTGATGGGACAACCTTCGGAGTGGACGTGGACAGGGCAGCCTAGCCTAAAAGATGCAACATCTAAAGAAGAAGGATTGGGGGATGAGGAGGAAGAACACTAGTCTGTGTGGTTCTTCTCCACGCAAACATCCCAGTTTACCCTCAAACAATCTTGGAAAGTTGGTTGGGTGGAGCGATAGCAGGCTATCCAAGATCACTCTGCAAGCTTCATGTCTGAGATTTTGTCAGGTTTAGCCCAGGAAACTCCAGGAGACAATACAGATTCAATCCAGCAAGGTTTAATTGGCTTCAATCCATTCACAGAATCTTCTCAGATTGAGAGCAGTTCCCAGGGTCACACTACAAACATCTTTAGCATTCCTCAGGGAGGGGCCAGTCTCATTCTCTTATCTCTTGTCCGCTCCTCTGGGGATGAGAGTCCATGTTTCACACCTCTGCTCCACACTCCCACAGATTTGAATCTGGCCTCCCTTGTCCTCTTTTGACCCTGTAATCATGACTGCTGTTTGTCCATCTCCCTGGCAGAGGATATGCTAGGTGCAAGCTGGGTAGAGTAACAACAGAATGCAATACTTACTACTTCTACGTAGTTCAAATGCCCCCAATTTAGTTATAATAGAAGCCACAGGCTGACCTTTTTTTAAAAAAAAAACCATTAAAAAGAGCTTCAGGAAGGATGATAAAGTATGTCTTTATTAGCTCATAGTCTTGGTAAAATCATTCATTCGCAGAAGGGCTAAAACATCATAAAGGGTCACCAGAAGCTACTGTGAGAGCATCGACTTGGAGCAAGACTTTCCTCTTCTCCCAGCGAGAGACAAATTAAGACATCCCTCTGTTGCCCTTTCTCTGACTTAATCACAGTTGGTTTAGTGGTGCAGCCCTCTTGCCACTGGGCAGCACACTTCCAACATTGCATGGATCACCAAAGAAAGCAAGAGGAAACATGCCTTATTTCACCACCGAAATCTACATGGGTGTACAAGCTTTCTGCAGATCATTCAGCTCAACACCATGGTGGCTGTCTCTTCAGTGGCTGGAGTTTCATCATTCTTGGGGGTGGGGGAGAAAAAAAGGCAACTTGTCAACATCCTTTGATTGCTTTAATACTGGGGGTGGGGGAGCCATCTTTCTATCAATTGTCTTTACACAGAGATGTCTCTTTCAAACACCCCCGTCTCCCTAACTCTTCAAAAATCCCAAAGTTGTAAAATAGAGGAAAAAGACACACTTTGTGTCTAGTGGAAGTGGAGAACTGTAGTACAAAAGGTATCCAACAGAAAGTATTTGGTGAAAGCTGGCTTGGGAGATTTGACTTCAATTTAGGTTGAAGTTAGATGTGACTTCATGTTAGATTGTCAGATCAAATGCTAGATGGATTCCAAGGGTGTCTGTGGGGATGGTCAAAGAAGCAAAGTGGGGCTTTGCTCCCATGGTTGTGGCCGCCATCTTGATTTTCTTTCCCCTTTGCAGATTCCTCGGCTCAGCAGCCTTTCTGAGTGCTTCTGCTTCCCAGACTAAAAAAGGCTCTCAGGAGTGTTCCCTTCTGATGACCTTGGTTTTTAATAGAAGCATACCTTGGTCACCCCGTCACTAACATAGTGCAAGAAGGCCACCATCCTGGGAGAGGTTCTTTGAAATTCTCAAATCCTTTGAAATTTTAAAAGCAAATTCTCTTTTGTAAGACTCATATGGCATTGGTGGTATGCAACTCATGTAGTATACAAACCAACTGACCAGAAGGGGCTGGAGAAAAATAATTAATGAGACCTCTCTCTGCACAGGAGACTTTACCAAGCCCCAAAGTTGCCAGAACTACCTACCTAACCATCAGAACTCAGAGAACTGAAAATGGCAGCTTTCTTATAGAGACTGTGGTGGTATCATTTCTAGAGTGAGGTGGTCGTGTTTCACCTGGTTGAGGTATTCTGGATCGCTTCTGAGCTTCCTTCATCATTCCAGACAGCCAGAAGCAGCTTCTGCACATATGCTGAATCTGAATCTGGGGAAAGTTTCAGGTGTATTTTGGAGAAATGCCCAGAATGGCATAAAGTGAAGCAATGCAAACTTAGCTTTCGGAAGTGTGAAGAGGGAGGCAGTGCTTTGCAAAACTGCTTCAAAGGGGTATTTTGCTCAGTGCCATTGAAGCAAAGCCCTCTCTTCAAGATTTTGTGCCGACTTCATCATTTCAAGGCTCTTCTAAGATTCCATTTTGGCACCTGGGGTGGGGAGAAGTTTGGCAAGAAGCACCCCTGGGCTTCACAGGTCTGCCTCCCATCAGAAATCAAGCAAAAATTCGTTCTGGCTGAGTTGCAATTTCTTACACTCCCAGCATGTCTAGTAGGATGTCAGGTTATTGGACTGTGAACTCTTCGTCAAAGACCAGAGGTAGTACTCTTTGCCAACGGGAGGAGCTGGACGCAGGGAGGAGATCCGGGGAAGTAACGGATTTAGAAGCTACCCAAAAATTCTCTGTGCTTTTAAGAGCTTATTTTCTGAAGGCATCAGGCCATCTCAAAAGGACAACATTGTTCATCCTCCCAAAGCCAACAAGGGCTAAAATTAACCCTCATTCACCATAGAAAATGGATTCTTTAGCATTATGATTAAATACATCAAGAGTTTTTTAATCTGACATATAATTATCTTCAAGCATATATATAAATAAATTCCCCTCTCACCCCTATGGGTGGTCTGTGTCTTCCTCAATCTCGGGTCCTCTGGCAGAGGCCTGGGAGTTTGAGGGTTATGTGCAGTATCTTAGCTGTTCCTAGCCCTGCACTCTTCTGGACAGAGAGCTCGGATGTCGTTCCTGGGATCTGCTGGAGCCACTCTCCCAGCTTAGGAGTCACGGCCCCGAGTGCTCCTACCGCCACTAGGGCCACTTTGGCCTTGACTTTCCACATCCTCTCTATTTCCTCCTTCAGGCCCTGGTACTTCTCCAGCTTCTCATGCTCCTTCTTCCTGACGTTGCTGTCACTTGGCACTGCTACATCTATCACTACCGCTGTCTTCTGGTCCTTGTCTACTACCACGATGTCTGGTTGATTGGCCAGTCCCTGCCTGTCCGTCTGGATCTGGAAGTCCCACAGGATCTTAGCCCTGTTGTTCTCCATGACCTTCTGTGGAATCTCCCATCTGGACTAGGGGGGGTCTAGCCCATACACTGTGCAGATGTTCCTGTCCACAATGCCAGCTACTTGGTTGTATACACACACACACACACACACACATACATATATACAGATACAGATACAGATATATATATATACACACATATGTATGTATGTATATATATATATATATATATATATATATATATATATATATATAATCATATACATACTTAGACACACACACACACACACACACACACCCCTCTTCCACTTCCTGATTTGTTGGTGGTGGATTGCTGCCTGCAGCAAAACTTTTTTTTTTTAATGCTACTGATGCTTTCCACTTGTGAAAATTAATATTTAAATTGATTTAGGGCTTTATCCTCATTTAATCTATTTTCCTTTGCCTTCTAATTTCCTGCTTTCCTTACAGCTTTGCATTCTGTCTACATTATTATCTTTTAAAAAAAAACACTTTCATATGATTGCTGTTAATAATAAGAACATTATATTTTGGCAGTCCCAGGCCCGTGCAAACAGATTCATTTCAACTTTTCATTTTTGGGAAACGGGGGGGGGGGGGGGGGGGGGGGGGGGGGAATCAAAAAGGGATGGAGGCTGAATTATTTTTTTCAGAGATAAAGCATATAAATAAGCCCATAGAAGCTCTGCAGTGATAGATGTCTAATTGGGTTATGCCCGAAGTAGATGGTGGAAATTGAAGTGCAAGAGGCTGGGGAACATTGGTCCAGAACAAGTAATATGTTTTGTTCCTTTTAGGGTCAACATTTCATCTGCATGAAAGATGCTGCCCAGAGTCAAATGGACTTGGGCAGCATGCAAATTAAATATAATTATTTTATTTATTTATTTATTTGTTGGATTTCTCCCCTGCCCATCTCCCCCACAATGGGGGACTCTGGGTGACTAATTAACTAATTAATTGCCAGGAGTGTCCATTGGGGGTGGTCGGAACAGTTAAGTCAGCAGCTGCAGGGATGTGTCTGGATATTGTCCTGTTTTTATCTAAAGTGTCTATAAAAACCATTTGAGCCACCATCTTGACTTTTTTGACCATACCTTGCAGATACCCCTGCTGCTGAGAGATGGAAAGAGGGGTCACAGAAAACAGATATACCCCCTGTAGACCACTCTGCCCCATCCAGTTATAAAACCAGCTCAGAAACCCTGCCAAGGCAAATTTAAAGAAAATTAAAGGAATTCTCAAGCATCCAAAGGAAAAAAGTTGAGAAAAATCTCTTCTTCCTAGAAGGGAAACTTCTGGGACTACAGATGATTGATTTTCTCACCAGAGGATCTGCTCTGTAATTACATATTATAATGTAACATTCTTCTGGTGCACCATAAACATTTCAGAAGTGGACCTTCCAGTCACCAGCTGCTACCTCTCAGCAAGAAAAGCTGGGTGGTGAGTTCAGAACAGCGGTGTCATGTCAGAGGTTCCTCTAGGAAAAAAACAGATCTGAAAAGGTCTCCTGATATTCAAGAATTTGGAGGGGGGGAAAATCCATCACTGTGCAAAAGAGTTGGACTGAAGCCAAGGAGCTAGGGCTAGCCCTACTATTATGCATAGTGAGACGTTTTAGGTAGCAGATGATGGATGGGCAAGGAAATGGAAAAGAGCAAAAAAGAGTGAGCTGCATATTCCAGAAGGCCTATCTCTGCCCCCTAAGTAACCCTGCTGTGGTGGGGAACAATGAAAGACATTTGCCTTTCCCAAGAGACATCCAATTCGGCCGTCAGCCCAGTTGGATTCTGCCCTTGAAAGGGGAGCAGAGAGCATCATCTTGCCCTTTAACTTAGGGGCAGCCCAACAAGGATACCCAAATTCAAATACTTGATGAACATCAAATGATGCCTTGAATTCCTTGGAGAAAGTATAGGAGAAACACAAACAATGGAATGAGCAAGCCAACCACGCTTGCCACAGAAGGGTACTTCTTAATGGCCAGCAACCCGCTCTCCAGTTTGGTCACCTGCCCAAGGAATAAATTTCCCTCTGGGTCTTTATCATTTGAATCACTGCTCTTTTTCCCTTTTCTGTTTCTGTGTCAGCTGGATCCATACACCACCTTGTCCGCTCAGTCAGAACACACATATGAGTAGCCTGCTTTTCATGCCTGATGCCTCTGAGAACCTGCTCTTCAAAATAAGCAACTTCGTGTTCCTCTTGCATTTCCACCCTCCTCCAGCCCTCTCAGATAATTTTTAAAAATCCCAAGCTTTGTGTGGATCAATAGCTTGAAAAAGGAAGAACAAAAAGACACACAAACATACACATACACACACACACAAACACAAATCTCTCATCTTACTAAATTGCTGGTGGTAAAGCAGAAACACTAGTAACAGAAGAGAGCTCCTTGTCATCTATTTTTCCATTTCAATTGTAAAGTTAAGGTGGGAGGAACAAGAAGATTCTGGAATTATTTCTAAGGGAGAGAGATCAAGATTGTTTTGGTCTACATAATTTGGACTTGTGATTCTTGATACTAAGTGAAGGAAAAATAATTTGGAGGCTCTGGAAATCGCAGGAGAAATTACCATTTCAGCTCACAACCATCCATGGCACAAAAGGAGGTGATGTAGAGAGTAGGAATCTTGAGGAACATCAAACATCCATCAACTCTTCAATGAGACTAGGTAGATATGTGGAAGCAGGAAAGAAGGACAGAGATCAGACTGCAGGCTATATCCCAGGAGCTTTCCTGGCCTTGTGACCTCAGTAGATCTTCATCTGACACCAATCAGAAAGAGGGCATTTTTAGTTATCCCTTCTCTGGAATGACCTGCCCTTCCAATAAAACAAGAGTTGATTAACCATGCTACAAAGTTTGGGTATGCTAAGAGCATTCTTGGCCTTTGAGAGCCCATTATGGTTCTGCCAGACTAAGTTTGATAGTTGTTATAGCTAGGCTTTTATTATGTCTTCTTGGGTATTTTATGTGTTCTATCATTGTACTGTATTGCTTCAAATGTATTTTTAATTGTACACACTGGAGTTGCACGGCTTGGCAACTGAATTTTAAATACAGTGAAATCAGAATAAAAACATGCTGATCCATTTAGAAAAGCAGGTACGACTGGGAGTGTTTCATACATTCTTAGTGCCCTTATTTGGTGAATTCAGCAGAATGGTTATCAGAGCAAGCTACACTAGAAGGATCACAGCATCCATATCTAGAACCTCACCCCTTCCATGAGCACATTTAATGACCTTCAGCAAACCCGCTCCACTTAATCAGGTTGGTGTCAGAATTCCAGCAAGGTAATGTATGATTCAGACCTTCTAGAATTCTATATAAAGCTCAATAGAGATGTCTGAATACCTGGGTTGATAAAAACAATGTTTCTGACATGTATTTGAGGGACACCTTTTTAAAAAGAATAGTCACTGTGCATTCTTCACGTAGCAGAATGATGTAACTTTAAAAAAAAAAAAAGAAAATGAATGGCACCGCATAGACTGATGAAGAATAAATTGTACACTGAAAAAGAAGGCTCTTTACCCCCAAATCAAAGTGAATCCCCCTATTTTCATTTTTTAAACCAAGGATGAAGCACTCCTTTTTTCTGGTAGGGCCACATTGCTTGGGGCAGAGTGTCCCAAAGCATTTCTCTGTCTTAAGATGAGCAGCCCATGGTATCCTTCTGGTCAAAGTCCATAATTGTCTTAGTGTCGTAAGTGTGTGAGAGATGCAAGATATTGGATTCACCATGCTTCAGAAAGATCTACTGAAACGGCATCTGGGTGTTTGGGTATATACACACAGACCTCCATCTTTTTCCTCCTGGAGACTTAAGTAGACCCAATCAACCATCCCCTTGAAAAATATACATCTGCCTTGGTTGGTGACTAATAAAGAATTGAACTAAACTGAGTATATACAAATCAGAACTTCAGAGAAATTGTCAAACTGTGTTTTTGAGAGGGTGGGGGAGTGAGCCAGATGTGTGAATTAAAGAATGTTGCCCAGTACATCAAGACATTATTCACATCTTTGGAATTCTGTTATGTTAGAGCATCATTAACTGTGAAGAATGAAAAAATGTGAAGAATGGCCATAGTTAGAGAAGATAATAGCTCCAGGTCTGCAGGGCTTAGACTTACTTCAGTGCTTACATCTAAGCACCATTAACATTAAAGAGAAGCTAGCCAGATGAGTTGTGAATTAGACAGGCATGTCATCCCAGGAGAAGATGGGGAAAGGAGGTGAGGTGGAAAAAAACACAGGAAAGGGGGGGTGGGAAATCCCCATCCTGGATTTTAAGCAAACTTATAATATGCTGCTGGCAATTATTTACTTTTCACCTTGCAAAATACTTTGGCAGTTGCCTTGCATTTTCCATTGTAACAACGCTGTGGAGTTATTCTCATTTGACCAAAGGTATTTTTCCTAAGGTGGTAGACCAGATGTTCATGCAGAGAGACCAACCAGGCTGAAAAATGAATCTTGCCTCAGCCCTGAAGACTGCAGGCTGGATCTGTCCTCCAACATTTCACCATCCACCGCCCTAGCTACTATCTCTGTCTAATGGTGGGGCAGGTCCATGTTAATGATCAATGAAGGCTGAATATTAGTGACTCACCCAGCATTGCACTACAACTAGAAATGATTCTTCTTGATTTATTTTGGTCTAATTCAGTTTCCTCTGTACCTACCCATCTCTAGAGCCTTCCTCCAAAGTGCTGTTTTGAATTCCTCTCCCTGTTGAAGTTTGATGGCTGGCTTTTGGGAAGACCCAAAGGCCCCAAAGGCCTATTTGATGCCAAATGTGCTGAATTCATTCTCTATGCTTGAGCTTTTAGCAAGGTGGAACTCTTTTTATTTATTTATTTATTTATTTTGCTTATCTTGAAGTGGTTTTATCATTAAACCAGTCAGATGTTCTCAACCTGCACTTTTCTACATGGATAGCCTCTTGTCTAAGTCTACATAAGATCTGAAAATATCATATGTTTCAGGAAGCCTTGGAAAAGTGTGATACTCAACTGCACATGTGTACTTACACCTTGAGCACACCTTAACTTCTTCAGAAGGTTGCTCATTGTCCCTTCCATCTGTTCACTCAATATGTGAGGGGACGGCAGGAATGTCTCCAGTGGCCCATGCTTTTTTTCAACCTTTTGATGACTATGCACGTAGGATTAATGAACAATAAAGAAAATAATGCAGGCAATAATATCTGCCATACTTTGGCATAGGAGAAGCACAGCCAGTAGCTGCCTTCCTACCACCTTTAAATATGCCAAACACATGTAGGAGGTATTGTGGGCAAAGTCAGTCCCATTTCCCCCTTGCAGTGCATCAAGAGAGTTGTATTTGAATGCAACTGTGTTTTGTGTCCTATCCTCTTGAAAATACCATTTTGGGTCAAAGCTATTGAGAAATGTCTGGAGGCAACTTACATGTGCTTTTGCATTGTGGTTGGTATGGTAACAGCAGACACTGGGAACCCTGAGCAGTCTTGGAGGTGAATCCAATCTCAGAGACAATCCTGAAGATCAAGTGGGTCTAGAGTAGGAAACGCTCAGTGAAACCTCAATGGTCTGATTATCACATGAGAAGTTTTTTTAAAGCAATCAGAAAAGGTCTGTAGGGACCCTGTAACTTCCGTGAGATTGTTCAATAAAGGTCATCAGAAACTCTGCCGGCGGAACCCTCTGGGAAGACCCTTCAGAATGCAAAAACACTGGGATGGAACAACTGTCCAGAGCAGGGATGGATCACTTGTTCGTGAAAAGTACCCAGCAACAGGGTTTTGTCATCTTGACAAAGACCCCAGTGTACATTCCTCAGTTCCCTTAGTAGTTGAAGAAGCACACGAGATGAGGGCAGAAGACATTCGTTTGAGCCGATGAAAGGGGAAGGCACCATAACCTTTGCCATAGCCCCATTCAGAGGAGGTTGTTCAATTCTGGAGACATCTCGATGATGCTAAAGTTCTCTCTTTCATTGTGATTCGATCACTGAAGAATTGCGGCGCTGGAAAGTAACAGTCACGTGGAGATGATGATGATGATGATGATGATGATGATGATGATGATGATAATGCATATATATACCTTGCCCCTTCATCCTTCATATACATATGTTTACCTTGGGAAGGAAGGAAGGAAGGAAGGAAGGAAGGAAGGAAGGAAGGAAGGAAGGAAGGAAGGAAGGAAGGAAGGAAGGAAGGAAGGCAGGCAGGCAGGCAGGCAGGCAGGCAGGCAGGCAGGCAGGCAGGCTTTCTGTAAAACATAAATGGTCACTATCTTAACTGGCAGTCAAAGAAGAATTTCAAGGAGGAAGGGGCTAAATAACTATTTGTTATGATGCAGACCTACAACAATAGTAATAGTCATGGTGATCTGCCCCATAACTGGAGTTCTCTAGATGTATTTCAAGGTTATTTAAAATATTAAAGCACATGGAAAGCACAATAAAGTACTCAAAAACCATAATATGAGCACTTAAACATAGGAGATCAAATGCTGAAAAGAAGGGGAATGTTTTTCTTGATACTGAAAGAATAATAACCTCCAGCCGCCTCCCCCATCAAGGTGATTGGAAGGACCTGACCTCAGAAATCAGCGATCCTGCATCGGAGGAGTGGAGTCTCGCTAAGAACTACCTGCAGAATGCCGTTGTTATCAACCAGGCATTAATGCTCTGGCAGGAAGGTCTGCAACAAACTGGGATAGGGGTTGACAAGCCTGTCCCCACAACTTCATTCATGCACAATCCCCTTCTTTATGTGCCTGAGTCATGACACCACTACCTGGCAGGGCTTGCACACCGTAGCGACACATTGCTCCTTATGCTTAGAGGTCACAAAAGCACCTCTTGGTCTTGTTTTTTTTCCTTGCTGGCCAAAAAACAGGCCAGCAATTAAGCAATAAATAATTAAAGCACCATTAAAAAAGAAAAAAGCGTTTGCTGCTCACTGCTTGGATTTGTTTTTAAATTTTCTGGGAATCAAGCTAGGTCAGTTGATTTCCCTGGCTACAGCATAGATACTTCTGATTTCAGGGTTGGTACCGGCAAGCTGGCCCATCTCCATGGCTTCTGATGCTCATTTCGTTCTTCTTTTTTAACCTTCAACGGGGTATAATGTTTCTCAGCCAGAGAACAGCATTTCTTCTCCAGTAAGACTTGCCTACCATCCTGACCCCCCTTCAGATCATTAAGTCCAGGAAGTCAGATTTTCTAGCTGCATTTCAGAAGCCCTCTTATCACACAGCCCATTTCCTGGGAAGTAAAATCAGGAGAAGCTGGAGATCCCATCTTGTTTGTGGTGCATATGAATTTTTAAATGTTTCTGGGGAAAGAAGGAAGCCCTTGAAACCCTGCATAAAAGGCCCCCTTGGGAGTAACTTAAGCAATCCACAAATTGCACATTGCAATTTTATTTAGTGAACTGTGTAAGTGCCTATTGACTAATGGAGCGTTTTCTTAAAAAAAAGAGATCTGCATCCGTACGAGCATGGTGCACTTAATAAGCAAACAAGGGGACTGGAGGGGAAGTAGATTACTGTCTTCCCTGCACATGGTGGTCCCAATCCATCTTGGACCTCCATGGGTCTACACATCAATACCCTCATAAATAGAACAGGAGGATACATACTTTGGATATCTTAGAAAACCTCAAGGATGATGAATGATGATGATGATGATGATGGACGCATTGTTGCAGGATCAAGAGGTAATATAAACAATGGCATCCTTATTTATCTCCAAGGCCATTTGGGGGTAGGCGGGTGGAATGTGCACTGAGATATGATCTTTCCTTTGAGTAATGACTTTTTCTATGCAGATCTCATGTCGCCCTTCTGTCTCTCTGCTGTTTTAGCAGTGCCCCACATCAGTAAAAGCAGGCAATTAATTGAGGGGAAATAAATCATTAATTAGCTGGCCAGCCTAATCCATGGGACGCTCTTGTGGATGGATCTTCACAGTGATAATTGTTTGTCTTCCTTCAGCTCACTCCTGTGGAGCAAAAAGCAAATATTTGATCCATGCCTGGCTGCAGAGCACTTGAGAATTAATTGTACCAGCAAAACCTCTCTTTCCAGCTCATTATCTATATTCCGCCCTGTCACTGGGCTTGATGCATGTTCTCTGGGCTGTAAAATAAACTCCTATAGTGGAGCGGGTCCACCCAACAAAACCCAAGATTTCTCAACACTCACTTTCCCAAACCTGTGTTTGGCAAGGCACTAGAGAGATGGACTGGCCATTGAGTTGGAGGAAAACAGTAGATGCCGGACAGTAGAGCTTGGCCAAGGCATTGTGTCTTTATCTTAACTCTGCACAACTGGGAGTCTTTGGGAAATAGGTCTGTCAACAGATAAATAAATAAATAAATATATTTTTGAATAATCCCCCCCTTAACCTACAAACACTATACATATTTGGCTGTGTTCACACAACATACAGTCCCATTTTTAACTAAACCATGATTCTCTTAATCCAACTGCCCATTCATAAGTTATCCACACTGGTTGTATTTGTACAACACACTGAGATGCAGACTAGTTCCTTCCCTTTCAGCCTAACCTCTTATATCAGTGTTTCTCAACCTTGGCCACTTTAAGATGTGTGGACTTCAACTCCCAGAATTCCCCAACCAGCATGCCATTCATTGATCAATCCTGAGGAGCCTATTTTTCCCCTAATCATTTCTGCACATCTTGGGATTTCTGTGTGAATGGTGCCATTTTTGCCTGGACATTGGAAATAAAAGGAAAGTCTTTCTCTCTCTCTCTGCCCCTCCTCATTCCCATACATATTCTGACTTGTTTTGATTGATCCTAAACGGAAATGTTGGCAGTTGATTCAGAAAACAAAGTCTTTGTTTGAAGTCTGTATAATTTATGGATTGCACTCAGACAACTTCATGGCGGACGCAATAAGGAAGTGGAAAATGCAAAACCATTAACCGTGTCCCCCACTTTCAGCTAACCATGGCATCATCATACCTGGCCAAACAGACTTTCCCTTTTGCCTCCAAGATCTTGCTTTCATTTCATCCCTAGTCCATGAACGAAGCAGGGACAGGTTGTCCTTGACTGTACCAGTGTTAAAATAATCCAGCGAAGAATGGTTTTCAAGAGATGCTTGGCTCCCAAGCTATTCCATCTGTTTCCTCTCTTGCCATGTGATTCTGGCTTGCAACGCTGACAGCCGTGAGATATAAAAGTCCACCAAATGGCCACAAGAGCTGTTTCTTAAACAGATGTTCCTTTCTTTCTCGACAACCTTTGTGGGAGCTGTTGTTTTAAAGGTATTTATAAAATTAAAAGGTGGCTCTTCCCAGGCCATAACCAGCCACCCATGCTCTGCCCTTGGAAAGCAGACCGTTGATGAAATATTTATTCCTTTTTTCTTTTTATGCCACGTTTGTCCTTGAATTCCCTGGACTGTGCTGTTATCCATACCTATTTCCAAAGAATGCCAACATCCGACAAAGAGATGAATTTAATTTTTGCTATTAAAGCAAGAGCTGTTTAAAAAAAAAAAAATGAAAGGAGCAAAAATCCTCAGTGTGTGGAATAGCTAATAACAGTCCATTTTAAATAATTTTTACCTTTCTGGCTTTATTACCCCACGGTGTTTCATTATCAGCCTCTCTGCTTCATCAGCAAAATGCAGCCTCCTTTGGAGGACAGAAAGGCAACCAATTTATTCACATCTCTCTCTTCTTCTTCTTCTTTCCGGTTACAAGAAAATTTGTAGAGATAGTGACATACTGTAGTGCCTTCAGAAGAACAACCCAGGATCATAATATAGCGTGCGGCCTTCCAAATCCAAGCCAAATGTTCAGAACCTTTTTAAAAAAAAAAGGGGGGGGGGTTCTAGGAATACAACCTGGTGCAAAGTTTTATTTCAGATTGATGAAGATAATACAGTAATAGAGGACAGTCTTGCCGATCTGTTTGGTTAGCATTGTGGCTTCGTAAGATCTCACATCGTATTTTAACATCTTTCATCTCTTGATGAAAATGATGGAGAATAGGCTAGCCCATCTGTCTTAAATTATAACACAATGTAAATTTAACACCGGTTCCCCACATTTTCTCCCATATGACCATATTTATATTATAACCAAAGTTTGCAGTGCATTTCACCATACTGTACAGCAGTGTTTCTCAACCCTGACAACTTGAAGATGTGTGGACTTCAACTCCCAGAATTCCCCAGCTGTGCTGGCTGGGGAATTCTGGGAGTTGAAGTCCACACATCTTCAAGTTGTCAAGGTTGAGAAACACTGCTATACAGTCTTTAACCTGCTCGTCCTTTGTTTCAAATCTTCGTAACAATTTATATATCTATTATACAATCATCATTTGTACATAACTCTATTTCAAATTCAGCTTTTTTCTTCTCCATTCCAACTGTCCTTTGGCCCGTATTAAACCTCTCTTCATCTGATCATAAGAAAACGATTAAGAAGGCCCTTCTACTGCTTATGATTCCCTCTTTTCATCTTAATTTCTTCCTTATCTTGTATTAATAAATCCCCATATGTTCACCATCGTTCTTTATCTGCTGTTTCTCTTCTATAAAAAGTTTCTTGTATGGATGTCAATAATGATACCTTTGGACACAGTCTGGAGTCATATTTATTCCATATTCTTAATAACATCTGGGCTGCAGTGTTCCAGATGACCACATGGGGGCAGCACATAGTTATAGGGGGACCATGTCCTTCTTTGCTGCCAACTAGTGATTATTCAATGGTTCTGCAGCCCAGAAGGAAAGGTTGATTATCTCTATTTTTTACTCCCAATCTCTCCCCAAGCAATTTGAAACCATTGATTTGACTCAATGGAAGTGAAGTTAACCTAGGGAACCTTCAGAGAATGCCATAAGCCAATCAGTGTTCATTCTCTTTCTCTTTGGCTCACCTATAGAAGGATGCAAAGAACCAGGGTCCTAAGCTCCATCCAACTGGGAGTATCAAAAAGTCCCTTATCCCTTACTTTGTTGAGAAGGAAGTAAAATAAATTGCTTGCCACCCACAATCCATGTTTACAGTCCATTATTTGTCTGGTGATTTGCAGAGAATTCTGAAAGATGGCTATGACGATCAGCTATGACAATTCTCAGACTTTGTGTAAAAAATGTAAAATTGCCCCAAGAATTCCCAGCTGTTTTGCTACCATTCCTCGGCTGCATTTTAAAAGCCCTATGAATTAAGAAAGGGAAATGTAGCATGCTGGCAATTCTCTCCTCCTCCTCCTCCTCCTCCTCCTCCTCCCAGTTGTTATCACCAGACTTGTGTGTTGTTATGACAGCTGGATTAGGAGAAGGGAGAGCTACAAATCCATGTGTGTGTATATGGTCTATTCTCCCTTCTTGAGTAAAAAATGATTCTGAACAGAAGCACAGAGGAAGGACTCCACTACAGTAGTTGCCTTTTAGAGAAAGGAATCTTCAAAATCCAGGGGTTATCTTTTCTTGTTAGAAAAACAGATTTGGAAACTTACGGGAGAAAGCAGGTGGTGCAGTTGCAGCCGAAAATGCCAGATGGGGAAAAACAAATCACCTGATCCTTTGTTGTTACTGAAAATTGATTCCCAGACATCACCCAAGCCTCCTCTCCCTTCAGAAGTTGCTACGCCCTTGAAGAAGCAGCTGGTGTTCTTTCATAAACAGCCAAGAGAGTGGTTTGCAATTGGATCCTTTGAGATGCTACTGAGTGAAAAGTATACCTGTTAAAAAGGCAGCATGCATGGAGAGAGAGAGACCCAGAGAGAGAGAGAGAGAGAGAGAGAGAGAGGAAGGAAGGAGGGAGGGAAGGAAGGAGAAGAATGATAGCACAAAGATGAAACAGCAGTTCTGCTCTGAGATGCCCCCTCTGTTACTTCCAAGACTCCGTTCTGAAGATAAATCCTGGTCGGAGCTTAACTAAGTCCAGGTTCAAGTGAAGTTCAGGCAACCAGCTTGCAATTTCTCACTGATAAAAACAGCAGGGCGCTTTCCACCACCAAATGCATAAATGGAGGGGGGAGGGGATTGAGAATATGAGTGCAAATAGCTTTGTGCCCTAATAGAGATAATATTGTTTGCCACTCTCTTCCTCTGCAATAATCCAATTCCCTCATTGTGATAAAGTACTTTGCCTCTAGCAATGTAAGGTTATCCACTCCACAACTGCATTCCAACCTTATAAAGGGGAAGGGCCAGAGAGAGTCTTCTTAATTAAAAACCTCATCCTTCAGGCACCAGCCAGCTCGCCACCGGTGACCCGACAGAGGACCTGGGCTCCAAATGGTCCTCCTTACAAGGGGGACATTCAGGAGTGTGGAGAGATGGAATTAGGAAGATGAAAGATGAGATGGCCAAAGGCCATCAATTCTAACCTTTGCCGATAGATAGTGGAGGGAGGGGATTTCTATTTTTAAAAGTCGATCCACTTTGCAGAAAGCTATTTTGCTGCCTGAGGCCAAAAACAAAGAATATCTAAAGTAGTCCATCAAGGACCCCAACCGCCCCGATTATAAAACACCCAAACCTCACCGAACCTTCTTTCGCCTAGCTGTAAATGTGCAATAATAACAACAAATAATTCAGAGCCTGCGCCCATCCCCTCCCCTTGCAGAACTCCAGCTTTAAATAAGCAGAACTTGTCTCTCAGTTAAGCTATTAACCCCTGGCTTGTAACACATGTGATTGTATTTGTAGATATCACATTAAGCCAGGATTGATTTAACTGGTAGTTTATGGAATAAGCTTTAGTGGCCTGGTTCAGACCCAGTGCTAAATCACCGAAGCAGACTCATCTCTAAAACCTTCCTGAAATATATTCCAATATGTATGTTTGTTTCTGGGGGAAGGCGGGTGTTCCTACTACTTGCAGAAATGTATTGCCAGGAAGGCAAGTTTTAAACTAATGACCTGATGCAATTAGTTGACTAAAGTTTTAATAGCAACTGAAGTTTTAATAGTGCATTAAAATCTACCTACCTTCACCTCGGCAACTTGGAGTTGGCAATAAATATCTTTCCAGATGATCAATTTGTAGCCTACTAAACGGGTAGGTATTATTCCCAGATTGCATGGGACACCTTTTTTCAAGGAAGCACTGAAGTTGGGAAAATAGTTCCTGTTGTCTGCATGCCTAACCATAATCTATGGTTGCTTCAAAATGCTGTTCTTCCATCTGTTTGACTGAAGGAAGAAGACAGATCTCTATCAGGCAGGTCCTTCATCTTTCAAAGGTTGGTCATACCTTCAGTTTCTCCCATGCGGAGCATTTCTAAAATTAACTTGGAGCCTTTCTGAAATTCATTCCAAAGGAGAACACCACACTTCTTGCATGGTTTGAAATTTGCACCTATCCTCAAGGTGACCCTTCCCTTTGAAGAAATTATAAGGACAAGTTTTTGGGTGTGCAGACTGAGGTTAAATCCCAACAAAATGGAAATGCTGTTGTTCACTTAGAAGTGAAGACTGGGATCAGATTTCAGCCTGTTTATGGCCTCCCCCATAAGAATGGAGTCTTGGTCTGGGAGGGTTTCATGAGCTCCCAGCTATATCTGGACCTCTAGGTGACAACACTGACAAGAAGTGAATTTGCACAAGTATGTATAGAGTGCCAAACAGTGTCCATTCCTGAGCCCCTGAGCCCCATAACTTAGTAACATCACAGTTAGGCTGCTGCTAGGTGTTCTACATAAAGCCACCCTTGAAGACTATCCAGAAGATTCAAATGATGCAACAGCAGCTAAAACATTAGCCAATGTGTGATGCTGCATTGAAAGACCTGAACTCATTACCAGCTGTTTTCCAAGCACCATTCAACCAACAATTGGTTTCAAATGTTATTTTAAAGCCAGAGAAGCCATCTCTTTAGGCATGAACTCGTTCAGGCGTTCAGAGTGGCAGGAGAGGCCCTATTAAAAATGCCAGCACATCCAGAAGCCCATTGTTGGACATGCAAGAGAGGACCTTCTCTTGTGTTTCTCCTAAAATGCATGATGCCATGATGACTAGGTCTGGGAAGATCTCGATTCAAGTCCATCGTCAGCTCTGACTCCTCATGGAGTGACTTTGGACCAGTCAGTCTGTCTCATCCCAACTCTCCTCTTGGGAATTTTTATTGTGGGGGAAAAAAATTGGAGGAGAGAGCACTATGGGTGTCCTCCTGACCTGCTGAAAGAAAGGTGAGATATAACAGTAAATAAACCAATAAATAAATAAATTTTACTCAGATCCCTCCTTTTCCATTTAAGACTGTTTTCTTTAGACAGGTGTTTTGCGCTGTATGACTACCATTTTAATGGGTCCTACCAGATTGGGTCTATATCTTATTTGGACATATTAGCCACCTTGAGTAGAAAGGTGAGTTACAAACTGAAATAAGAAATACATTATCCCATCCTTCCAAATGAGGTAAGAAAAAAAAGGTATCCTTAGAAAATATACAAAAATTGGAGAATATCACATCCTTGTGGCTACGGTACTCTATTACCCTGGACATCACCTTTCTGATATACTTCTCCAGAGAAAGCAGAATGAAGAATGTGAACTAAGACACACAAGGAAGTCTTTTGCAAGTCCAGTTTGAAAGGACTGGTGGGAACACAAATAATTAGGGCAAGCCAAGAGAAGGTGAGCTACCACTCCCATTCCTAATACATCATTAAGCAGCTCATTTTTCAAGGAAACCCAGTGGGAGGAACAAAAGTGAAGCATGAGATGCATCCATGGCAGAAGGGATTCAACAAACATCGATGGTACTGTGCAACAAAAGGAATAAGCCCATGATACCTTGAAGATGTCTTTTATTGATTGGCAGTGCATTGCAGCAGATACACAGACATTACCCACCATCCATCAAGGTGGCTTTCTGGGACCAAGGAACTCAAGAGGGAGAACACTAGTGAACACACTCTTGCAGAACTAGTGATGGGCTGGAATCAGATCTGCTATTCTGTTGGCATCCCTCTCTTTTTCATTCACTAAATAATTTAATTGTTTATCCTCAGGATCCAACTTTTTTTTCTCCCTTAGGCCTTTTGTTGGTTACCTAGGAATCAAACTGATTGTTCAGTGGTAGGACTATATACCAATGAGAGGTCCCAGATTCAGAGTACAGCGGTGCTTGGCAAGGAAAAGATCAGAATTGCAGTCCGTGGCGCTTAGTAGTTCTCTAGGATGTAGCTTTGGAAAGAGTTATTGGAGAACAACTGCCAGTAGAGGTCTGCTTTCCTCAGACTGGTGCCCATAAGAGGTGTTGAATGACAGCTCTAATCAACCTTAATCGGTCTGGTGAAAGAAGAGAAGAACTATAATCCAATACATCTGAAAGGCACCATATTGAGGAAGGCTGAAGAACACGTTATTGGGCTTGGACAATGTTCCTTGACCTAGGACTCTCCAGAGTATTGAGATCACATTTTCCAGGATTCCAAGAACTATCTTCCTTGGGAATTCTGGGAGCTGTACTTCTAATACACCTGGACAGCAAAAATTTTGGGAAGGCTGAGCTTACAGATTCAGATCACTATTTATCTGATGTAGAGTGAGAGGCAGTGAGATCATACTGGGATTATATATGATAGTAAACCATAAATGTGGCTTATTGGTTTTTCATGGCATGCAGTATAAACCTAGCCATTGAAGTCTGTCAGTCATGGCTTACACTTGAGCAGAATAAGAAAATCCAGCCATTAGGAACTGTAAAACCAGGAAATTGGGCTTAGCATGTTTACAATCCCAACCAATGGTTTTTTATTCAACAAACCAAGGTTAAATGAACCATGACTTCATTTTGGGAATGAACTGATTTTAGAACGACCTACAAATATCTCAACGGTGTGCACATACATGCACATATAATAATAAATCAAGATAATGTATACATATATGTTTATCTAGAAGTACGTGACTTTCTAAAGCCTTTGGTCAGAGAGTGGGGCATCATTTGAGACTGAATTCCTACTAGCCCATGCAAATAAATTTGCTTGACACGCTGAAGTTATATTACATGATGACCCTGCTCAATGCCATCAACTTCAGAATACATTAGTGACTTCCATTCCACTCCTAGGCTACAACGAAGGTTTACTTTAGCGTCTGAAATTAGCTGTGGTCAGTGACTTAAAACACACACCGAGAAAGAAAGAGAGAGAGATATCTATTCAATTAAAAAGAACTTAATAATGGCCTTTGGACTGGATAGGAAATTATCTTCCCTTCATTATATAATTAGCTTGGGGGATGCTTAATGAGCATTCAGAATGCTCCTTCGTAATGTGCCAGTTACAGCAAACTCATGCCACAGGTGACTGGGTGTGATATATAGGCCTAGCGCTGTTATTAATGCTTCTGAATATAGTATACAACTATGTTTTGTATTGCTCCCTAATGATGCAGTTATTCCAGTGTTTGCATTTGCAAGCAACAAAGAAGCGTGGACAAAATTATCCATTGCGGGGGGGGGGGGGGGGGAACAGGAGGATCTAAACTCAGGGCAGCCATGTGGTGTAAAAGCCATGGCAGGGGGCAGGTTCCCATGAACAAAATTCCTTGTAAAAGACAAATCCTGGAGAATTATTCCCCACCAGGGGTGAGTAAACATTTGGGGGCCACTTTGGTGCAGGGGACCGAGGACCTCAGTGGCCTGGGAGTTGTTGAAAATTGGGTGATGTTGCCCCCACTCTCCTTGTGATGGAATGGACTTATGAAGGCCAGGCTCAGGGAGATAAGCGTGTTCTTAGCCCCCAACAGGAACGTGGGAAGTTCAAGAAGATGAGGCTGGCACCTCCCTAAGGAATTCACGGTGTTGTGGCTGGCTGGCTTGGGAACTAGGCTTCAGTCTGGGGAGATTCTGTCTTGAGGTGGAAGCTAATAAACGCAACAGAACTGTATTTGCATTGTCTCGTGGAGTTCTTTGGGCTGAACCTGGCATCAATCTGGCCTTCCAAAAAGGTGTAAAATCATGGCTATGCCAGATGGCCTGGGGGCCTGATGGGGGTTCGCAGTGCTGGAATTGGCTCATGGGATGATTGATACTTTACAAGGGGTTCAAGTTTTTTTTCCTGTGCTTACCTTTTTTTTTAAATTAGCCAGCGTTATAGTTTCATCATAGTTTCCATCTGTCTCAGAACGGCTTGCTGCCACAATTCTGTGGAATGATCACAATGGCTTCCAGAAGGCACTGAAAATGGATTGGTTGGTTCTGGTTATGCACTGCTTGGTGCAGACCAAACAAAATAGTGCTAGAAATATTCAGTACTCTACATGACCACTAGAAGGCCTCAGGGAGTTAGACACATATTTATCTCTCTGCTACCACCTGGTGGTCAATAGAAGTTTTGTAATCAAATTCCCAATACACTCCACGTTCTCTAATCTGGGGACATTCTCTCTCCCAATCTCTTCCACAGATGGTAGTGCTTTGGCATCAAAAGAGTTTGTACAAATGAATAACACTTTTGCACAACCTAACTACAGTTTGGATTGCTGTCCGGCTCTGGATTCGTCGGAAGGAATTCCTGTTGCTTCCAAATGGGTAACCAGCCCCATTCAAGGATGCAATGTCCCCATTTCTAATGCCAAAGAACGGGTCCCCACTGCTGTAATGGAGGCCTTCATCTTTTTTCCCCCAATGGTTTAGTTATTATCTGTTGGTACAAAGTACTTTGGGCAGTCAAAATACATTGGTACTCTCTGAACATCACCTGGTGTCAGGCCTAGCCCAAGGAACTCCAAGAGACCATGTAAATTCAGTCCAGCTATGTTTATTAGCTACAACCTCTAGCAAGAATCTTCCCAGACTGAAACCCCAGCTCCCAAGTCAGCCAGCCATAACAGTGTGAATTCCTCAGGGAGGTGCCAGCCTCATCCTCTTGTAGTTCCCATGTTCCTCAGGAGATGTAAGAAAATGTTTTTCTCCCTGAGCCTGGCCTTCATAATGCCATTCCATCACATCTGGTTAGCAAACCTCTAACTAGAGAAGCACATTGATTGAAGAACAACTCATGGCTTACCACATCACAGGCCACCACCAACACCAACACCTTCTTCTAATCCAACATAAACCATCCTGTTCAAGATGGTGACTCTCCTCTTCTGTCTTGTCAGCTTGTGAATCCAAGACTTGGCTCCTCCAGATCATTAAATTTTGTGTTTTTTGAGGCTGTGTTTGTTTCACCACATTCCTTTCTTCTCCATCGGCATATGCCGGCGATATCTCCCTCTCCTTTCCATACTGCTCGTTGAGACAAACTTTCTGGTCCTTCCTTTTCCATTTGTAATGTTTGTCTTCTCTCCCTGCAGCTCCTTCCATTGCAAGTCCTTCTTTTGCAGCAAGTGTTGAATACTTACCCATAGCATAACTGAGAAAATTAGCACCACTATCTTCCTTTCACACCTACCTTTTAATTCCTCCGTTCCATCGGCAGCTAGCAGTGACTTTTCCCAATGAAGGCGTGAGTAGGTGACCTCACATGTACCACGATGCCATCATGAAATGACAAAAACCGTATACATTGCCTGCTTTGCACAATGACATCATGATGCAGCAACCTCATGGAGGCTTTGGACAGGCACCCAATTTGGACATTCCTCCTAACTATAAACAGCATCTCAGAATTATCCAGTCATCCTGCAACCATCAGAGCCTGGCCTCACTGCTTTGCTGGTTCAAAGACTTCGTTGGAAGCCTTTCTGTACTTGCCAATTATAACCAAATATTCCAATGGCAAGGGTTGCCTGGTTCCACAGCGTGCTAAGTCATAATGTGACTTGCTCGTTTGTAGCTTTGCCTAGTGTGTGAATTCAGCCACTGTGGTTTGTCAATTCAAGCTTAACACCTTATGCAAATCCCTTAATTGTCCTCACTGGGCTGTTGACACAGGAGCATTACCCTCGGCTGTTCCCTACGTATTTGCTAAGACAACAGCTTACTCCATCCAGTGGTAGGCCTGGCACTGGTTTGGATTTGTTCCAACTGAAGTAGGCTTTGAAAAGTAGCACAAGATAGAAGGAATTACTTGGAGGCAAAAGGCGCCTCAGAACTTTCACCCTGACTGAGAATATCTTGCAAATTCAATGTTGTTTGTCAAAACCTTGACCGATTCAGTGTTCTTGCAGATGCAGGCAAGCACAGATGGTTTGGTTTCCAAATAATATTTAATAGGAATTGTGAAGCACAATACACCAGCATGGAACAGAGTCTCTGAAAACATACCTGTGACACTAGGCAGGAAAAGCTGTCCCTTCTATTACACAGATCTGCTGGAATTAAGCTGGATAAAGATGTTTCTAGCTGTTACCTGTAGAAGATCTCCTATCTGTTAAATGGAACTGATTCATTCATTATACACCAGAAGCCAGTTTTGCTGCCTTGGTGGAAAAAACTTCAATCTGAATTTGCAAAGGACAGTATGACAAGATGACCTCTGGAAAAGCTTTCTTGATAGGAGTGTCATTAGAAGAGGGTGGGCAGGATGGATTTCTCCCTGTTCTGTGACACAAAAATGAATAATCTCATAATATTTAATGTGCGTGCATTCAAACATGGAGATAATTTTAGGGTTTTTTTTTTTAAGGTTCTACTGTTGGATATTCCTGGGAATAAATGGGTGAGAAAGCATGAAGAGTGAGAAAACCAAGTTGATGGGTATTTTACTGCAGCTTCTAAAGATTGGACTCATTTATAAAGGTATCGTGCCAAACAGTCCCTTTTTGCAGAAGAATCAAAGACGACTTTAGCAATCCTTTAGTGGCGACCTCCATGAAAGATCAGTGGCTCCTCCTGATCTTCACCGCCTTGTCTACAAAATAATTCTGAATTCCAAGTTCCCAAAACTAGAGACCCCCCACCCCTTTTCTTTTAGGGAACTTGAAATGCAATCTTGAGATACCCCTTCCATCATTCTGACAAATGCAGCAAGTTCTGGACAATGCCGCCCTGAGCCTCCCATTGTCTAAATCACAACCACACCGCCTTTCCCAGGCTAAGAGCATCATGGGGCTTCGAAAGGCTATTGAGAACCACCACCTCCCAAATGCCATAGGTGAGGCCAGGGCAAAAATTGCATTTGATTTCGATTTGACTGAATTAAAACTGCAGTCAATATGGTTAGCCCGAGGCATATATTTCATTCAACTCTTCTGCTACCCTGTTTCTCAATCTTGGTAGCTTGAAGATGTGTGGACGCCAACTCCCAGAATTCCCCAGCCAGCCACGGGAGTTGGTGGTTCTCAATAGCTATTCAAAGCCCCATGATGCTCTTAGCCTGGGAAAGGTGGTGTGGTTGTAATTTAGACAACAGGAGGCTCAGGCAGGGTGGCATTGTCCGTAACTTGCTGCATTTGTCAGAATGATGGAGGGGGTATCTCAAGATTGCATTGCAAGTTCCCTAAAAGAAAGGGGGGGGTCTCTAGTTTTGGGAACTTGGAATTCCATGCTGGCTGGGGAATTCTGGGAGTTGGCGTCCACACATCTCCAATCCGCCAAGGTTGAGAAACACTGCCTTAAACATTACAAATTCAGAACAACTTTTGGCGGTCTTGGAGAGTTGCAACCAAAGATTTTGGTGGTCAAATGTTCACCTCTAGCCTAAGTTAGACTATTATATCCTAGGGCGGTGGAGTGCTTTGGATCTAATTCTAAGAATATGGTTCAGAGTGCAAACCTAACACTGCTCTACAATGTCTTAAGGCAATCTTTTCTTTTCCTGAGAGTAAACAGCCCTGTTAAGTACTAGTAGTTGAATTTAGATAGATAGATAGATAGATAGATAGATAGATAGATAGATAGATAGATAGCCTGGCTGCTAGGTTCAAGCTCTACCCTCTTGTTCTGCTTGCAGGATGGACCCCAAGCACCTCTTCTTGCTCCACACCCAACATGCATTTTCCAACCGCTTCCTCAACCTGTTTACTGATATGGATTGGATAACTGTCAAAACTGAAATGGGTATAATTGCTCTGTGTTTCTTATATTCCCCACTTCAAGGAGGCTTCGTAAAGATTCTTGTTGCTGTGGGACGTATTTTTATTAAGGACCTTGGTATTTCAGGACTTAATGCACTCCAATATTTTTAGGATGGTTTGTCAGGAAGAATTGATTGGCTGCTCACTCACCTTGACTTGACCAAGTGCGTGGACAAGGAAATAGACAAGCTGAGAAGAGAAGCAGTGGCTATCATCGAGAGTCAGAATGGAAGAACAGCACAGCCAGTTAAGTGGAAGCATTGAGGATTTAATGGCTGTTGCCCTGTTCTCGTCCATACTCCATCTTTGCTAGACTAGTTTTCATTCTAGAAAACCAACTTTTGTAAGCAACGCGACTCATGATTCTTTTAATTAGTCAACTGATGAACCCAACCCACAACATTTGGAAGTTTTGAAAGGCAGACCTCATTTCTTACTAGAAAGGCTTCCTTTTCTTTTCTGTAGGAGGAATAAAAATATCCAAAGAGGCTAAACACTGCCTCCTGTATCAACCCATTCCCATTGTTTCAACATTTCCCATCTCTACTACAGAGAGAAAAAACACTCTCCAACATAACTGACCGTTTATTAGATCTCCAAAGGCACAAATATTTCCAGATTCAAATTTCTTAAATAGAAAATGTTAAAGTTCATTAGAAAACAAGTTTCCAGCCCCTTTGAGAAACCCAGAAAGACAGGGGATCATTAAACTTAGAAAGCAAAGATATTCCAGGGAAGGGTAATTTTTTTTTTCTGAAGTAGAAACCTTCAGCAGAGGTTAGGCCTCCTCTTAGTTTTCGACTCTCATCTGAACCATTCTACTTATCTACTTTACTTTGAAATGTTCTACAGAAGAACATTTCCCTCCAACCAACCCAATCTTTGCAAATATTAATAGAGTATACTAAATCTATACTGTTTTGGCACTGAATTCTAAACTTCTTTCTTATTATAGGTTACAAATGGAAGAACAAAGAAAAAAATCTCCTATATAGTTCAAACTATCAGCATGTCCTACCATATAAAAGGGAATTATCTGGCCTGCAGATTTCCCCCAACTAGCATTACAACCAACTTTGTGTGTTGACTGCATTCACACAACATAATTATTCTGGTTTCTGAATTCGCTGATTTTCTGAGTTTACATACTATATCCAACTATAAACAAATGGGTTTCTACAATAGCCCACAAATAGCCAAGCCAACAGAGTTGCTAAATCTTCTCCTATCCTGGGAAGTGTGTTGTGCAAATACAGCCATTCAGTCCACTCTTTTTAGTGAAAAATGGAACAGCCACATCTTCTCCAAAACCCTAAAACCCAACCCATTTGGAATTCAGTGGTGAACTGGCAGGGTTGATAGCAGGGGGGGGGGGGGGGGGGGAATTAAAACTAATGAAAATCTGGATGGTTATACTGGTTTGTGTAACACCATACCCTGTTGCATCATGACAAGGAAGTCTAATGCAGGAGATGGTGAAGTAGGCTTCATGACCTTTCACCATTCAAGCTTTTTAGAGTCCTCTTGAAGATTTTTCTCTCTCTCCTTGCTCCCAAATAGCCTTGACTACTCTTAACCAACCTTTGGCTGATCTTGAAAGGCTAACTAGGACTGGACCTGAGTACTTGGGGACTACCTAGAAATCCCAGGGCCATTCATTACACTGGGAAGTTAAACATCCAGGAATAAGGCAGTGGCAAACCAGTTTTGTAACATTCCCAAGGAAACTGCACGGATGTGTTCATGAAGACATCAGGAACTGAGCCGGGCATGTGGAAGACATTCCTCTTTTCAATCAATCGTCCATTGCCACCTAAGATTCTTTTAAGTGAACCTGAGGGTCTGAACCTAACACTTTCATCATTCAAAGAAGATGTCTACCACATAGTTGGATTAAAGGTAGATTTGCGTCTACTAGCAGATCTCTGGTGATCTGCAGGAGACCAGTATGGGTTACACACTCCCAAATGCATAAAAACAGTAGCAACTGAAATGGCTCCCCACATTTCCTAAATTGTACTTCCAAAATTAAATCAGTTGAATGCATCTAAGTGAGGATTTATATGTGGATAGACAGCAGTCCTTTGACCTCTGGAACTCAGGATTAAATTCCTGGACACTGAAAACATTCATTCTGAAATCTGTAGCTTTTGCACCAGGCTCTGGTTGATGGCTCTTGGGATTTCTAGTACAAAGAAAGTAGATCCTACAGGATTTTCACTGTTCCTCTATGCTTCATCCCAGAGTCTCTGTTTGTTTGGATTTAACTTTCCCTTTCTTTGCACTGTTTTCCTAGTGGTTCTAGATTTGCTCCCTATCCTGTCAAACAACTGCTAAACATGACTGGAATTCCCGGTTACAATATCTCAAGATACTCTTTACAGCAGCAGGTGACATAAACAGAGAGGAGACGTCAAATTCTATGGCGTTCTCATTGCTCAGAATCAAAGGCTGACATTTTTGAGACTTGGGAAAAAAACAGAGACCTCTGACCATGTGCAGACAAGGCATTCTGGCTTTAATCTCAGGCACACTTAAAAGTAAGCCCCATTCAACTAAATGGGATCGGCTTGGAGGTAAACATGAACCTATCTGCAGAGTCTACCGAAGACAGATTTTCACCTCTGTTGCTTGTTGCTGTTTCAATTTAAAAAAAACAGCTGCAGAAAGAATGCAGCTCAGATTGTTCATTCTACATGACGTTTCTTAGTGCATAGCAAGAACCTCTTGCTCAAAGGCCATAGCCCACAAGGCAGTTTTGTTATTTTTCCTAAGAGGGTTTTTTTTTTTTAAAGAACCCTATTACTTGGTTACCTTAACGTTTTAAGTGATGGCTCTAAAAGAAGATGTATAGCCTCAGGTTCTCCATCCATTTCACTCGTGCCGTCTATGCTGGCAACAGCTTTTGGAAGATCCCATCAGAAAGAGTTTTTAGGAACGCTTTCACAGGATGCCAGAGATACGGAGATCTTCTCTTTGCTAATTACGGGCCCTAAATCCC
The DNA here is from genome assembly GCA_030867105.1 of Liasis olivaceus. Taxonomy (NCBI): domain Eukaryota; kingdom Metazoa; phylum Chordata; class Lepidosauria; order Squamata; family Pythonidae; genus Liasis; species Liasis olivaceus. Next base: position 17,387,104 of record CM061362.1, on the reverse strand, counting down.
AGACTAATTTTGCTTCTTGGTTGAATGGTAAGAGAAGGTAGGATCTCTTCAGCAAGAAAGAAAACCCATTCCCAGATGCACTGGCTTAAAATCCAATGGAGAGGTCCCTACGGAGAAAAAATTGCAGGTAGAAGATGACATTGCAGGCAGCTCCAAGAACCACAGTCAAAAGAGCTGAGCTGGTTCGTGCTGTCCACCCTCCTTGTGGGATCCCCACAAGCATCCCAATTATGATCCCTGGGCTGGCAGGGATCAGTTTTTGCCATGGAAGGTGAACAGTGGGGAGAATAAATAGCGTTGGACAAGTTGGATGAAGAAGGACTTTGAACATCTCAAAGTCTTACTTGTTTGGGGCATGGGAAGGAGTAAGCTGAATTCCAGCCTCTTTCTAAGTCCATGGTGAGGGGGGCCAGTTCTATGGAGAAGGAACGAATCTGTAAGAAGGCAGCCAGAACCTCTAAGCTGTAGGCTCCAAGGAAGAGGGTTGTGCATGTCACTCCTGCCTTTTCTATAGTCTATTGCTGGCGGAAGATTCCAGGGGGTCTGCTTGCCAACATCAGCCTTGAGATGTTGCTACTGCTTTGCCCTCCATTGTTGTTAATCAATTTCTTCGCCCATGTCTGGAAAGAAAGAGGAAAGGAAAATAACTTGTCAAACGTGGGATGGGTGTACATCTCAGGCAGTCTGCAATGACTCCTGCCAAAGCACTGGGATGAGGCAGGTGGGAGGGAGACCTCAAAGGACAACCTATCGCAGAGTCCATTCCTCACTCTACCCACTTGTTTTGACAGCCACTCCTATTTGGGATAGGCCCTGTAAACATGGCTAAATATTTACATAATATTTAGCTCTATATTTCCAATGATTCCTGAGCACATGTTCTCACTCTGATTTGGCTTTGAGATGAAAGGGTGAAGCCTAATTAGAGCGAGGGCAAAGCGCCTTAGCCTTATGTGTCATGGGTAAAATCAAGACAGGGGGAGAAGTCTAGCCAAAAAGTGGGGTTTGGTCATCGCCAAACGTTGCGAGAGAAGACGAAAGTGAGCAAATGGCATCAATTCTCCTGGAGAGGCAACTTCTTTAATCTGGATTGCTCTGTATACAAAACAAATGGACTTCATTGCTGAGCAATGGCCCCATTCCCATGGTTTGAAAGGACCTGGAGCTACGGCATTCGATATATATTTGCTGTGAAGCACAACTGTCCTTACCTTCTTTGATGTCCATGTTTTTCAAAGGTTGCAAGGCTGTCAAAGCAATGAAGAAAGGAGAAGGGATCGGTTTATTGAGCCCCAGAGGATGGTGCCAAACACACAGAGCGAAAACAGTAGCATGAATCTTAGTGGGTCTTAACATCTATCTACAAGTATTTCAAAGCAGAAGATCTGGCTTCACCATGTTCCAGGCTGGCCCAACTTTCAACCTTTAATATCATGTATAAAAGCAAGTATTGTACTGCCCCCTGCTGGACATTGTAAAATCTGTAATATTCTCCCTTCTAGATACTACTACAATGCAAATTCTGAGCTACCCATTCTGATTCATCTGGGTCCGTTTTCTGGATCTTCTAAGGAAAGATTGGGTGGGTTATCACAGGCATATGAAATATAATACAGGCCAGAAGTGGAAGCTTCTCGAGAATATGTTGTTTCTTGCAAAAAGCTAACATATTCACAGATATCCCCCTCCACTTCTGAATACTGCAGTGAGCCATTCGGTGGACAGTGATGCTCAGCACCTAGGAAAGTGTTGACAGAAGCCAACCTGAGCAAGGTGCACGCTTTGCCGTCCTACACAGGGAATGCCTGGATTATTCTGAAGTGCAGAGTGCAGTAATCAGACTTCATTAAAACATTTTTTTAATCTACAAGAGACCTTTCAAATACAAGGAAATATGGGGAGTCCTCGGTGCTCTCTGAGCTTGCTTACTGGCTTGCAGACGTTTCATTACCCAACTACGTAACATCATCAGTGCGGGGGAGTGTGAGGTTTGAACCTCACACTCCCTTGAACTGATGATGTTACCTAGTTGGGTAATGAAACGTCTGCAAGCCAACAATCAAGCTCAGAGAGCACCAAGGACTCCATGGTTCAAAGTTGAGCTACAGATATTCTCTTCTATCGGAAGGAAATATGAATCCAGGTGAGCTGGGTACCTCATATTGAGTAAGTCCATGAGCTCATCTGGTTCAAGCAATGGCTAAGCTCAAGTTGCGCTTAAGCAGCTGGCGGTTCTGAATTGTAGCAGATTTCACAGTGACTAGCAAGCACTAAAACAGGGGTGGGCAGCCCCAATGGCTTTACTATAGCGTTCGAAGTCCTTCTAACCTTGCTGGCAAAATGCAGGGATTTCTTGCTAAAAATCAGCAGCATGGTTTCTTAGCATTTGGGGTCAGAAAGCAATAGAAACTAGCTGCTTTAAACCTTGGTCACCAGTGGCAGAATCGACTCAACTGTAGCTATAAAGTAGATCCCACAGAACCCAAAATCCATCTACTCTGGATTTGGTAGGAGAAGAAAGATCTGGCAGCTGCACTTCTAGATTCCAAGCAGGAATTTCTTCCCATACAACATAGAAGTAAGCTAACCAGGGACATTTCCTGGGTAAAATAAGTGCGTCACCACTGAGTCCTCCTTCATGATGTCCAACCTGGCGCTAATGCTCATGGATGGTACTCTGGCAATAACCTAGGGCAAATCTCTGCTGAGAAGCATCAATCAGGAACAAATAGAAAATCAAAATGCTGACTGACCTGTCTTACATCCTTCCCCATCATTCTGCTCCTCTATTCCTGAAGGAGGAAAAAGATCAAGTTAAAAAATTAAGTCACCACAGAGCCGCTATCAATGCCAGTGCTGTGATGGCTGGCGCTGTTGAGGACCACCCTGAGCATGCACACTAACCAGATGATGCTCTTGAGACTCGTTCTTAGAGAATCACCTCTATTCACACAAGCATGGGACTATAGATGTCGTACAGCTACTCTACTTTGGGCTGAGAGATCTTCTGCAGTTCACTGCAACTTTTGATTCAAACCAAAGACTCATCTTACCCACCTTCCTACAGTGGCCAGCCGGACATTTCCAGAAGCTTGCAAAGGATGCATCAAGCCATAAGATCGGGTCCTGTAGCTTATATCCCCTTCCCCTATACATGATACTCAACAGGAAGGTTCCATGCAACAGACCAGCCTTTACAAATAGATCCATGTTACATTATCAGTGTTCTCCAAGCTTGGTTTTGAGTTGCAGATGGTCCATTGCCCATTAGGTAACTTCATTAATGAAGGAGTTTTGCAGAATCTAGTCTGATGATGTTCCTTCGTAGGGGAGTGAAATATCTAAAACCCACAAGCCAGGTCTGGAGAACTCCAGCTATGCAACATGCCATCCTTGAGCTAGACATATTCACTACCATCACAAGAGACTGAGAGGAAATTTTACATTTATGCCCATGCTGGCTGGGGAATTCTGGGAGTTGAAGTCAACGCATCTTCAAGTTGCCAAAGTTGAGAAGGGCTGCCTTAAATTAAAGGCATCTTTTCCCAGGACCACGTGATAACTGTAGAGGACAGCCACAGACACCCCAAAAAAGACATGGCTGGTTTAAAGAGTTGCAGACAGGTGCTAGCTTCCCAGCCCCTTGAAGCATCTTTTTGCTTTCACATTCAAAGCACCACGCAGCCCTAGAAATGTCAGGGTGGAGGGCAGGGAGAAGGGAAGTCGAAAAGGAAGTATGCATCAAGACAGAGAAAGTCTACATGCAAGTAACAATTACGAGCATTCTCTTTCTCCTCTTTGCAACTTTTCCGGATTTTCTTCTGGCACACATATGCGAGGATGACCAGGAGGATGACGAGGCAGATCGACAACCCCACTGTGACCCAGAGTGCTACTGCTGGAAACAGAAGGTGTTGTCCTGGAAGGAGACAGAGAAAGAACAGCAGAGGACAGTGTTATGGCCAACACCCTTGACCAGGATGACCCAAGGAAAACTCCACCGCATGGCTTAGATGTCACGCCCGCAAAGAGCTGATGGCAGCCAAGAGTTTACTCAGAATCAAAGGCCCTAAAGATGCTGGCAAATCTTCCAATTCCCAGGACTTCCCTGGAAACAGCAGGTTGAATTACCCTATAAAACACTTCATTAACCTTTAAATAATTATGCTAATAAATTCAAATAAATGCTGATCTATCACACTTTGCTTGGAGGAGGGGAAGCCTAGTGAGGCGGCTTTCAGCCTGACAGATTTCCTACGCAGCTATCAGTCGAGGGGAGGTTCTGGGTGTCGGCAAGGCGACTTCGTGTCTGCCAATATTTTACAGCTGAAAACAATGCAGGCTTCTATCTTCGCTGGATGGGTCAATGGGTGAGCAACATCCTCCCCATGTGAGGGGAAGAGATTATTGCTCTCTGTTTTATGCAGCCTCCATTCACTTGACTTAAGAACTGGGGAATTCATAATCTTTTGGGCTTACGCATGCACTCCCCAAAAACCATCAACTGTCCCAGCATTTCTAACAATCATTCAGCCAGGCCCCCTGTTCAATGCAGAACTGCCCATTCAGAATGCCCATTAAGATTAGCTGAAATAATTTTCCCTGTTTTTCTATTCAAATCTCAAGAAAAAGAATTCAAAACAAGATTCAAAAGTACATTAGCCCCTGAAAACCAAGACTGATTGGGTGTAAATGTGGCATATAGGCCCAAAATATCTGATTCAGAAGGGTGAGAGTGATCTTGAAAATCAGCTAAGGAAAACTAGCAAGAAGTGTTTAAAAAAAAAATAAAGTGGGTGCATTGGAGGTTTTACACCCTGAGCTTTAGAATCACCAACAAAGCTTGATTATCATTTTCCAGACAAGGCTCAGAAAATGGGAGAGAAGAAAGAAGGATCTTTGGCCTGTGAGTACGTTTTCCTTTCACTAATTACAGAATACGGTTACCCAGCTGATCTGAGAAAAGATTGGCTCCCCTTAAAGGAAATTCTGAGACCCCAATTACAGAATGCGAAAGAGAATCGTTTAGTGCCAAAGTCAGGGAATTCCCTTCTCGCAACCACCTATTCCAGTTGCGCCGATGGGTGACAAGATGGCCATCCGTTTTATTTCCATTTTTCTGGCTGCCTCCAAGAAGGTTCCACCAGATGTCACACCCCGCTGGGCTCCATCAAGTGGCATCGTGCATTTAACCAAAAGGTTTATGCTCCCCGAGGGACCCTCTTTCACAAGACAGCAACTGCCGCGCCAAGGACAATTAAATCCTAATTAATGTTACCGTCAAGTGAATAAGGTTACAGAGAGCTTGGGGGAAGTCTATAAAAATTGAAATGACTTGAAGACAACTGGAAGCCTAGCAAATATAGGTTGGCGAGTCACTGGAGCCAGAGTCAGATGGCTCTAAGAAGCAGGTCAGACTTTATCAAAAGCTGATCCTTAAAGGTTGTAGTCCTACAATTCTCCCTAGTCTTGGCAGATTGGGAAGACTTGTGGTCTGCAATAACTCTGTAATGATGCTTGTGTAACACTGAGCCTTGGTTCCCACCAGCCTGAAGAAGCCCATTCAATTTACAACCTCAGCCCATCCTTAAGTCCCAGTTCCCACTGCAGATGGTCTCTGATGGGGGTGCTAAAATAAAACATCTGGCATTGTTGCTTGTGATCTTCTAAGAATTTAGTAACAATGTATGAAATCTTGCAAGGTTTTGGCATTCTTGCTCAAGGGGTGGCTTTTGATGTATGTCCATGCACTACAACAGTGTTTCTCAATGTTAGCAACTTTAAGATATGGGGACTTCAACTCTAACATTGAGAAACACTGCACTACAAGTCCCAACATGCCTCATCACTGGCTCCAATGGCCAGGACTGCCAAACACTGTGCTCTAGCGCATATGGAGGACCACCTTTTCCCCACTTCTGTCCAGAGCCATCATGGATTAAGTCAGAGACTCCTCTACAGAGGTCTGCAGTTCCACCTAAGTCAACCCCAGAAGAACCAATGTAGGCTCCTACCCACTGACTTTCCCAGACTTCACCCTGCCTTTGCAAGGCCCAGACCTGTGATGGTGACAGAAGCATGTGTCTCCTGGCGAAGCAAAGGATTCTTTATCAGGCAACTGTAGGTGCTGTTAGGTTCAAGTACCACCCGCAGGATGCTCTGGACATCAAAGAGACCCTTCTCATTGGCCACCTGGGAGATGGTGATGTTGTCAGTGATGTTGTGGCCGTGGCCATCTTGCCAGAGCACGACAGCTTCAGGGTACCCAGAAAAGCTGTGGCACGTCACTGTGACCAGGTCACCCGGCTTCAAGTTCTTGTTGGGTTCCAAGTTCAGGTTGGGCTTGGAGTAGGCAGCTAAAACAGGAAAAGAACGGTTCAGGGATATGATTCATAGTATGAATGGCCTGCCATTCAAATACAACACTAAGCCACCCCAGTCTGGTGCACACAGCACATTACATCATACACCACTGTGGAAGAGCAGACCGCTTGACAAATTTGCAGCCCCCTGGGCTACCTTTGTCCTGACCCATTTGAACCTCCCCCCCACCCCAGCGTCAGCTGGGAAGAGCTGCCAATGAAGCAGCAACCTTGAGACAAGTGTGGGAGCAGAGGCGTGTTTTTGGAGCTCTGCACCCATCGAGAGACAGAGAGCAGCCGGCAAAAGAAAGAAGGTGTTCTTCCTTCAGAGGATGTGGATGGTCCAAAGGAGAGAAGAAAGGAGAGAGGCCCAGCAAGACACAGCTCAACGTGGAAAGAGGCAAGACCTCTACATGCTGGCCATTAATGGAGAAGAAAAATGTAGAAATCCCACAGAGAAGAGTTAAGGCAGAACAGACTTTGTAAGAAAACATGCCTATAGAATTGTAATAGTACAGAGAATAGTATAGAGCAGTGTTTCTCAACCTTGGCGACTTTAAGATGTGTGGACTTCAACTTCCAGAATTCCCCAGCCCAATTTGTGGCAGCCCAAGATTGGCTCAGACTCAGAAGACTCCTTAAGCATCATGCATGAAATGTTAAAAAAGGTTTAGCTGCTAAAGGAAGGGAAATTGGCCCTTGTGGACACTTCATCGAAATCTTGCTTGGCCAATAGTGTAGTGACTTAACTATAGAGTGGGCCATTGTTGTATCATCGCTATAACAGAACTACATGCTGCCAGGGCTGGGTTCATATACCACCCCAAACCTAAAGCAAACAAACCTACTATGGTTTAGTGTTACATGTGAATCTGTCAGGCCTAGCCCAAGGAACTCCAGGAGACCATGCAGATTCAGTTCAGCAATGTTTATTAGCTACAATCTCTAGCAAGAATCTTCCCAGACTGAAACTAGTTCCCAAGGTCAGCCAGTCAACACAGAGTGAATTCCTCAGGGAGGTTCCAGCCTCATCCTCTTATCTCTTCCCCGCCCTTCAGGAGATGAAAGAGGATGCTTCCCTCCCTGAGTCTGGCCTTCATAATTCCATTCCATCACAGAATCAGATGGCTCAATTCCTAGATCTACTCTGGACTGCATTGCTCACCTATGACCACTTGGCCTGACTATCAGCAATCTGGCAAACTTTGCATTCTGACCCCTTGGGCCTCAGACTCCACCTGGCCCCAAGGTCAAGAGAAATTTCCATTTCAGGTTCTTTGTCAGCTGCCTAATCCCACAAGCAAGAGTCTTGCGGAGTTCTCTTTAGCAAGATTTATGAAACAAATGGGATGGCGTTACAAGAATTCTAGCAACTGAATATTTTCCATTTAGAACCAATACATCCTCTGTCTGGTAGGACAGAGACTTTCTGATCTTCTTTCCAACAGCAAGTCTCTTCACTGACAGCAGAAGCTTGCAGCTGGCTCTTTATATGGTGGTCCCTTAAAATGTTAGCAGTTTGGGAACCAACCCTGACAACCACCTTTTTTTTAGCTCACCTGCCATTTGTAGAGTAACAGCTGCACTGTTGAAGTCCCGAACTCTGATGAAGCAGGTGAAGCTCCCTTCATCCGAAATCTGCACGTGGCGCAGCAGCAGGGACATGTTGCCTTGGGCCAGCTGGTCATAGAAGAGGGCAGTGCGGTTGGCATAACTGCTCCCCTGGTATGCCAGCTGGTCCCGACCCTCCGCAAAGCTATGCACCAGCTGTTTGGTGTCTGTCAGCTGCCAGATGAGGCTGAGATCATCCAGACTAAAATTGGCATCCGGTGAGAAGGAACAGGGCAGGATTGCATCATGGCCAACAAGGGCGACCACAGGCTCTTCGGAGACCTTGATTTCCACAGCACCTGATGGGAAGGGGACAACACAACACAACGCAAAGACTTCACTGCTGAGTCACTTGCAAAAGCCGGAGAAAAGCTTTGGGGAAGAAGCCTTGCCCTCTTCCATTCCCTTTGCTAGTTCAGCAAAGCTGCAAGTCTCCATTTATGCAAGCCAGGGTACCTCATCACCCCTGGTTCACCACAAACTAGAAATCCACCATTTGGACTCCTGCTCTGCTAAGGTTGACTGGTTCAAGCCATATACTCAGGCACTACATATTTCACTTCATTCAGCAGCTTATGCCAAGCCAGACACTGTGGTTTGCAAACCGTTGTTTACCATTTAGCGTGCTGTACAAACCAAACCGATTGTAGCTTGCTCAACAAAGTGTGGTTAAGACAGACTTGACTTTCTGCCTTTTTGCATCCAGCCTCGAGGTCCAGACACCCTTCTTAGACAACTATAAGAGAGACCACGGTTCTGTTCACACTGGACTTTGACTCTAAAATCCCCAGTCAGGAATAGCCGGAGGCCTATAGGAATTGTCCCCCGGCTGACATATCTGAACAACATCCAGGACCCAAATGGAAAATGCTGACGAAAGGGGGGAGGAATCACGTCACAACCCAGAAACTCAGATGTTCACCTCTAGATGTCACTCTTAGTCTAATTTCATCACATCCCTCAGCTTTATGCATCCTAGGAGGCTCTGCATGTAATTTGGGGGAGGGAGACAGAGTTGACTCAAGTGCTAACACTCCAGAGAACAACAAACTGCATTATTTCATTCATGTACATTGCTGAGAACGAAAAACCAGCCAGACTTCTGATATGGAATTGCCACTGGAGCAGGTGTGTCATACCATCCACAAAGATTAGAAAAGCTTTGACACTGGGATGGAGAAGAAACATGTTCATATTAATGGTCAGGATATGCACCAGGACCAGGGAACCCCAGATTCAAGTCCACCATTAGCTAGGGAAGTTCACAGGTTGACTTTGGATCATTCTGTCTTAGCCCAGCCAATGCTGCTTAGCAGAAAACTGGAAGAGTGGCCTATATAATCCTACTTTTTTGAGTTACTGGAAGAATGAAGGGACATAATTTGAACAAACAAATAAATCTGGATCATTCTGTCTTAGCCCAGCCAATCTGCTACTTAGCAGAAAACTGGAAGAGTGGCCTATATAATCCTACTTTTTTGAGTTACTGGAAGAATGAAGGGACATAATTTGAACAAACAAATAAATCCATGAACTGGACCTCTTTTCCATGCCAAACTCTGCTTTCCTAATACGTGGGTTATACAAGAATTTTTCAATACAGTCTGACATCTAAACCAGCCTGCAACAATGCATTTATTAGCCCACGTACAACATGGATTGTGTTAGGAAAAGGTTATGTGATAGAAGAGGCATATTAGGAAATATGATAGCTAAAGAGGGGGCTATATTGACTCCTTATCCTCACTTTCTGTTAGCCCTTCAAGGCAGTCAAGACAAGAAGAACATCCAAGAATACTAGCTGTATCTTTATTGTAAGGTTACATTAACAGAATCTTGCAAGACTGAAAGTATTTCTCTCTTCCTCCCCTTTTACTCTCCGGAAACTAAGGAGAGTCCCTTCTGAGATGTCTCCCATGCCCTCCCTCCTTCTGTGGGCTGAGATACTTTTTGCATGATGCTTGTCCAGTCTGTGGCTCTCCCTCCTGTCTCCCAAGGTCATTCCCACAGACCATCACACTTTCATCTGACAATTCCAGAAGTATAAGGAAACAGATAGGTTCCATTATAGGAAAACGCCCCTAACCAAGTCAGACTTGGAGCCTGGCAGAGAAAAGTGGAGAAGGCAAGTCCACAATGCTCTCCTTACTTACCTAACCAGGTGGGCAGGAGAAAACTCAGGAGCAGCAACTGGATGCACACCTTCCTTGCAAAGGAACAGTCCTGGGAGACAGGAGGCATACAAGTGTCGGGGCACATGATCAGAGAAATCAATGGTCCTCTTCCTGAAGGGAAACCAAATAAGGTAAGACACGTGCAAAACCCCAGCCCCAGGTTTAGTGTCCATGTTGGGTAGACAACTCTATGAAAAGCTAAGCAGAGTCAAAACAACAGGAGTAAGTAGGTGGCAGAGCTCAGCTGACCATGGGTGATCTGGACAATCCAAGCACGTTCTCATCTGGTTAGTACTTCGACGGGTGATTACCAGGAAATTCTAGGGTTGTAAGCTGGAAAAGGAGGGATGCGGTGGCGCAGCGGCTTAATGACGCTGAAAGTTGCCGGCCAGAAATGGCTGACGCTTCGGCGGTTCGAGTCCAGCCTTTGCGTTAACAGGGTGAGCTCCTCTTTCCTCCCCACCTCCTGTCAACCCAACAGGTCGAAAACTCACGTGAGTAGATAAATGGGGACTCTCACTCCGGTGGGAGGAAAAATGCTGGCGGCGCCTTGCACAGAGAGACGGGACCAGTTGCCGGTAAGTGCGAAACCGCGCTCGCCCAAAAAGGGCGCGAAGCAACGGAAACCCCGCCTCCTGCGCTCGCCAGCTGGGCTCTGCTCCAGGAAGGAGGCTCTGGCAAACCACTTCCGAAAAACAATTGCCTTGAAAACTGCAAGGATTCGTCCAGGCAGTCACTGCAGGGTCAGTAATGACTGAGCGCAGACAAAAAAAAAAAAAAAAAGCTGGAAAAGGAGATTAAACAAGGATTCTGGGAAAGGGAATATCAACCCCCTTCCAAGATCCTTCTATAAAATGTCCACATAGGAATCGGAAGCTCTACTCAACTAATAGCAGATTTTTAAATTTTTATTTATTTTTTTGAGGCCCTCTTGGCTTCTATTAATTCCTGAGGAAGATTTCAGGAAGAAACTCCCTTTTGTGGATTCATCAACCTGGGCAATTAGGGAGATGTCTGAAGGCCAGAAATAGGTATCACCAAAAACAGCCATTCTAGCCGTGGTGCCTTCTGCCATCTTCAACAATCAAGTCAGCTCAAAAACACCCTCACAACGAATTCCAAACACGCTCTCACCCCTCCCTCAAGAACAAGGTAGACAAATTAAAGCCTTTTTCAGGGAGGGGGGATTTTAAATTACTATCTGGCACAGCACCAAGGTGTGTTTCAATCTGCCAACTCAAATTCTCTTCCTCCCAGCAAGACCCACCAGCCGTCCTGCAAAGTCCAGACAGTCATACCAACTTCCTTCTTCCTCTGCCTCTTCCCCACCCTTCTCGGCCCTCTAATTATCATTCACATTGTGACAAGTCTATTTATTTGACATCACCAGAAACTCTCTATTTATAAAGTCCTCTGTGTTTATATTTTTAGCCTCCTTCTACCAGGACTCTTCTGGTGTCCCTTTCTCTACCAAGAGAACTCTGTAATTGTCAAGGCTAATTCCTTTTTTATTTTTTATTTTTTGCTGCCAGCAAAGCGTGCCAGCTACATTACATGGCAGAAAATACAAGCACGCAAGATAATGCAAAATACCAAATTCTCCTAGAAGGCAGCAATGGATTAGGGAATTATACATGCAATCTTAGAATTACATAATATTCTTTCTCCTCTGGAATTGTGTTTGGATGGTTGCCTTAAAGTTTAGTGCCCCAATTAAATACATAATATAATTGTGTATCTAAACTGGGACACTGGATTTTGAAACACCCAACCCAACCTAATTTCCAGAGAGGTAGCAAACAGTTCAGTGAATGTACTGGCCTTCCCCATACACAAAGTTTCTGTAGCGTGGATCTTTTAAGAACAGGCAGACTGGGGGAGGCATGGGAGGGAGGCCACAAGACAAATTAAAGGAGCTTTCCATCTAGAGCCACAACAACAGAGATTGACTTTTTGCCCTCCACAGTCCTTCAAGGAAATCAGCAGAGATGGCACCTACTGGCTGAAGTAAATAAATAACCATCAGCTTTGTCTTGAAAGCATGAGACGCCCATGGGCTAAAGAAACAGTTGAGCTGAGGTGCCACGGGGACATCCCTTAAGTTCAGAGATCCACCTTGGCACAGATCTCCCTGCCAAGCCAACCACCCAAACATCATCACGAAAACTCAGACATACCATCAGCTTCCCTTCCAGTTTGAAAACAGGTTTGGTGTCTTGCACCAGACAGCAAAGTTGAACAGCATTTGATTCTGCACTTTCATTTTCTCTCCTCTCACTCACAACTAAACCTTTCCAAGTTGTGGGCTTTGTGCAAAGCTGGATCATGGCTGATGGAAATCTCTGGTTTTATTTTCACAATGGAGAACCCCAGAATCTTCTCTCTTTTTTGTAGAATGACTCTAGAATTTGGGTGATTGCAATTACTATTTCCTCCTGGCAATGAAACTGCAGCAAGAATAGCAGCTTAACTGGAAATCATTTGATGGAAGAACTTTGAATCAGTTAATCAGCCAATAGGCAGGAATTAGGAATAACGTTACAAGATTTACTGCCTTCTATGGACCCCCAGAGATGATTCTAAACTTGAGGTGCTGCCAATTCAAATGTTCAGTCCGATGAACTTAAACATGCCCAGTAACTGAATGTTTAGCAAACTCAGGGAGGCAGTGAAAGATAGGAAGGCCTGGCGCAATATGGTTCATGGGGTCACGAAGAGTCGGACACGACTTAACGACTGAACAACAACAACAAACTGAATGTTTACAAATTAGAAAATAATTAATTGTGGTTTTGCCCTAACACTGCCCTCTTTAAAAAGGGAGGGGAAAAAACACTCTTTTTTATGATACAGATGTATTTCTCTAAAGGCAATATTTTAAAAGAAATTATATTTCCTTTTCCTGCTTCTAGCAAACTTTTAAATCCCTAAACCAACTAAACTCATGATCTGCCCAGATGCCGCTGAAATACAGTTCCCAATGTAGCTGCAAGTGGTTTTATCTTTAACTTCTTTCGATCCCTTGACTCACCTTTCCTGTGTAATTGTGCAAACATCTACCCGTGGGCTAGCCTTAGCAAGCCCAACTGTATTATGCAGTCCCCGAAACATGCAAAAAGCCATCATAAAATAACAGCCTCCTCCCAGGACTTTCCCGATTAAGTCATGCCTTCCATGCAGAAGTTAAATTGACAAAGATTGGTCAATCACCCATCAGCTTTGCTTGCTGCAAAAGCTAGGGGGATGGTTTCAGTCGAAAAGGAGCACATGTGCACCAGCCTTTTCCAACTGGAAGGTCTCCACGTGAGTTGGAATTACAATTTGGCCAACAATGAGGGCTGGAAATGTTGGAAGCTGAAACCCCAAGACATCTGGAAGACACCAGGTTGGGGAAGGCTGGTGAATAGGCTCCCATCGAATTCATTATCCGAAGCAGCTTCTCAAAGAGGTGTGAAATACACTAACTAACCAGCAGGACTATGGAAATGACCCAACCCTATTCAGCCAGAGAAAAGAGTGAGTCTCTGGCCAGATTGCTCTTTCCCCTGGAGCTGATGAAGTTTTGCTGGTCTCTGGGGAGAGGAGGGCGTGGGCTGAGAAGCATGGCCCAGGAAGTCATCATGCACAGCAAGCTAGCCAATCTTGCCTGCTGAAGCCATTTTGCCAAAGGAAACAGCTGACTAGCTGTGCTGCAACGCAGGCACCCTATCTCAAATGGAGATTTCAGGAAGTGAGGAACCAAAGTTTGAATGACACACACAGAGACAGACACACGTTAAAACGGGCATCTCCAAGTACTTCTGTCCAGAGAGGGTACAGCTAGATTGGGTTAATTCTCCAATTCAGCACAAGAAAGTGCTTCACACTGTGATGCGCCCAGACCTGAGGGGCAGTTCATAGGAAGCCCACAATCTGCTTTGCTTTGCCAATTTCACCTCATCCATCCTGTCCCGTCACTTCTCTGGCTCGAAGCCCAGCCAGCCCCATGGAAGTTCCCCAGCAGGATCACAACTTACATCTTCTCAAAGACATTAGACTCTGGAGGTCCAACGTTCTAAAAGGTTTGGGCAACATGATGCTTAAATAAGTATGTATATGCATGTATGTATGTATATGTGTGCGTGTGTATGTATGTATGTATACACCCCCCCCCCCACCACTGTATATTCAACAAACTTTTCATTTGCATCACAGAGATTGTGAATGTGACCTAAGCTGTTCTCTAAACTGGAAGAGGGGGTTGAAATTGGCTTTGAGAATTCCCAAGAATATAAATTCTCTTGCAAGAAGCTGATGAAATGAGTTTCTAGATGGGGAGAGTTGTTAAATGGTTTCTTTAATCAACTACTACTGGCTAGGTTACACACTAAACTAATCAGCAATTCGGTGCCTGCAGATGGATTTCAACAAGAATTGGAATTTGCAGTTCCTCATCTTCCCTCCTCATCTCTTCTTCCTCTTGTGCTGTATCTTTTAGACTATAGGCCTTTTAGACTGTAAGCCTATAAGAATCAAGTGCGATATATCATCAAAGAGGTTTCAAAGAAGCTTTTGACACCATTTCTGGGAAGACAAGAAGTGATGACATTCCTTATGTCAAGCATAGAGCAGAATTTGTCACTGAACTTCTGAAAACAAATGACAAGAGTTTAAAAGAATCAAAGAATCACAAGAATTTCCTCAAAATAGAGAATGGGAAAACCTTAAAATAAAGTGGTTTGAACAGAACAAAAGAAGGTAATCTCATCTTTCTCCAGGACGGGTTACTTCTTTCCAGCCAAACCTTGTACAACAGAATTTATTCATATTTTAAAATTCAACTTTAATTGGAGGAGTAACATCTCTGCAGTGATACTGACATCCTTTTTCTCTTCTATACCATCCACATTTAAGTTTACCGAATGCCAACTCTGAGTGGGAATCATGATTCATGGTATAACTGAGTATTGAGAACAAGGGTGGAGAGCATGTGGACCTCCAGGCATTGCTGAACAACAACACCCAGAAGCCACAGCAAGCATGAAACACGCAAAGGGACGCGGGGAGCCACAGTTCAGTCACGCCCACAGGAGGAACACCTCTGTGCTCCTTGCAGAAAGGGCCAACTCTTGCTAAGGAAGACTCAGCAAGGCCGCTGCAGGCTTAAGCCGATCACTCATATCCTTTGCGAACTGTAGCACAAACCACCCTCCAACAAAGGCAGCAACACAAAGGGAAGGATTTCTTCCCATGGCATATGCATTGCCGCTATGGAACTCACTGCCACGAGATGCGCCACCGATGAGGATGGCGTCCACTACCCTTCTCTTCCGTATGGCAGGCCATCGGTCTCTTGGCCCCATCTCGAGATCCCCCAGTTCCTGCCCTCAGAATCTGCTGGAGGGCTTCCCACCGAACCCCCGTGGGGCCGACAGGCCTCTGAACCCCCCCACCACCGCCACCCTCGGCAGCGCGACCCAGATGTTGAGATCCCTCCTCCTTTCAGCCTCACGGTTTGAATGAAGGTCGTTGTGGGTTCCGGCCAGTCTCCACGGAACTGGGACCGTTCCCAATCTTCTCTTCTCTCCCCCCCCCCCGCCCCGGAGAAGAGGGGGCGCTTGTAAAGTGAGCCCTGGCTAGGCGGGAAGTAGGAAAGCGGAGATGTTTTCCTGCCTGTTTTCTTAACTTTTCAGACCTACGTGGCTCGCCCAAGAGAGTCCAAAGTAAAGTAAAGGGCAGGAACGGACTGAAACGGAGTCGCTCGCTCAGATCGAGTCAGGGACCCTGTGTACGAGCTTTGTTTCAGCAGCCAGGCGGGGCGGCGGGGGGCGGCGCAGGAAAAGCCCCTTCCAGCTCCCTTCCAGACCGGAGGGAGGGAGCGGGGGGGCGCGATCGGGGCAGGGCCGGCTTCCTCCCCCCGGCCGCGGCGCTCCCGTCTTCCCGCCGCCCGCTCCCCGCATTCGGACCGCCGAACTCACCCTGCCCCGCGAGCCCAAGCAGGTCCAAGTCGTGCCGGGCAGCCCGCAGCGCCTCGGCGGCAGCCTCGCCGAACTCCGCTCGCCCCGCCCCGCCTCCTCCTCTTCTTCCTCCTCCCGCCGCCCTTCCCGACGCTCGCAGCCCGGGGCGGATCTCCGGCAGCCTCCGCGCGCCCCCCGGGCGCGCACAGCCCAGCTCGCTCGGCTTCGCCGGGAAACTCCCCGCGCTCCACGACGGCGCGAGCCGGGCGGAGCCGAGCCGAAGCGGAGGGAGTCCCAGCCCCGCGGCTCCCAGGGTGGGGGGAGCCAGATCTGCGCGCCGGGGGACGTGGAAGGGGCCGAGAGGAGGCGGGCAGAGGGGAGGGGAGGGGAGGGGAGGGCGCGGGCGGAGAAGGCGCCGGAGGAGCTGCTCGCACGGAGAAATAGCGGCTGCTCGAGGTGGCCGAGCGCGGCGGAGGCGCTCCCGAGCCCGGCCCGGCCCGGCCCGTGGCCTCTTTTCGTCTCGGATCCGAAACGGAGAGCTCCCTCGCGGGAGAGGGGACCTCGCCTCCCCTCAGACAGCCAAACGGAGCCCCTGCGGACGGAGCCAGCCCCGGCGCGGCTCTTCCAGCCCGGGCAGCGCCGAAGAACTTCCCACGGCTCTGCTTCCCGGCGGGGAGCGGAGGCGCTCTCGAAGGCGCAGCCCGATGGCCCAGGACCTGGATCCCATCCCCACGTGGCGCTGAACCGGCTTGCGTAGCCGGGTTTGGTCGTGGAGGGCTGGACTCGCCCGAGCGGCGAAACCCAAACCGAGCGAGCTGCGTCGGGTCGGCGGGGGAAGCCAGAAGCTGCCCGCCGTCCCTTCCGGCTGGCTCACCGGGCACGACTGGCGGGCTCTCTGTTGTGCCCACTTCGGGCTCTGGAAAATAAACCAGGACAGCCTTTAGGTGGAGGGATACCCAACCCTTGGAGATAGTGCAAAGATGTTCAAATGTGGCTCAGTGATCTGCATTTGGTTAGATCAGTGTTTCTCAGCCTTGGCCCCTTTAAGATGAGTGGACTTCAACTCCCAGAATTCCCCAGCCAGCTATGCTGGCTGGGGAATTCTGGGAGTTGAAGTCCACTCATCTTAAAGGGGCCAAGGTTGATAAACACTGGGTCAGATGGCTTGGCCATCCTCAGATGGGCCTCTAGATCGCAACCTCAGCCATTTTAAGACCTGTGGACTTCAACTCCCAGAGTTCCCCAGCCAGCATGGCCATTGCTAAATTCTGGGAGCTGAAGTCCACACATCTTGAAGATGCCCTTGTTGGGAAACGCTAACGTAGAGACAACCTCGCAGGGCAACATATTGTTCCCTACATCCTACCAACTGGGAGAGTGCATAACATTGCTGATGCTGGAAATGAATAGCACGATGGGTATACAGTGGTACCTCGGGTTACGAACGCCCCTCCTTACGAATTTTTCGAGATACAACCAGCTCTGGCCCCGAAAATTTACCTCGACATGTGGACTCCGCCTCGAGCTACGAACCGGATCCGTGGCCATTTGCCCTGCTGCCACGCGGTCGCGGCGAGATCGCGGTAGCAAGGAGACGTTCGGTGAGGCTTGTGGTGTGTTTTGGGGGAAATTCGCCTCGTGGTGTGACCAAATTCGGAGGGCAGATTAGCTGTATTTACATTGAACCTTATGGGGAAATTTGCCTCGTGGTGCGACCAACTCGAGTTGCAATCAGAGTCACGCAACGGATTAAGTTCGTAACCCGAGGTACCACTGTATATGTACATAGGTGGCGAGACGCTTTTCCTCTTCCCCGTGCCCTGATGGTTTAGCAAACGAAGGAAGAGAAAGAAGGAACAGCGTAAGTGGAAAAGTTGGCCAACTTTGGCACCACCCCCATAACTCATTTGTGCCGACCGTATGACCGTAGGGTGCCTACTGCGCATTATTGTCTGGGGCTGAAACTATGAACTAAATTTAGCAGCATAGGGGAGAAACTGTATTTCCTGTGGAAAAGCCTATGTCTGAGTCATGGGCTGACTTCTGAGAAAAGAACGGACGGGAGGGGATCCTGAAGACACCACAAGGTTATGGAAGCTGGCTTGTAAATAATCAACATTATATCTTGGATCAAGCGCATCTCCCTGGTTTATTAGGCTTTAACGTGTTGCCTTTGTATATCCCACAATACTGTATTGCATTTATATTGCTTATATACGTGCAATGTATATGTATAGTATAACTGGAACCATGGCATATGGCAGCAGGCAACTTAAGCCCGTGGACCCTGAAACTTTCAGCATGGCTCCCAGAACGCTTTCAAAAATCGCCACTAGATCCTAATGGTTCACACGACGGAGGGGGAAATGATTAAAATCATGGGGAAAATAGAGTGAAATTAAATGGCGTTTGTTTTAGCTTCCCTTCCAGGACCACATGAAACTCAAATATGGCCTGTGAACTGAAACAAGTTCCACCCGCCCCTTCCCCCCGGTGTAATGCAGAATATGTGAGCTTCATAATGCCCTGTTGGGGAGAAAAGGCTTAAACTATTTTATACGTTTTCTTGTTGGAACATATTTATCTCTGCTCCCCTCCTTTCAGCATGTTTTGACAGGAGCCTTTTCATTTTCATTGTATATATTTTTAAAAAATTTTACTAGTTGTTCTATGTCCTTTCGGAGTGAGCTCATGTTTGGATCCTCCACAGATATTTTCAGTTCCGAGAAAGACACATCAGCATTTCCAGCACTCTTTCAAAAAAAGATTGTAAGAAAAGAAATATTTCTTTTTTACAAAAAATGAAGAGGCGTTTATCTGACATCTGTCTTAAATGAACAGTGCTGCTTTGACTCCCCAAAATATGACGCTGATCAGTTTCTGATTTTTGCATGGATGTAGCAACCATGAACCAGTTATTTAAGGAGCATCTGAAAACAGTGTTATTTGATAACCCCATTCTCCGTTCCAGTTAAGAAGCCACCGGTCAGATTCCAGGCTATTCAGGTGAAGATATGTTTTAGGATTATTTTTATGATTTTCTGTCAATTTTCTGCAAGCATCAGGAGCCTCAGAAGTCAAGGATACAAGACATTTTGTTGCAGATCAACTTGTGTGCCTTTGACGTGCTTGTTTCTGCTGCAATGTTTCATGTTCATATATGAACATTTGGGAGAATGCCCCCTAAACTCACGGGAAATTACTCCAATTAGAATGTACGTGAACCCTATTAACAATTCCAGTATGGAATTATAAATATTGTCCCCAATATTTGCCTGTGTTTTGCCAGTGAGATGCATTGAACTCTGCATCCACAGCTTCCTGTTTTCAAGATGAAACGCTAGAACGAGCTTTTAATGATTACAGTGGCTGTGTCTGGAAATATCAGTGATAATTGGCATCTCTTGGATAATCATCTAAAGTGCTACAGGCATGATTGTCTTTAGCGCACGGTAATTAAAAACATTTAGTAGATGTATTGGCATTTGTGGTTGGCTGGCTTCATGACAGCTTGAAAACGTGGCGAAAGTCAATGAAGCAACCGACGTGGAAACTAATAGTTCTGCGAAGCTACAGATTCTCCACTGATTGTCCATTGCCCACCCACCACCGGCTGAAATCCCCAGGAAAAGGAAATATAAATCCACGCAAGAATTTGCACGCACCTTATTTTTGCTAATGGTGTTGGGTTAAGTCAGACTGATTGTCCTACAACGTTGACCCTCGTCTATGGTTCATTGTCCTGCACAAATCCAAGCAAGTGGGTTAATTATATGAAGCAGGGTTTTTTCCAACCCTGGTTGTTTCCAGAGGTGTACACCCCAACACCCTTAATGCTCCAGCCAGCGTGTCTTTTGCTGAGAATTCTGGGAGGTGATGTCTAAACATCAGGAAGTTTGCCAGGGTTGAGAAATACTACTGTAAACCAGGGTGCTGATAATCAGGGATAGGATGCAGTGGGAACAACCATTTTCTCAAAATCAGTCCTGCCCTCCTTTTAAGATCAGATGACAGTCAGTCCAAACCTATAAAGCACAACTGGTTTTGCACTAATGAGCAACTGAGAAATGTCTTTTGGTCTTGAAGCCTATCCACTAAAAGCTCCTGGCTAAATACTGTTTCCATTCTGATGATCTGGCTGTTGTTTGGTTTGTTTTTTTAAATATAATTTTCATTGACGAACATTTTTTATAAAGTTAAAGCTACAGAAAAATAAAAAAGAACATAGAAAAGCGAACAAGACATAAAATGAGAAGAGAGAGAGAGAGAGAGAGAGAAGTGAACAACAGTAGCGGTCCAGAAGAAAGAAAGGAAAAAATATTTAAAGCTATTTCCTATCTCCTTTGCAGCAATTACATAGTTAATACTGTCTCTGCCCTCCCAAATTACATAACATGGTTCCATTCTCCCCATATACAGCCCTTTTTAATCAGTAAATCCAGAGATATCTAATCCATTTTTATCCATGTTCAGCAAAAAGTCCATAAAAGTCTTTTATAAAAGTAGTTATTGTTCCTTCCCTAATCAAGCAAGTCAATTTATGATCTGGCTTTTGTTTTGATCAAACTGGAGGCAATTTGATGATTCCAATAATACCCAAATTCTTTTCATTTAACCTCCTTTTCCCCACCTCCTAATTTCATTCTGTTTGGTTTTTTTTATTTGCTTTTAATGAACTTCTAATGAGCCAATCCGTCTTAATAACTACTGGGAGTTGCAACATTCACTCTGCTATTTTAAATACTGTTTGTTCCATCTTTTCTACCTCCCGCTTGTCAGTAATGCATTTTTAATTGGATGTTGGATTTTTAATTGTTGCCAACTATTTTGGAATTCATTCTGATGAAGGGCAATGTGTAAATATTGAAAACAAACAAACAAACAAACATTTAATGGATTGTTTAGATTACTCCATGGAGATCACCGAGTCACAGCCTCTGGTGAGACTGTATTGAAAACCTAATCGTTATTTCTAAACATGCACCTGTGCTTGTTAATTAATATATGCACAGTTTATGCAAATCTGTCTCCTCTTTTGTGTTGCATTTATTTACTTTCTTTGCCAAATCATGAGTGGCCAAATCCCAGCCAAACCACCTGGGTCTGGCACAGAATGTATATTTCTCCCTCCTCCTAAAGCTGATTTTGACCTGTTCTTGACAGAAGATGAAAGGTTTTAAGTGCAATCTCTTCATACGACAACTGCTTCTGAACTCCCAAGGGCAGGAACAGGCAGAAAGGCCAATGAAGAACCACACATTTAGATTTTTCACTTTTTAATAAGACAGGGAAAATACCCAAATGGTTTTTCCAAGTATGTGGAATAGGAACACAACAGTCTCTGAGTTATGGATAGTCCCCAGTTTAAGAATGAGTTCCATTCCCAAGGTCTGTCCTTAAGTTGAATTTGTATGTAAGCCGGAACAGTATTATTGTATAATACTGTATAAGCAGTATTGTGTAATGAACTCAAACTATTGGGTAGTTAACTTAAATCATTGTGTATTTAACTCAAATTTTGCTACAATAAGCTCTGTTCTTAACTATGGGTCATCCATAAACCAGGCATTCTTAAACTGGGGATTCCCTGTATTTATTTAGCTGCTTTTGTCTCAGCAACGTGTCAAAGGACTGAGTGCATTAAAATGGACTTTTAAGCTTCCCCAAGGAACACCTTCAATTTGTCAGTTGTAACTGTCTATCATGTGAGGGTGAGGGTGATAGTCAATAATTTGGACACCTTTAAAAAAGGAAATGGACAAATTTATGACAGATCAGGCCACTGATGGCTACCATTGTGATTACTGTGACTGAGTTTTACACATCACACACTGAGCCACAGCACGGTTTGTTTGATTCGGGCTTAGATGAACCCGTCATTGTAAAACATGTTTTATGGCTTATTATTGTACAATCCTGGTTTATGGAGGATTATACCGTATTGAGCCATAAAACATGTTTTATGAGAAAGGATGATTCTTGAGGCTGGGCTTGTATGAAAGAAAATGAAACTTTACTGAAGAAATAACATAGTGACAAGAAAGCCTGAGTTATTTTAGGTTTGTCTACAGCTCAGATCCTACAATGTCTCCCCCTCAATCAGCGGAAAACAATGGAACCTGGTAACTAACTAGATGGCACAGATCAGAGTCAGAAAAGGGGACTGAATTGAGAGAGGAAGGAGAGGATGATTGAGTGATTATGTGCCACCAAGTTGGTGTTGACTCTTCAAACCACATAGATTTTCTCCATGACAATCTGTCCCTAACCTGATCTTTCACGTCTTCCAACAGTGCTCCCATCGTCGCTGGAACCTTCCCAGAGGTTGATTGATTATGTGCCATCAAGTTGGTATCAACTCTCAGCGACCATATAGATAGATTTTCTCCATGATGATCTGTTCCTTCCATGGTCCTTCAGGTCTTCCAATGGTGCCCCCATCACCCCTGTAACCATCCCCCTTGCTGCTGGTTATCCTCTTCTCTTTCCTTCCACCTTTCCCAGCATTATAGACTTTTCAAGAAAGCTAGGTCTTCATTTTAATTAATTATGTGCCACCACATGGGTGTCAACTCTTAGTGACCACATAGATAGATTTTCTCCATGACGATCTGTCCCTAACCTTTCAGGTCTTCCAATGGCGCATTCGTCGCCCCTGTAACTGAGTCCATCCCCCTGGTTGCTGGTCATCCTCTTCTTCTCTTTCCTTCTACCTTTACAGCCTTCTCCAGGGAGCTGGGCCTTCTCATAGTATCGATCTAAGCAACAGAAGGCACGTTACTTAGACGCGTGCGAAGTCAAACCTTCAGGTGAGGACAGGCGACGAACGCAGAGTGCCCATGCCTTTGCATATTGTCCCTCCTGATCCGTAAGATGGTCCGCGCATTCAAAGCTGAATTCCATCAGTAAAGATGATGTCTTCCTAAATCGCCCTTCCTCCTGAAGAGCCTCAGAGCCATTTCCTAGAGAACCTTCACACTATCCACACCACTCCCAACAGCAATAGATGCCAAAATTAAAGCAAGACTTGTTTTAAAAAGGGAAATATACCTGCAGCAATGCCAAAGACGATCATGCTACACTGGCAAGGTTTCTCAACCTTGACAACTTGAAGATGGGTGGACTTCAACTCCCAGAATTCCCCAGCCAGCAGGTCTCCGCATGCCCAGGAACACCGAGCCTTAAACCGCAGGGAAACCTGGGAAAGCTGCAGGGAGGCGCCCCCATCCGCGGAACAGCGGCGGTGCCGAACGGCCGCGGGAGGAGGAGGAGGAGCCGGCCACGCCTTCGCCCGTAACGTCAGCCGCACGAGGACTGGGGGCGGGGCTTGCCGGCTCTTCCTCCTCCTCGCCCTTCCCCGCTTTGCGCTCCCCGCGCCCGCCTCCGTCCGCTTGCTCCCGCGAGAAGTGGGAGCTGGGTTCTCGCGAGACTCCGGCGCTGCCGCAGAAGGAGCCGATCCGCCGCGCTGAGGAAGAAGGCAGGCGAAGGCGACGCCGAAGGGCGCCGGAGGCTCGGTCGCCCGCCTCGTGCTCCTTCCTCCTCCTCCTCCTCTCTCGTCTCCCTTCCCCTCCCCTCCCCTCTCCTCTCCTCTCCTCCCTCGCCGGCCGCCCCCGCGTCCCCTGCCCCGCTCCTCCTCTTCCTCCTCCGTTCGCGGACCCGCCGGGACGATGCTGCGGGGCCCAGCCACCCTGCCCGCGGCCCTCTCGCTCCTCCTGGCCACGGCAGGGAGCCTCTTGCCGACGCTGGTCGGCGCGCAGAACGGTGAGGGAGGGCGGCCCAGAGGGGAGGCCTTGAGGGGGCGAGGAGCCAACCTGAGGCGATGATTGACAGGGGGCGGGGCCGAGGAAGGGCGGGGCGCCTCAGGTGGGTCGGGGATGGGAGTAGTGGGCGTGGCCAGGAGGATCCAGTTCTGCCTCTTGGCTCGTCTCAGGAAGACGAACAGTGCCGGATCTGGCTGGTTCTTGGATGGGAGACCACCAGGAAACCCCAGGGGTATAGGCTACATTGGGAAAGGGAAAGAAAGCTCAGAAGAAGACAATGGCAGCAAAGCGGATCTGTTGCAGCAGAAGGCAAGGGTCTGGACAGACATGCTTGTTTCCAGAGAGGAATAGCTGTCTTTATCTTTCGCAGGGAAGGAATAATGTCCTTGAAGCATAGCCGGGGTATTAGCGTGTCAGGTTTCGGGAATTGCAGGCCATGTCATCAGATGCATGACTTTATCTATATTAGTCTGCCCTAATCTGAGGCTCTCCAGATGTGCAAACACTAGAATCTCCAGGCAGCATAGTTAACAGCTAAGGATTCTGGGAATTGTAGTGACAGCTCACCTAGACAACTTCAGGGTGGAGAAGGTTGGCATAAGATCTTGGGGACTAGAGTTTTTGGAAACTGATGCAAGGGTAAATTGCCTTTAAGGTACTCCAGCGCACCCCCATTGTTTGCATCATTGCTTATTAGCTGGGAGAGGGTAAAAGGGATGAGAAATAGAGGAGCAGGAGTGGGGAAGAGAGGCAGAGCGCTGTTGTTACAATATGTTGGCATTACTAGGGAGACTGCTTTGGGCTGTTGGCAGTCATACACCTAACAAGTAAGACTGACAGCCAAAAATCCAATAGTATTTATTGCTATAGGATTCATTTTTAGTGATAGGTCTGAAATTTTATTGTAAACTGCCCTCTATTAAGTATTCATGCATACAGTATGTAAGTCCTTTAGTATAAAAATATAAAATTATTAGAATTGTTGGTAGAGATGATAAAAATGTTAGACCTGAAATGCAGGGAGCATGTTGAAATAGGACACACTTGCTAGAATTTGCTATAGGGTAGTGCATAAAACAGCTTTTCCCAATTTGTCATGTTCTAGATGTCTTGCAACTGCACTTCCTCAAATTCCCAGCATGGCCAAAAAGTGCAAGAAGATTGGCTGTTAACTCTGCAGGCCAGGTTCAGATCTCTGCATTGCCACAGAGCTGACTTACTAACCTTAAAATGGCTGATCTAGCTTAGAATGTTCCTAGATGCTGATAAAAGGAAGGTAGTACATGATAGATAAAAATGGGTGGCATTATCAGGAAATGAGTTAGGGCAATAAGGAGGAGATTAAATTGGCAAGAGGTTTAATACTATGTGCGGGTGGCAACAGGGAGAGGACAGAGCAGAAGGAGAGGGTCAAGTATCTAGAACACACAAAAATATATAGTTATTCACTGCTATAGCTGAAAATTTTGGAGGAAATCCTGCTGCTCATGGATGACCAAGAGGTTTTAAGAGCAATCTGTGTCCCTTTCTCTACAGAAAGTCCTTTTATCTTCAGCAGATGTTTAACATGGAGAATGAGCACTTTAGTTTTTCTGAAGCCTTTCTCCTCACTCCCAAGCTATTTTTTTTTCTTTCAAAATGCCCAAGAATAGCTGAAGTGTAAAACAAGGAAACATGGCAATGAAAATCTTTAGAGAGGTCTGTGTTCTAAAACAAAAGCATTCTTTGTTGCTGCTATTAGCGGGATTCCTGAAGGAGTCTCTGACACTGCTCTTTTGAATAATGTGTGCATTCTCTTTGATCAGATAGAACATCTGTGTGCCTTGTGTTCCTTCACCACAAAAGAGAGCTCTTCTGATAGATCTATGATGGAAAATCCCCCCCCCCCCCGAGAGCTGTAAGAAGCATGAGTTAGCACCCGAGTGAATGATGGTTGTCAGTAGAGAGAGTACAGAATGATACAGGAAAGTTCAGCATGTCCAGAGAAGATTCAGGAAGTATTTTTAAGGTAAAAGTCTAAAATATGAGCCCATAGGAGCAATACCACATTTGAACGTCATAGTAGAAAATTGATTTGTTATTTTGATTCCAATATTACATGGGTTAGGGTTAGAGTTAGTGTGACCAGTATTTTCAAAAAGACAGTTCTGAAAATTACAGAGCATTTTTTCCTGAAATCTTAATTTCAAACAGTAACATGAAAAGAGGTGTGTGTGTGTTGTGTACAGCTTTCCTTTCTCCTGTGACCCTAGTAGCCTGTAAAATTATATCAAGTTTAAATCAAGTTGAATAGAAAAGAAATGACAAATAAGGGAAGAGCTGCAGTACTTGAGAAGAAACAATTTGGACTGTTTAAATTGTGTGCTATCATGCCAAATCTGAATATTAAAGCAAAGTTTAGTACAGTAACAGAATTGTAGAGTTAGTGGTTCAGTTTTAGAATTGTTGTCTAGAAATTTATTGAACAACTTTATGTGACTTCTCACTTGCAGGTTTTGGATATACAGTATTCCACTTTTCTGGCAGATAGATACAAGATGACGGATTGTCTTGTTTGCCTAAATTTGGCAATATAAACAAGGAATGCTTCAAAACTTGTTATAGTAAAAATATCCAGATCTTTAGTAGCATAACTGACATTGTTTGGATTTGTGCAAAAACTAATGATAGGTATCTTTAGAATAGTAACGGATTATATCATGAAAGCGAGACAAGGCTGAAGGCCTTTCCATGCATGTGTTTGACCTTGATAGATGTTATCAGTGTTGATAGTTCTAATAATGTTGAAAAGAATAAAGATCTCATATTTTTGGTCATTGTACCACAGAGGATTGCTGTTAAAAATAAAATCTGTATCGTCTTGAGTGTGGCTGCTATAGGAGTTGACCGAGGTCAGTCTTTGGAGTGGTCCAGGGCAAGGAAACATAAATTAGGATGTTTGCCAAGTAATATAAATTCATTATGCACCTTTTGCAATAGTTTCTTGATAAGATACATTCATACCATTAATAGCAGAGGGTAATAACTTCAGATATTGCAAAAAAGCGGTCTAGGTCCTAAGAATTTGTTTTTTGTTTCCTCTGTGTTTAATGGCCTATAAAATTAAAATATTAATATAGAGAAATACAGGAATGTTTTAGCTACCGTAGAATCAGCACATCTTTTCTCATCTTTACCCAAGTAGATAGCTTCAATATTATTGTCAGGATTGTCATGTTGTCAATATATGAACATGTCCTTGAAGTCACCAGAAGTCAAGCTTGACTTGACGGAGACTCTACCTTAGAATCACTGTGGCAGTTTGTCAGAAGAGGCAACTGGAATCCTGCCTGAGCAAGAGGCATAAGACCTATGAAGCCATAAGTTTTAGCTTAAATTATCAGTCAGAAGTGCCTTTAAATGGAAGTGAGATCCAAGTTAATTTGACCCTATCTGTTTCCTTGGTTTGTTAGCAGTGTTGTACATAGACCTGGATATCCTCTGAATGAGGTAATAAAATTCCTTAGAATGAGGCAGTTTGGTTTTTCTCATGAGCATTGACCATGCTTGTCTGCCTTCTCATGTCAGTATCTTGTCAGCTAAAAGATTATTGGGGTCCTCTTGCATTTGCCTTAATTCCCTGCTAATACTCAGGTATTTGGATATTAACAGCACTTGCTATCATCTGCTGTTTCTCTTTGGACCAATGAATAGCATTTGGAAGACTACAGAGTTCGTATTTTTGGCTTTTACTGTCCTGTTCAAGTGAACTTAACCATATTATGTTTCTAAATAGATTGTAACCAATTAAATGCTTTAATGTTGGCAATTTTGCATATACCATTTGGATTCTAAACATGAATTATTCTTTTACCTATAGCAAGCATGCATTTAAATGTAACTTTTGAGAATTTAGCTGATTTGTCTGAAAGAGTACAACAACATAACTTGCTGAAACCTCTTTGTCAGATTCTTTAAAGTTATCCAGCCTTTCAAAATTAAACTGTGCTCTTTAAAATCAGCCTAGTTTCGTAGTTTTAAACACCCAGCATGAAGAAATAGCATAAACAAACTGCAAATGGCAGTTAAATCATTAACTCTGAATTACTGAGATAACATTTTAAATGTGTTTGCTGTAAGATAGTAGTGTACTATGTTTTCAACTTTAAATTTAAAAAAAAAATCCACATTAACATTTTCATTGCAGAGAGGGTGCTTAAATACTGTTTCTTCTAATTGTCTTTTCCCAGTTAAGTAACATTTTTCAAACAGTAGCACTTCAGAAGTCAAAGTCAGAAAAATAAGAAATGTAAGGATGCTGCCCAGTAGTACTAATTCCCTGGATATTCAGACATTCCAAAAAGCCATAGCTTGGCATAACATCAGAACAACAAATGGCCATATGTATTGAACAACTTAAGCTTTGTGTTAAATGTGCCATGGCATATTTAAATTGCAAAATAATAGTTACAGATATTTGGATCTGAATATTTTGTGGTTTAGATGATTATTGACATAAATGTGAGTCTGTTTAAGAAAAGTAGCGTTAAAATGTTCTAAATCATCAATGAAAACATGTTTTGGACTTTAAATGATAACTGGTACAAATCATAGTTTGATCTAGTGTTTGAAATTAACTGTTATGATTGGGTTCATTGTTAAGAGAATAAAAATGAGGCAAAATGCCAAGGAAGATATCTACAGAAAATGAGCATAACAAATATTATGAAGAGTGAGAGCTACATTGGTAAAAAGAAAAAGCTCAGTGGAACATGAGTGCTCGGTTAATGTCTTTTAGGCAATGGCATAACTTAAGGAAAGGAATTACTTGTTCTCAAACGTTGGTAAGAGTGGATTGAAGAATAAGCAGAGAATACAAGGAGATGTCTAACTGAAGTTTTCGGGATCCCAATTACAGTTGCCAATATTACAGTAATAGTTGTCAGTACCATAATTTTAACTGTGTAGGAAAGAGGGTGTTGTCTTAAGTTATTCCTTCTTAAAATGTACATTTGCTATTTCTAGCCAATTCTGTCTGTGCTATTTGTCTTCTCCACAAAATCATTGTGGTGAATCAGGAGCTGGCAACATAATGCATAATTTTGTATTATATAACTCAAAAGAATTCAAAAAAATTTTTTACAACTCCCTTCAGTCCCAGCCAGCTTACGCAGTGGAAAGGGTTATGGAAGTTGTGAGGAGCATCTGATGACAGCAGCTGTATGCCCTTGTGCTAAGCTATAGTTGGAGCTAGGGTAGCTCTGGGGTTGTCTGTCTCTCTTCCTACCTGACATCTTAACTGTTTTGTGGTATTCATTTTTGCTTAATCACTTCTTGTATTAAATAGATTAGGGCACTATGGGATTATCTCACACTAGTTCTGAATATGGTAGCATAAGATATGCAGATAAACTGGAAGTGGTTGAATATAGATTCTGTTCATTTTATGACTTATACTTCAGTTGTGTCTGTTCATAAGCACTAAATGTATCTATTGCTCTTGGCTTCCCTAACTAAACCATATTAAAGGATTAGCATCTGAGCTGGAACCCAAAAGCTGAGAAATACAAATATCACTCAAGCAGAAGTCATGTTGAACAGCTCAACTTCCTGCTAACTAGTGTGGGATGCACAAAGCAGAGGAAGGGTTCTGTTTGCATTTTTATTAAGGTTATGTATATTTTAGCAGCAGCTTCAGAACAGAGGGAAAATGGCCCAGCAGGATATTATAGCTATGCACAGGCCTGTATTATGATTCTGCAACATTAACATTATCCAGCACAGCTTTTAGTAAGATGATGCCTCCTGGTCACATTAATAATTTATTATAATATGGCCCATTTCATGGCTTGCTGTATAGAATTTACAAAGAAAACTGTGTTAAGATATATGATGTTTGGGTTTGTGTTTGTGTTTTAGTTAGAGGCTTTTTTAGAATGCTTTTCTGCCAATAAGAAATTATTTGTCATCATCTTGAAGAAGCTAACTGAAGCTGATCGTACAAAACACCCAATCTATTCAAAATTATTAAAAACTAAGTATAGCAATAGTCAGAAACTCAACTGTAGTTCTTCCTTAACTAGATTCTCAGTTATTCTATGCAATTGGGTTTGGCAGAGTTTCTTTTTATCAGAAGAAAATAAAATTGTATTGTATCTGGGTAGGGTTCCTGAACTGTGAAAGCAAAAATGTAGTGGCTATAGAATATTTCAGCATAATGCATATACATGTATAGCTGCACCAGTTGGGCTTCCACCAAATTAAGATTGAAATTCCAAAGTTTTAATATTTTTTAAGAGCATAATGTCCCATCCTTTCTTCACTATTTAGAAGACCAGAAACTTTCTAACAGCCACATTACTAAGAAGTGCTCAGCCGTGTGGAATTAAATCAGCAAATCTTTTATGCTTTCCTTGGCCCCAAATTTGAAACTGGAAAGGGTGACAGGAATGGTTCCTGATCTCATAGGGAGGTACCTTATGAAGTTGGAGGCAAAGATTGGATTCTTCCTTGGCTGATTAATACTATACTGACTTCCAAGAATAGTTGGCTGATTTCATGGTTGAACACATATTGGAATAGGAGGGAAATGGCTGGCTGTCACTCTCCAGGGTGACACAGTGTATAATCAAGCACGTAACCTTTTACATTATCTTGAAATGTTTTGCAATCCAGTTTATGTGTTGTTAAAGTCTTGGCATGATTGGTAATCTAGACGTTAGGATTTTATTTTATGGATTTTAAAAAATCTTTTATTGTCAAAACCATGTGCTATGTAACTATGATTGAGAGAGATAGTATCTAGAACTGAATGCACCCATTACCCAGTTTTTTTGTTTTTACTTTGCTGCTTTTCCAAAGCTGTTGAGAAGTAAGGAAAACAACATGAAAAACTATTGGAGGAAGAGGGAAGCGTTGCTGATCTGAAATTCATGCTTGTAGTTGGCCATGGATCAAGAGCAAATGAATTCTTAGTCATTACAAAAAACCACACATCCCACTTGGGCTATTTCATCTCCAGAGGTTGAAAAATACAAGTTTAAAGGAATTGACAGTGCTGGTTCTGTTCTGAAGAACTGCTTGGAAGAAAATAGAGATCTATTTGGCACATGATAGTTATTTGGCACGTGAATATATTTTATAACGGTAACATGATTTTAGATCTTTGTGGTCCATTTGTTTTTAATCAGTATAACTCTGTGACTCAACGTAGACTAACTGTTGGCTGCTGTAGGACGTTTAGGTCACTTTATTTGTGAATTTCATATATCACCCTGGGCTTGAAATAAGAGGAGATCAAAGCACAGTCCTAGTGGGGCACGGGTTATGACAGACAGCTTTTCCTAATCCCAATGATAAATCCAAAGGAGATAATAAAAGAAAATTATTTGAGTTTTAGTAAAAGGAAATCCTGATAAGGCTAAAATTTCAATCCAGTTCTTACCTCTTCCCTTGGAATTATTATTAGATGTAATGAAGAGAAAATAAATAATGTGTTTTTAGATGCAGTCTCTTTCTGTCACAGACTATGAATCTGTAAAACCTGATGGCTTGTCTCGCCAAAGCCTGGCTTTTTGCCAAGCTTGCTTTCTTCTTTTGAAGTCACAGTATAACCACTGTTGTAGATGGGCATGCCTCTCTTTTGTTTTCGTTTTGTTTTCGTGTTTCTGCAATTCATTTGCTTGCTTTATAAGATCTTTTTTTTTCTTCTGTTCATCTGTCATGGCATTTCTGCTGCTCCTTCCTCTAGCTGGGTTTGTCAAGTCGCCTATGTCAGAGACTAAACTCACAGGGGACGCCTTTGAGCTGTATTGTGACGTGGTTGGGAACCCCACTCCAGAGATCCAGTGGTGGTATGCTGAAGTCAACCGGGCTGAATCTTTCAAACAGCTATGGGAAGGTGCTCGAAAGCACCGTGTCGCCATTAACACTGCCTACGGGGTGAATGGCGTGAGCGTGCTGAGAATCACTCGTCTTACCTTGGAAGACTCTGGGACATATGAGTGCAGGGCCAGCAACGATCCCAAAAGGAATGACTTGAGGCAAAATCCTGCCATAACGTGGATCCGAGCCCAGGCTACTATAAGTGTCCTTCAGAGTGAGTTCAGTTCCGCAGAGCAGTAGTGCTGTAGTATCTAGAGGCAGTCCAGTGATCCTCACCCCTCTCTTGTGACCCTTAGTATTTATTTATTTATTTATTAGATTTATATGCCACCCATCTCCCCCAATATCACCCACCAATTGTCTTTGTTGGGGGGGGTGTTAATGTCTTCATTTGTGATGTGTGTGTTTTGCCACCTTCTTAATGTGTCTCCTCCTTCCTAGGATCAGAAGTATTGAGGAGAATCTGTGAAACTGTCTTCTAGTTCCTCTGAAAACAAGCCTGGTATTGGAATGTTTGTTCCTTTTGCTTTTATTCCCTTTTACTTTTTATAGTAGGCTTTGTGCTATCCTGGTTTCTCCATGAGTGCCTTTTCTATTTTACGTTAATTCTTAATCTAACAATTCCTTTTTATTATTTCATTTATTGGGATATCGTGGAATGCCTTCCTCTTCTTCATGATTTTAAGTTCATAGTCTACATCCTTTATTACCTGTAAAATGTTGGATTTTCCCTTTATAGCTAGTCAGAAGTTTATTTTTATAAACAATATGCATATTGAAACTTCCCAGATGTTGAGTTTCTGCTTGCAGTACTTTACTTGAAGCCTACTGGTTACTTATAATACGAAAGAGGCAGCCAAGAACCTTTCCTTTCTCATTCCCTTCATGTAACATTCAGTTAAGTGTCCTCCCATAGAAAGCTAAATTGCATTGGTGATCTCGTGACTTATTTATTAAGCCATTTATTATATTAATGGCTTAGAAATCATTATTGCATTCTAAGATGTCTGAGGTGGATCCTTAATGGCCACATTGTACAGAGAATAGCAAATGAATTGTATTGCATTGTAAAGCAAGTGGCAATAAATAGTTAATATGTACCATCACAGGGGAACTTTTATTTTGAAAGGTGGCATACAAATTCTTAAAATAAAAAAGTATTCAGCACACATTGAGTTTCACTTTCAGAAGGGATTGCACAACTTCTTGGGAGATGTCTACTAATGTTAATGGATGTTTACTACTTCCTGAATCATAGGAAATTTGTCTTAAATATTAGGTCCTGAGAAGCCCCTAGTTGAGGCCTGTAAGCTTTCCAAATGCTTGACTAGAGGGGCCAATATTTTTTTGCCTTCTATTGAAAGCTCAGTTGGTATTTTCAGTGCACTGCAGGTTTATTTTATAACCATTGTGTAGATGATTTCAGACATCTACACATTTTTTCCCTAGAGCTGCTGTTAGAAACCATTCTGTCCTAACGTTTATGCCTGTAAAACTGACAGTTTCTAGTTCTGAGGCATAACGAATCTGCATCTGCTTTTCCAAGATTTTTAAAGGTTTTCTTCTGCGAGGCAGCAGAACCCATAAGGGAATGAGGTTTGTAGGACATTTCACAGTATGGGTTTTATTATGGAAATAGGTCTTTCTTGAGTGCCAGGCACATCTCAATTGAAGACAAGGCTTACAAGAGAACCTCTACCATTGATTTCATAAAGCAGGCAAGAATATATGGAAAGTAAAATTGATTTTTTTGATATCTGCTTTTTTAATATATAGTGATATGAGCCTCTGCTTTCTTTTAGTATAATATTATTAATTCTTAAAAAATCAGAAGGAGTCTGGTAGCACCTTTTCCAACAAGCAAATTTTATTTAAAAGGCATACACTTTTGTAAACTGCAGCTCACTTCATCAGATGCATGGAGTGGCTAAACAAGTCTATTTGTAAACACTAGTCTGTAACGTCAACCCTCATATCAAAAAGTATATTCTCAAAAGTAAAGCATTACTGACTTCCTAAAAGTCTATTTTAGAAAGATTCTGGTTGCAGTTTACCTTCTATATAAGTATGTACATAGGGTAAAAAAATAGTTACCTTGAGTAGGATATGCAAGTGTGTCAAAATGGAGTGTTATGGTGTTTCAGAGACTGATGTGTGAAGAGAAATTGCCCCACACAGCATATGAGGATTTGTGTATATGTGAAATGTTCAGTAATGACATGGAAATAAAAAAACAATTCTTATTTGTTGTGGCTTATAGCGTTCTCCTCTGAGCCATTCAATGAAAATAAATCTGATAGCTTAATCTGGACTTTTGATCATAATACTGTACCATAAATGTTTTCTGTGTAAATAGTACAGTACAAGATATACAGTTATTAGGATATAGAATGCAAGCATGTTACACTTTGATTAATATTGCACAATATACAAATGCCTTTTATAGAAGGCTTAAAGAACTTCCTGCTGTATATGACTGCAACTGATGGGGAAAGCATACAAAACTTTTTTTCATGAGTTAATGCTTCTGTAGTTGGAAATGAGCAGTAAGAAAGAACAGCTAACAGCAGAGGATTGTTTTGTAAAAAAGCAAGAATCAGGTATTTATGATGCTGACTTCAAGCATTAATGATGCAGATTTCATCACTAAGAGAAATATTGGATGGCCAATGGGATCTCCCAGTATGCTTGTCTTACTATCAGTTTTACATTACCCTTTTGCTAAAATCCATCAAACAGTATGCACCAAACCTAAAATAAAAAGATAAAAACTGTCAGTATTCTGAAAGCAGAATTTAAACCAACAGTATTCTTGAAAATCCAACAACAGCTTGTGTTGCCCAGTTCTAGCAGATAAGCACATGGGTAGGCCACTCTCTGCTCCCAAAGTCTTGTGGACTATTTTCCCATTTACTTCTGCCTTGTTTCTAATTCTTCTTTTAACAACTAGTAGGAAAATGTAATATCAGTCTTACCCAATTTGAAGCCCTTCAGGTTTATTTGGACTATAACTCAGAATTTCTAGCCAACATGACTTTTGGCATCAGGCTAGAGAGCGCAAGGCTGACCTATAAATTTCTATATTAGGTGGAATTGTTTGTGTTCTTGACAAATATTATTAGTACTGTATTTCAGAGTGCATGTAGATGTTGTTGATCAAGTGCCTGTCTATTTTGCATACTTATTTAATTTCCTTTTTTTTTTATTCTGCATCTTGAGTTTATGAGAAATATGAATGTTGAACTCTTTAATGGTAAAGTAATGGAACTTTCCAAATAAATTGGAGAGGAAATCTAGCTGGTAATGTTTTCCACCGAGTGTGAGATTTCCTAGTGCTCAGGCTGCAGTGGGAGCAAATACATGAATGCAATATTAAGTGTTCCACGTGGACAACTTGAAAATCAGGTTTCTTTTTTGTGGACTAAATGAAGTGCTGCAGGTGAACATTCTGTGATATAATTAAATATGCTGATTTCTCAATCTAGAATAAAGCAATGTTAAATCTGAATATAACTTATATTTGTGGAGGATACTGGTATACTTCTCATTCCAGAGTATTGGTAGGTAAAGATTTTCATGGATTTGGTCACATAGATAGCTAGTACAATCATATGCTACTAACAAGACGTGTCTGAATCTCTCCTGTTCTCTATTACAGTAACCAGCATGTTTATCCTGCCACTGTTTTCTCTTTCTGAAGATAATATGTATATTTCAGGATCATCCATAAAACTGAATGTGTTTATAAAACATTCTGTGCCTGAAGTAAATCATGGCAAGCCCTTGAAATTCTTACAGTATTCCATTACATAATTATCTTTACATAGGATGGTATGGCTTTGTGCTACATCAGCTGAGACATTGATCTCGAATACATGTTTAGCAGTCGGTCTTTTTAAAAAAGGATGTTCAGATATTTTTGCTCTAGCGGTACTTGGTTTAATCCTGCAGTCTATGCCTAAACACACATAATTGCAGAACAAAGATTATAGCGTTGGACAGGATAGATTCCAAAGTTTTTTTTAATTCTACTTTCTATTTAGAGTTACTAGGTATCTTTTAAAAATTGTAAAGATTTAAAAGGAAAACAAACTTTAAAAAGAAAGTAATGTAAGGGGGATCAAGGAAAACACAACGATAATACATTTTGTTATGGAATTCCAGAAATTACAGATTAATGAGTTTTGTAGGAGCCTCCAAGATAAGTAGTCTTTGTTGTTTATTAGTACCTGATGTTTAGAGTTACTTAAAAAAAGAATTATCTGGAATGGTGCAAGTATAAAATACAACATAAATGTAAGGGAGAGATAAAAAACACTGCATAGCCTGATTTGCATAAGGTTCCTCCATTTTTACCTGCACAGTGAAATGTTCTTGCTTCAGAGGGATTCATGGTACTGTGTCTAGATACAGTGTGCATTCCTCAGTTGAAGGAAAGGGAAGCTTAGATTGGGATAGCAATGCACTGGGAAAGTGACCACTATGTGTTCTGCTTTCTACCCAGTAATGCAAAGTGGCTGTGTGTATAATCCCATCAAAGGGCCAGGAGCCTCTGCACAAGCCTTGTAAAAGACCTTGCTGCTTTAAGGATTTGAACATATAGATTTGGTTTGGGTTCCTGTGCACCGCAAAGCACGTCTTTCAAATACTTTACATAATCTGAATATAGATCACAGGAAAATCCACACATTAATTGGGTGAAAGGTTTTAGCTTTTTTTTTTTTTTTTTAAGGGGTAGGTGGAAAAGGGATCCAAAGTAACACAACAGGACTGTAGGAAGTTGGACTCTAGGAAGTTAATAGGAGCAAGGCAAACTCTGAATCCTTTTGGAGAAAAGGGGGACTCCTTACTAATGATCCCACATAGGTATCCTCTGCACCATAGAAAACTGGAACAGTAGATTTGCTACAAAATTGTACAGCTGCTGCTGGTTCCAAAATTGTAGCAGCTCTACTTTGGGATACTGGCTAAATAAACTTTGTTTTCTATATGTTTTATCATAGCTTGCTATATCCTTAAAGGTAATCTCTCCATATCTGCATTATAGAATTGGTCACTTGAAATGGTCTTCCGTTATTGAAAAGCTGAAGGGTGTAATGGCATGATTTTCTTTGCTAGCTTCTTAGAAGACTGGCCCTGCTAACACGCTTGGAAAAATTTGTGCATATTGTGTTATATTAGATTTTGTTTCTCTTGCAGCAAGATCCTTCAATCTAAAACAATGTGTGAAAGCACCCAAAGATTTTTTTTTTTAATGGATTAGATTGAATGCTTGTTATATGTTCTTGTGCTACTTATTTTCAACTTCCCTGTAGTTAGGCTAAAAAGAATACCAAAATGTACTTCATTCTTTTTTTTTCTTTTGCCCTTTTGTGTCAGTAGATTAGTCCTTGTTGTTGTTCCCCCCCCCCCCTCTGCTGGTCAGCTGTTTGTTGTATGACTTAATGCCATCTGAGCTAGTAAAGTTGTCTTCCGTGTGTAGTTCTTTTCCTCTCCCAATTCCTCTGCCATGTAATTGTGCAATGTAGGACATTTGAGTCACGTGAAAACTGACAGTTCTTTTAATGTCTCCTTCCTCTAGAGCCCAGGATCAATTCCAGTAATGAGGTGACCATTGTTTCCCCTTCAGTTCCTATCATACTACAGTGCAACCTCACAACTAGCCCCAGCCCCCTCATTCGCAGCTATTGGGTAAAAAACGGAGAAGAGGTTCCAGGTGCCGTGAAGAATACCAATACAACAGAATTCAAGTAAGTCTGAAAAGTATTTTTCATCTCTGAAAATTCAGTGAAGCTGCCACTGAAGTAGCTGAACAGCATGTAGTAGCTGAACAGCCCTTACTGTTGAAACTGGCAAATTTAGTTAAAGAAATTGAGATGCTGCGTGTATCCAATCCTCAAGTTTTTATAGAATGCCATTAAGAAATAATGTTCAAAACTTTATGATATCTGTTGGCCAACGGGTGGGTTTGGTGCTATGCATTGTTTCTTTCTTCTTCCATTAGCAAGTAGAATAAATTATGGATACGCTCACTTTAAGGTACATATGATGATTTGATTCATCTTAACACAGATTTTTAAAAACTTATATGCAGCTTGCCTGAATTTCTTTATATTTTCCAGGTTTGGTACCAATATGGCCTATTTCTTTCTTGGCTTCACTTTAGACAGTTCTGTATGTTTGCCATGAGAAACTAAGCCCATCTAGTGCTACTTGTATTCATGTTGCAAGTGTTTATTGCAGGCTATTAAAAAGTTTGTTAGCATGTCCCAACGTAAAGAGATGTGCTGCATTTTGGGGGGTGGGGCCAGCTTTCAGAAGATCTGATGGTTGGTACTTCGGAAGAATTTCCTTCTTCGTTACATACAGCTATATTACTCTTGTTCACAGCATCTTGAATTTTCTGGTGTGGCAAAAAAAAGGGGGGGGTCTTATGTGTATCACTAACAAGAAAACCAGTCCTAACAACTATGCTGAGTATCTTTAGATAGTGGTGTAGATTGTTACATTTTAAGAACGAAGCAAATACAGTGGTACCTCGGTTCACGAACTTAATTCGTTCCACGACTCTGGTCACGACCCGAATTGGTCGTGACCCGAATCAAATTTTCCCATAAGGTTCAATGTAAATACGGTTAATCCGTTCTGACCCCTACGAATTTGGTCACCAACCGATTTTGGTTGTGACCCGAATCAAATTTTCCCATAAGGTTCAATGTAAATACGGTTAATCCGTTCTGAACCATATGTTGTTTTTTTTTAAACCACAAAAATATGACACAAAGTACAGTACGAAGAGAGAGAACACTAACCTTGCTCAAGGCGACTTCTGGTGTGGAGGACAGGAAGGCGAGTGGGGAGGCGGTTATTGCTTGGAAGGAGAGTCCCCCTCCCTACAGGAAGCCACGACCACGTGTCACAGCAGGGAAAATGGCTGCGGATCCTGTTCATCACCCGATCCGGCATTCGCGAACGGAAGCAAAATTTTGCAAATGGTGCTGTTCGTGACCCAAATTGGTCGTGAACAGAAGCGTTCGTGACCCGAGGTACCAGTGTAAATCTGTGCATGAAAGAAACAATGCTGCTGTTATTAAAGAAGTTGTGGTTCAGGATAAGGGTTAAGACATTTGCACTTTTGTTTAAGCAGCATTAACAAGTTTACTCAATCTTCAGCTTACCATATTTTAGACAAATTGTGTTGGAGAAAGTGGTGATAGTTCGGGACTTAGCGTTTTGTTTTAAAATGGAAGATCCTACTTAGAATCACCGTTGGCTCTGTAGAATATTAGGAAGAGCTGTCTTTTCAGGATTTCTTGTATAGATGGTTAACACTGCATTTTCATGTGTGCAATTTTCCAGCAAAGAAGCTGATACAAGGTCTTGAATGTTTTAGATTACTTTTTCTTCTGTTAACCGATGACCTAGAAGCAACTGAGCAATTATGTGTTCGTAAGTATGATTGGTTTGTCACCTGCTATTCTGATCCATGTTTCTTTTTCTTTGCAGAATCCCAAAGCCTAGAGCGGATGACTCAGGGGAATATTGCTGCGTATTTGTGTTCTCTGGCTCCCAGATAGCAAATGCTACAATAGAAGTGAAAGGTACCCGTAATTTTTCATTTATTTCCTTTCTTCCTCTTTTTAAAGCTTAGCTTCTAAAATTTTCCTTCCCATGGAGCATTTTGTTTAGCGCTTGCATGTCACAGTCTTCACAGATTATGAATGCTCAACCTTCCTCCTAAATTGGAACTTCTAAGGAATTGTTCATCTCCAAAATGCCAACATCGAACATAGTATATGTTAAAAAAATGTAAAATAATTATAGATGCGTCAGTGCTATTGTTTCTTTCTATAGGTTTTTATTTTGCTACTTGGCCATGTTCTAACAGATCCTTTGAAGCTGCTAAAAAAAAATATCTAAGCTGCAACTATCCCTAAGACTCTGTTTTCCTGTAGGAATAAATGCTGTATCTTCCAACCTAGCTTAAATTGTTCAGGAGAAGATGTAGAGGTACCTCTCTTTTAAGAATGAGAGCATTTTTCTGGCTGTAGTCTGGTGTTCATGCCCTCTGCTGTTGCTACCTAATTTTCTTGCTCCTGTGGCCTATCATCACAACTGGAAAAGAGTCCTGTTCAGTACAGTGAAATTCCACATCTGGGGGCTTTTTTCCATCTTTTGCCCAGTCTTTTCTGAACACCATTGAGTCACTCAATAAGATGCAAGAGATTAAAAAAAAAAGTTTCCAAAATGTTTGGACGTGAGATTATATAATAGTTAGATATAAAATGGAAGAAAGCTCTAAATAAATAACCAGTGGCAGAACTGAATATGTTAAGCCACAGAAAAGCCTATCGCTCTGCCTTCTTGAGTTTTGAACAATAGGTGAGGATTTTGAATGTCATTATATAGGCTTGTGACAGTTCTACAGAGAAAATGGATTGAATTACAGATGGCTCTCTTCCCCCCCCCCCTTTCCTTTTCCTTTTTGTGCCTGTTAGCTGCTCCTGATATTATTGGGCACAAGCGAAGTGAGAACAAGAACGAAGGGCAGGATGCAGTGATGTATTGCAAATCTGTAGGCTACCCACACCCAGTCTGGGTTTGGTATAAAAAAATCAATGGAATGTCTATGGTGAGTAGAAGATTGAACCCTGCTATGTAAGTTCCGCTGTTGGCTGAAGTTTGTAATGCAAGGCCGATAAATGAAACTATTCCAGTATTTTTGCCTTCTTAAAGGAAGATAATTCTCTCTTGCTCTGCCAGCTGCTTTTGGGGGCTTTTTTTGTTTGCTTGTTAAACTTGAGATATTAGGATCAAAATTGAGGACTTCTTAAGAGCAAAACCAGACATGATCCTGGAACCAGGTGCTAAATACTAGGCAGGAAATCTCTTGCAGGTGCCCTGCTTTCTAATGCAAAACTAGAATTAAACATCACATTGCATGTGGCTTTTCTCAAGCTTTCTGCATCCTCTTCTGACTAATCTCACCCTGTTTTCCCTCAAAATTGTCCCTCCACGGCTATTTCAAACAGAAATGCCACCTTCCACCACGAAGGAACCTAAGTAGGCTTTAAAAGGCAGGAGAATATCAATAAGGAGAATGATTATGCTGACAAGTGTGTCATGCTTCTCTCATGCCCACACAATCAGGCTTTCAAAGTGGAGAATATTGAGCTCACTGAAAAGGCGGGGTGTGGGCATGTAACGGAATAACACTTCTCTGGAATGCTTGGTAATCTTGTTGTGGCCTGCCCTTCTCATCAGGGGATTGACAACACTTCCGGTCGCTTCTTCATTACCAACAAAGAGAATTACACTGAACTCAGCATTGTGAACCTCCAAATCAACGAAGATCCCGGTGACTATGAATGCAACGCCACCAACTCAGTGGGCACAGCAGCTGAAATTACCATCCTGCGTGTGCGCAGCCACTTGGCTCCTCTGTGGCCCTTCCTGGGAATCCTGGCAGAGATCATCATTCTTGTTGTTATCATTGTTGTTTATGAGAAAAGGAAGCGGCCCGATGAGGTTCCAGATGGTAAGTTTCTTCTGTACTACTGTGTTTTCTGGGAACCTGGCCCTCTTCTTTTACTTCAGAATCCTCCCTTTTAAAACACTGGGGCCATCGATCCATAGTTCCAAATTTTGTGCTGCTGAGGACTGCCTGAAAATTCTTGCCTCTGGGTCCTTGCATATGAGGGGCCTTGAAAGAGGTGATATCGAAATCTCTTTATCTTTAGAAATACTCCTTTTTCCTAGCAAAGGGCTCACAATAAGAAAAAGGGACTTGTGAGACATTATTTTAAAGGCAACATTGGTTGTTACTAAATTCACTCTGCATAAATGCAGCTTCGGTCAGATACATACCATGCTGTCTTGCTGGAGGGGGAAAAGAAGAGTTTTTCCAACATAATTGACAACCTTTTTAAGATTTCTTGACCACAAATACTTGCAACCCACCTTTTGTATGAATGATATAAGATCTAATGCTTTAAGCAACTAAAACACGTTGTAAGGGAAAGCTTTTGCTCATACCTGCATTCTCCTTTAAATGGTGTAGATGGGCAGCCTTTTGAAATTGTGCACTGAACCTCATAGAATCCTTCAGGGGCTTCCCAATGGGAAGGTAGGGGCATGACACATTGGCATCGTAGTCATCCCATATCCATACTCTGCTTAAGATGCCTTGGAGGGAGTGAAGCTTTAATCTTATTTTCTTCCCCGGGGGAAGAAATAGTAATTTATCAGAAACTTATAAAGCAACACAAAACCATGAATATGCAACATAAAATAAATGGCATCTTCCTTTTAAATGGGGAAGTTATTTTAGAAACAAAGCAAGTGGTCGGCCATCCCCTGTCTAACATTGATGGAAGAGTCTTGAATAAGATACTCTGTTCATGAGATAATGGCTGTGTCATGTAGACAGTATAATACATTAAATTGCAACTGACTCTGTGTAGCAACGAACACTGCCAGTGTGATGATTCTGGACTAGCCATTTAAGATAAGGTGAAATTTTTAAAAGCATGGTCCTGGCAAATAACAAGTGCTCAGAGTTAAGGTTTCATAATGGATTCCATCCTACAGTCCTGTTTTTGCACAGCTGCTATGGCAAAATGTTCAGCTTTTTGAAATGAACAGGTTTGATGCTCAAAGGGAAAGCTGCTTTGGTAAGTTTGTACAAAAATGAGCCAACCTTATTATTATTTTTCACATAAAATCCAATAACAGAAGCTTTTATTCTTCCAGTTTCCAAATGTACGTGTGTCTATCCTGACTTGGGCCATTAATTTTAACTTGGTCAACTGGAATATAATCTGTATCCGGAGATATACAAGCGAATCTTTTAAACAGTTCCCAGTCCGTTTTTTTAAAAGCCCTTTTTATTTTATTGTTCTGCTTCTTATAGGGTTCATTTAGCAGTAGCATTACTGGGTGTGTTTAAGTAGAGCTAACCATGACAGCCACATTGCAGCTCAAGGAAGATTGCTTGTGTACTAACGTGGACAAATGCAAGTTCTTTCTATTCAACTAAAGGAAGTAGAAAGGATTGTTTATTTGTGCTGTAGCTTCCCGGGCAGACAGCTTCTTGATAGGAAGGGTTTGGTGGCTGCTAAGCTCTTCACTTCTAATAAGATGCAAACAGATTCACAGACCGTTGTTGGCTGCAGCTTTCAGTTTGGCATGAAGGCAGA
Organism: Liasis olivaceus; assembly: GCA_030867105.1. Lineage (NCBI taxonomy): Eukaryota > Metazoa > Chordata > Lepidosauria > Squamata > Pythonidae > Liasis > Liasis olivaceus. Next base: position 17,344,200 of record CM061362.1, on the reverse strand, counting down.
TGTGCGTGGCCTTCTTTAGAAGGGACTGGTTTTTGTTTGGTGGGTGGATAAGTGTTTGCTGATGCCGGACTGGTCTCATTTGAATACATCTCTAGAAAGATACACGTGCCTGGAATGAATGTGTAAACATTCTTGATAATCCCTTTGTGTTCTCAGTTGCTTGAGAGTTTGCTTCCTGACTGTGATGGGATCTGATGGTGGACAGTGGGGACATTCTTAAGGATGTATTTCCTAGCCTTTGCAATCGATGCTTCCTTCTAAGCATCAAAACTTGTGGAACTTCCTTATTGCATTTCTGAAGAAATTTCAGTACTAACTTCAAGCCTACCTATCTGCCAGGAATGAATGGCTATTTTCTTTTGGCTGTTTCAGTTTTTGCACTAACTGTTGAAGAGGGGAACCACCCAGAACATGCTAGCACACTGAAAAAGTCACTGGGTCAGTAGTTCCAGCAGTGATTAAAGCCAGAAAATGCTGAAGGAGAGCTTAAACCATTACCCTTACTGCTACATCAGTGGTGTGCTTCTCTTAGGGCCACAGTCCATCCTTGAGTTTCACATGTGGAAACCAAATTTCAATAAGCAGATGGGCACAGAACAAAGAATCAGGGACGGCTGAGACAAATATGCACCAATTTGAGTTGTTTTACATTTATATGTAATTAATTCAGTGAAACACTGTTAATAGGACCACTCCTGATGTATTTTATAACTTTCTCCTTTCTGTTAGCTGCAGTGGAGGATCTCTGAATTGGGCACCTCAGCTTGTGTACCCTATCCTGCATATTTGGGATATCTAAGATGTAGGCATATGCTCAACAAGACTTATTCATGAATAACAGTTGCGCATAGCAGCTAATTCAGTGTTTTACTTTGTTAAGGTGAGCAATTAATATCTTCATCAGGTCCAGGCCTGCCATCCTTATTGCCTGTAGGATCCCATTTTGAGCATCAGAACCATACTCTGGGCCAAGAACAGGAAGGCTTGAAGACACCTGTTCGAAAATGCATTTACACAGATAGTATTCCGTGTATGCATACACGATATATTGGTGATTCCAAGGGTGTGATGTTGGTCTCTCTGTTTAATCAGCCTATCGTAGCCGTGTCTCTTCTGCTGAGCTTCTGTTGTGTTGGGACTACAGCCTCTGAAATTCCCAGCTAACCTGCTGAAAAAACCCTAAGTGCCCTGTATAAATGGCCAGGACAAGCCAGTGCAGTGATGGTGACCCTTTTGGGTTCAGTGTGTCAGAAATTCAGAAAATGCCTAACTTGACTCTGCTGGCCTGTCACACATGAACAAAAGAGAAACAATTCTTTACTTGTTCATTTATTTTAAAAAATACAGTCCAGTCATGTGTGGTGCTATGTATTATATTAAGAAACGTCAAATAATTACAAAAATGAAATATGAGTAAAACAAACTCAGTCTCTTTGGTAACTCGGGCAGAGAAAATAGTTGTTGAGTGTTGGTGAACACTGGTGTGTCACCCAAACTGTTGTGGCGTGTCACCTTTGGCACGCGTGTCATAGGTTCGCCATCACTGAGCTAGTGTGTCACATTTTTTTAAAAAAAAGAACTTGCCTATAACTCTATTTCGAGCTCAGTGCAGCTCTCACGGGGCACCTCACCTTCTGCTACAACACAGAATCAGCAAATCAGCATAAAAATCTGAACTTGTTTTATTCCAAAGGAGCATTTCACTTCTTTGTTGACATATTTATGCCTTATTTCTCTTTGTGAGATAGTTGCATGCCATGTGTGGAGAGTGTTCTTCAACTGATCTCAGTCCAATGGTTTTGTGAATCAGGCTGGCATCAGCAGGTTCCTTTTGTACTTCCAGTGACAAGACAGGCTGAAGTACTGGTTTGGTGTAGATGTACCCAGGACACCCTATTACCTGGGTATTCTCAGTGCAGTTGATGTTTCCAACATGAAAGCAACTGATCACTTTTTACCTAGGCTTTCCAATGTCTTAGATTTGTGTGTTCCTTGGAGTAGGGATGAGGAATTGCCTTCTTTACTACTGTATATGCAAATCAGCAGCCATTTGTTCAAAGAGAAAAATACCCCATGAATCTTGATGTATGTAATGCCTTAGTTCTGGGACTCTGTTCTTAGTGAATGAAGCACCTGAATTTTTGCTGTGCCGTGCTGAAGTTAGAGAAGCCGGGATGAATTTCTGCAATAATTGCTTGTGAGAGGCAGAACAGGTCTTAGTGACAGTCTTCAATAATTCATTTGGCTGTAGCTTTTGTTACTCAAAGATTTTCGTATTATAGTCAAGTGATTACCTTCCCCTCCTCTGGTCCTGCCCCTTTCTACATTCAAAATAATTATTATTTAATTATATCAAGCCATGTAATAATGTATGATTGCTCCAGTGAAAAAAAAGCTTTCTGTTGGATTAGTGATAAATCAATAAACACGTGCTGTTCTAAAAGGTGTGTGTTTTGGAGTAAGAAGAAAGTAAAAACTTCAGCTGCTTTTCTTCCAGCTTCTCTCTGTGTTAATTTTAGCTTAAGCTGTGGTAACATGTTTTCCTGTTTGTATTATTTTGCAATTTGGAATAAAATAAAGAACGTATGATTTTCTTTCTTGGCAGGGCAACCGTTCCATTTTTATTGCATTTTGTTCTAATACTGATTTTCTTGGCTTGATCCTAGTTATAAATAATAATGTGAAGAAAGCAATTTAAATAGCCCTCTTTTCTTTCCTTTCTACTTGTCACTTCGGCACTCACCTAATCTCCTTAGCAAAAAGTAGGTTACACTTTGGGTTTTGCTTGTCTGAAAGAAAAGGAATTGCTGCCTGCAGCTGAGATATTCTTGTATGCCGACAGCACAGAAAGCCAAGCTTAATGAGCAGCTTTGTCCTTTATCCCAAGTGTTAATTTTCATAGATGCTGTTTCCAATTCAGTTGGATTGATTATGGCCAGATGTTGCTACTGTTAAGTGCCAGGAATATCCCCAGTGCTCACTCAGGCAGTCTTCTATGGAGGAGGCCTCCTAACCCAAAAGTTTATTTTTTCATGGTGTGTTATGTGATAAGGAATTTGCTACTAGATGGACAATTCAGCAAACTGACTGACTCCAGAAAATGATGAACTCACATGCTTGGATAACACCCCAACACAGAGACCTTGTGCTTAAAAAACATCCTTTTCAAAGGTTCTCAGTCTGCATTCTTGCTCAGTTTAGTTGTTATCTTTCACCAGAATCCTGTACCAGCAGGATGCTGTCAAGATGCTAGCCCTTACTCCCTTGTATAATCTCAAGGTTCCAATCCTTACTCCCATGTGCATCTATGAGATACTCTCAGACTTGAAGAATTGGACAGTTCTCAAAAGATCTTTTTTGATTTATTGAAGTCTGTTGCTAAGGCTGCAAATTTCCCTGTTTTGTTAACACTTTCCTTTTACTCTCTTACCAGCAACAACATTCAAGCATGAGGAAGTTCCTGGCTAGGTTCCCCTTTTATGGCAGAGTGGTAACCAAAGATGATGTTGGACCAGAGAAGTCTAAATGCCATTCATTCTTTACTCAGCATAATAAGCATATAGTTTAATTTATTTAATCACATTTATATAGCCACCCATCTCACACAGTGACTCTATAGAAACAATTGTTGATAAGGCAATCATGGGCAACAAAAACACAAGTTCTTACATTTTGTGCAATCCTTACCTTACCCTAAGAAATTTGAAATCCAAATTGCCAAGGTAGAAGACTCAACTGAGTGGCCAGCCCAACTGATGACTTGTTGGAATTGCTACAGCGTTAGACCCACTGCCTTTCACCTAAAAGCCCAGTCCTTTTCTTGGGCTCAGGCTGTTGGATCACCTCCATGAATTAGACTTTCTCATTGGTTCTCTCGTTTCTTGTCTTGGCCTTGGCTACATAAGTACAGTTACTAAATATGCTGTGCTTATATAACCCGATAACTTGGTTGACCCCTTGTTAGTGTATGTGGGAGCAGCAAATATAATACATTAACAGATTGCGCTCTTTATAATTGTATTTCAGAACTACATACAAAGTGGAATACAGCATAAAACCTGAACATCACAATACAATCTAGAGAATTTCCATCAGGTCTTGCCCCTTGATTTTTTTTCAGATGGGCTGTACTAATTGATACTTGGCTATCTTCATAAAAATACTATTTATGTATTCCATGCATTTCATTCTATTGATACAATATGCTGAGCATAACCACTACCATAACTGTTTATCAAATGTCATCTCAAAACTTCTGTTTTCAGTTCTGATGTCTGATTCACAAGAGAAAGGAGCTGATCATTAGTGCATCTTGAAAACTCACAAGCTTAATTCCAGTGTTGTAGTTGCTATGAGGTGTGGTTCTTGAAAGTCATTTTTCTTCTATTTGATGTTTATCTGGAATAGTGTTTTGCCCTTTATAAAAGAATTCAGACCACTTACATATTTCAGGTCTTGCATTTGCATTAAGGTGAATTTTTCCTTGTAAAAATAAACATTCAGGTATTCAAGGCTCCTGAAATATGAAAATGTGCATATTAGGTTTTCCATAGCTTTGTACTTTGCATATATTTGATAATGAAACTCTTTGTTCCAGAAGATTTGCCCATATATGCACATAGCTAGTATGCTATATTTTTTTATTTGGAAAACAGTTCTATAAAGGGTTTAATACGTTGCAGGTATGTGTATTGTAACATATAATTGGGCTGTTTATGGGAAATGTCCCCCAAAGTAAAAAGTATGTTTATTGTTCAGTATATTTTGGACTATTGAAATGTTAATCAAAATACTCATAATAGATTCAGATTGCCTTGGCTTCTAAGATAGTTCTTTCTCTTAAGCGTCTATTTTACCTTTTGTTCAACATAATGTCCCTCCCTCTAAAGCAGTAGTATCCAATTTAACCTGATAGAATAATCTTCTGTAGATTTGTTTTTACAGGTAGTCCTCATTTAGTGACCACAGTTGGGACTGGCAACTTGGTCATTAAGTGAAGTGGTCACTAAGTGAAACCGCAGCCATGCTTACAGTCTGACTTCAGCTTTCCTTTGCTTTACAGACCTGTGAAGGTCGTAAATGTGAAGATTGGTTGTAAGGTTACTTTTTCATCAGTGTTGTAACTTTGAACAGTCACTAAACAAGGCAGTCTCTAAACGAGGACTACCTGTATTATTTAGGATCCTAGTTGCCATTTATTTTTGGACTTCTGCAAGAAGATCCACTTGTTGCTCCTTAGCAAATCCATGCAATGTGACCTCTTCCTTGTGGTATTCCAGGTTAGAAAAATGGATTAGAATGCATTCTGTCATTTGTTTCCTTCTCTTTCACCTCTTAGCTCTTTCACTGGGAAGATGTAGCCAAGGGCTACATATACCAATGGAAGAAAGATGTTCCTTTGTTCACTTTTCCCCTGTTTCTAATTTTTATCTTGTTCTTTCCTTATGTCAGGTTGTGACTGGTCAGAAATAAGAGACCTAGACCTAGACCAAAGAGAAAGAGGTAGAGAGATTTCTGGATCTAGGTCTCTTAGAATATCTATACGTGTACACATCTCCTCTGTGCTAGAGAAGAACAGAGGATAAAAATACTTCTCTGTCGACTCCCAAGTACAGATTCCCACTGTATATTCCATTCTGTTCCTCTGGCAGAGAAGCCAGGGTCCAAAATAGACTATTGATTAGCCCTTTCTTATTCTCTTCCACTTCCTTTTGCACCTAAACAAAATTCCCAAACATCAATTTAAAAATTGAATATACCATTTTTATATAGGGTGTATAGGATTTATGCTTGTCAATTTTGGAAGGGGACGTGTTTGTAAAATTCAGCTTGTGATTTAAAAAAAAAAATCTGAGGTGGCAGCTTGGAGGGCTTCAAAGAAGCAATGCTTTTTACATGCATGTGCTCTTCAGAGGTCCTGTGTTTTTGTGGTTGACTAATTTTTTGTGTCATAGTGCAAATGTGTAAAACAAGAAGTTGGGAGTCTTAACTTGATGAAGTCAGTGGAATGCCATTATGGTAGAGCAACACTGCTGAGTGAGAGTCTTGGAACTGTAGTCTGAAAATTGTAGCCTGTTACTTCCAGGTGGAATGTAGGGATCTGTCTTAATTGACCACCGGTTCAAATGCTAGCAAATTAGAGCATTACTAGAACGTGCTGAGTTATATTGTTATTTGTCAGTTACTATGACTTCTTTTTTTCCCCTTTCAATTGCATCATTCCTTTAAAAATGGTGGTAAGTGAGAGCTTGCATGCTTTGGAGTTCGTTTATTCTCCGCTTCAGTCTATACAATGCACAGTTCATAATGTTAACACTTTTCCTTAGTTTTCTTCATTCCCATTCACAACTAATTTGGGCTTCAGTTTGCTGTTGAACCTTCATTTCTAATTTGTACCATTCTTTTTCCTATAGTTCTGTTTCTCCCCTTTACTGGTCAACTTCTCTAGGGGTTTGATCCTTTTGTCTGTCACATACCGTATATGGTGGGATGGGATTTGTAAAGGTTGAGTGGCGGACCCACGAGCTATTGACCGACAAAGGCTTTCTATAACAGCCACGCTTGACTTGACTGGACATAGAAAGGAGAAATGGCCATCTTGCGAGTCCACGACAGAGTTGCATGTAAACTGTACAGCCCCAAGCTGTGCCACCTAATGCCTTCATGTTAGAGCATCCATCTTGCTTCCTCATGTAAAGTCAAATCCCAGTTTCGTTCCAATTTCATTTGTAAGCTCATTCTTGTTCCACCTCCGTGTTTGAGGACCGGTATGTCTCAGGTGGCATAAGTTGGAGCTTGGTTCAGAAGGCGTTAGCCCAAATGCTCCCAGAAAATCCTTGTTACAGGCTGCTGTGATTTGAAACGAGGCTTTGAGCAGAATGATTGTTTGGAACACGGCACTACTAACCCTGCTAATTTCTGGAAAATGAAAACTAAGAATACTCCTCAATGTCAGCACCAGCAAAGCTTATATAATAGAGAGTCTCTAGCTTAGGCTGCCTTTGAGATTTTTGGGGAATTGAAAGGTATTTGTTGGAGGGGAAGCTGAGTTTTATTGTAATGTGTTTCATGTTTCAAAACCCGATGTGTCTATATCTCCACTGTATATACAGCACATTGATGTCTGGTTGTCCTTATTAGTCCTAGTTCTCTGTACCTTGTTCTGATAGTTTGCTGTTAGTAGCAGACTTTTGTGGACACTGGTGTGTTATTTTGGCTGTCAAGCTGTTGGTTTGTGGTTAGCTCTTTTTATTTTGAACGTTTTCTTTATTTTTGTTCTGGTAACTGTGCTGGCGGTGGCTTTGCCTCTCCGTTGCCTCAAAGGTACAGGTGGAGTAATGTTCAGCTTGGATCAACATTACTCCTAGTGTGTGCTCATGCAGTTGCCTACACTGTTAAGACTGTAGTTTCCATAAATGCTTTGTGTGCCCTAAGTCCCCTTGTGGAATCCTGCTGAGTTTGTACCAAAACAACAAATTACAAGAAAACGTTTTGAGCTTGCCAACTATATATTAATAAATAAAATGGCAATGTAGTGCAGAAAAGGTTGCCAACTCTAGGTGTCCTACAGCACATGTTATGGATTGGGTTTTTTTATTGCTTAAAATGTGCCTGCCTTTTTATTCCATGTAATGTAAAGTACAAATGAAATGTCCAGTTGATCATAAAGAAGACTACATGAAAAGAGACAAGTTGATTTTTTTTTAATCTTCTAAAATTTAAAAAGGGACAAATTTCTGGCCCTCCCAGGTAACAAGCTGAAATTTCTGTGGCGTGTAATAGCTGGGTAATATTATTTGCGTACGTAATCACAACAAAAGCTTGCTGCTTTTGGAGGGGCTGTTTTGTATCAGTCAAAATTGCATCTTCTACCTCCTGAAACATTTTATTTAGAACTTCAAGCAAAGTGTCTGAAGGATGGCTCTGGAGAAGAGATAGTATATACATGAAATCATGTACCAAGTGTTCTGAGGAGAGCTAAGTGGGGCGGGGGTGGGGGGAAGCATTGATTTTAGAAACAAACAGCAGGATTTTACAACTGAAATGTTGGTTTGTCTTCTCATCTCTCTTGTAAGATTGAACCACTGGAACTTGGGGACAAGATGAGTATATCCACATTTGCAAGAATCTGTCCACTACAGTTGCAGTTTTTCATGATAAGCATTCAAAGTGTTAACTGAAATAATTCTGAAAAACATACTTTGTCATCTAAACTCAAACCCAGAAAAAAAAAACTTCATGAAATCTTTGCAATTTCAAATGGAATGGCCTTTAGATAAAGCTATTTGTAGACAATATTGCATACTATCCAGCAAAAGTTTACCACAGAACCTAACTAAGATCTTCTTTCCTTCTGTCTTCCCTTCACTGGATCACAACAAAATCTTCCTGCAGATGATGAACCAGCTGGGCCAATGTAAGTATTTCATGGGCCTGTTCTTCCTATCTCAGACCATTTGTGCTTTAAATGTTCCATCTTTCAGGCAAGTATATATGAATGTAGAACAAAATATTCCAAGGCAATAAAGAATTGTTCTTTGGCGGGTTAGCATATGGTAAACACTTTCATGTTCTGTAGAAAGGCGCTGCAATGCCTTGGAATCCTCCAAGGCCTGCTTTCGCTCCTGTTGACACAGAGAATGGCTGTCCTGCCTGGAATCTCTTACTCCATTTCATTGCCATCCTTCATGCCATAATTATTGCATCTCCGTGCAACTGCTTGAGGGGGTCCCAGGGTACTGAAAATAATAGGGTGCAGAAGGTATAATGTGCTAGATTTAAAGCAGTTTCACTAGTTCTAGGTTAGTTTTACCCTAAATCTATTTTCCAGTCCTTTTAAAGTAGTGGATGAGGCTTGTTTGATGATTTTACTGAAGTTTAAATTCAAGTAACTAAGAAGGTTTTCAATTACCTCTCCTATGAAACAGTTTTCTGTACCACCAGTAGTACCCCATGGTCCACCAATGTAGGTAAAGATATTTTATTTCAAATGATGATTTTTAATGTGGTTGCAGGTTTTGCTTCTTGTTTTTTTAATGGGAGCAGGGGCTTGATTGTTTTGAAGTTGCAAGACGCATTTTTGCAGACCGGTTGCTTTTCCTGTCCAAATCTTCCATTATTTGGAGTTCGATAATTTTAGAAATTTATACTTTTCCCCACTCATCCCCCCCAAAACACCCCCAAAACTTAAGTATGCACAAAAAAGGGGATGTGGGAACCAAAACTCTGTCACATTGAATTTGTAGCTTAATCTGGCCTCTTAAATCTCACTGTAGATCAGTCAGGATGTTTCTGCAGGTAATTAACTGTCACAAAAGGAAAGAAAAAGGAGGGGCAGTAGATCTTGGAAGTTTTCATGTTAGTGGAATTGCCATCTTGAACAGAGTTATTTGGGGAAGGAAAAACTACATATAACGAATCCTTCCCCAGAGCCAATGGTCCTTTTCAAAATAACAGTATAACACAAATGTTTGGAACAGAAACCAGCGCATTCTGCACAAATGGATGTAAATAACGCATTCAGCGGCCACTAAAATGATCGTTCTGGAAAGTGATCTCTGTTCTGTCCACAAGGTTTTACAGTGATCTAGATGAGTGTTTGTCAACCTCAGCAACTTTAAGAGGTATGGACTTCAATTCCTAGGATTCTCCAGCCAGCCATGCTGGCTGGGGAATTCTGGGAGTTGAAGTCCACACCTCTTAAAGTTGCTGAGGTTGACAAACACTCATCTAAATCTTTCCTTTCCTTTCCTTTCCTTTCCTTTCCTTTCCTTTCCATTCCATTCCATTCCTTTCCTTTCCTTTCCTTTCCTTTCCTTTCCTTTCCTTTCCTTTCCTTTCCTTTCCTTTCCTTTCCTTTCCTTTCCTTTCCTTTCCTTTCCTTTCCTTTCCTTTCCTTTCCTTTCCTTTCCTTTCCTTTCCTTTCCTTTCCTTTCCTTTCCTTTCCTTTCCTTTCCTTTCCTTTCCTTTCCTTTCCTTTCCTTTCCTTATCTCATTATATGTAAAAACAATTTTTGTTCACAACTTTGCTCTTTCCCCAACGTAATTTGGATGTCATTTTGTCTTTTGTAGGAAAACTAATTCCACAAACAACCATAAAGATAAAAATCTACGTCAGAGAAATACAAATTAAAAGCCGTGCTTATGTAAGTTTGTATAGAATGTTACATAAAACTGTATTATCGTATTTATTTACTTACCCACTCTGGATTTTTGAAAATGTATAATGGCTAATAACTAAAAAGGTCTCAAAACCTAAGAAGGGCCTACACTAGAGCTAGGTTCAAATTACTGGACTCCATGGTCAAATATGGTCGTTTCCATCATGTGCCTTATGATGAGAGGCTATGTGTCTGTGGGGACCCAGCCATAGAAGATATTGTCCATGTTTTGTTCAACTGGAAACTTTATGACTCACTTAGGCTTAATTATTTGTCCCCTCTGTTGGAAAGAACAGTCCATTGGGACTCCAAACACAGATTATCCTATTTTCTTTCGGGCACAAATATCTTTATTGTGAGTAGGACTGCCAAGTTTGTGGACAAGGCAGCTCAGTTGGGAGCCCGATATATAGAACAGATTGGAGTATCATGTAGGGGGGACAGTCTGATATGAATCTGGATTATGATATTAGCGATACATTATTATTCTATAGTAGTAGTATACTTTGTACTACCCCATTTTATTATTATAATATATTGTATCATGGATTTTGTGTATTAGTTATTTGTTTCACCTTTGCTGATGTTTCTTATCCATGTTGATATGGTTGTAAGACTAATCAATAAAGTTGAAAGTTGAACTAAAAAGGTGTGCATAACTGTATAAGATGGGGTCAGCTATATATCAGAAATTATTTGCAAGTTAGGCAGCATTAACACTGAATGGGCCCAGCCCTACTCCTTAATATTGATGGGGTTTTTTTTCTTTGCACAGTTTTGGCTGGTAGGACAGTAAAAATTGGGCCCATGTCACATACAGCTGGGCCACATCTGTACAGGGTTATAATGATCCACTGTATGTGACATGCCCCTTTAAAAAAAAAATAATACCATACCCGGGTGACCCTTTTTCTGATCTTGTTACATCAGTTCAGTTCCATATGCATTTCCAATTCACCATGCTACCTTATAAAGCTCTAAATTCTTTGGTGCTGGGGAATTTGTCCAGGATCCAGCCTGACCACTATATTCAGGAGAGATGCACACAGTGTTTCAAGTCAAAATGTTCTCACCACGAAATGTCTTGCACACCTCAGATGTTCAACTTCTGAGAGCCTGTGGTGGGTGCTCCTGTTTTCTGATACCTGAATGGTTGAGGCATGAAACGGAAGGGGGGGGGTGTTATTATGCCAACCTGGTGATGCAGTTCTTCACATGGTGTGGTGGCTTTCCTTTGGAAGCGTCTGCCATGTTGCCAAAATAGCTTTATTTTGCCAGGCCAGTTAATGTTAATTGACCTTCTAAAACCATGAATTAAAAAAAAATTGTTTGTCTTTATTATATGATTTTATATTGAATAATTTTTGGTATGCTAGGATTTTGGTAAACACCATTACAAAATACGTGGGTAAAAAATCTAAACAAAAGGAACATAGATCCGTTCTTCAAAGGAATCTGAATATTTCTGATTATTATAAACACTTATTCAGCTCTCCTGACAATAGACAACTTGTAACAAAAAGTTATTTTTGATGTTCTGCCATCTCTTTATTGATATTTAGAAACAAGCCTGCCAGAACTCATCTGGGCTTATTCCTGAGAAAGTGTGGGATTACAGTTTTGTTCTAGCTGTAGGTGCTTACTATATTTAGGAATCTAATTAATCACGAATTGTTCTTTATTTTTCAGAGCTTTACGTTTGAGAGACTGATAGAACTATCACCTGCTAGACTGAATTCAGATGGTTGATTTTCAAACTTCATTTTTCTCTGATGCTTTTATTTCAAGTGAGCAGCAATGACTGTCTCAAGCATGCCTTATTTAGTCAATACTTTTACTAATGCTTCAGAATAGAGGATGTAAACTATTCTGGGCTTAATGTGCTGTGGGAATGTTGCTTTTTTCCTTTGAGAGCATTAAGTATTACAAGTAAAAAGTCCAATCATGCATGCAGCAATTTTTTACTTAATGTAGCTGTTCAAATTAGCTCTGAAATGCACCTGCTGCCATCTAGTGAGAACCTTTTGTAAAGTACAGCAAAACCTAAAATATATACAGTATATATTTATATTTGGAGGGTGGGGAAAACAGACTACAGTGAGTATTTGATTTTTAAGCTGCTAAATTCATTCCTTATATTGTGTGTCTGAGAGAATTATGTCCAGTATGTAGGAGGAATAATGTAAATTGACATTTATCCTAAGGGCTCAATCTGTACAGAAAGAATGAGATGTCCTATAATTACAGAATGCAGGACCTGGTGTAGTCCAGAAGATGATGATGAAATGCAGTGAAACACTTTTGTTTATACATATTATGATGGCTTTAATTTTTTTTCCTTAAATCATGTATATTTCTCATCTTTTTTGCACTGATGGGTTCACAGTCTTGTATATTCAATTCAGGCCGAATTTTATAATTTATTCTTTTTTGTTTGTTTTAATGGTGTTGAAACATCACAGCATGGTGATACTCTATGCAACTCGTTTGTTTCAGTTTGACATTAATTCATGTTGATTTAGGACGACTGTAGAATCACAGACATTACAGGGTTCTTAGATTATGGGCGTACTTGTAGATGCATGAACTTGTGGTGTGTATATTGTTGAAGTGCAACGATATGTATAAAAGGGATTCAACTGTTTTTAAAAATAAAATATAAATAAAACCCTAGCTGTGGGACCATTTTTAAATTGGAATGTTCCTTAATCATGATTAAATTAAGCTGCTTCATGTCATTATTAGTCCTTTACTGTCTACTCAAACAGCTTTATTACAGTCCTGTTCCTTGAGATTACACATGGGACACTCGGCTTCTCTCAAAACATTTAATGTGGCTCCTTGTAATGTTTCATCTGTTTCTCCACCCTGTCTAAAAATGCAAGGACGCTCTTGTCAAGGAGACACGGTCTAAATCACAGGTTATGAACTTGTGGATCCTCAGATATTGTTGGATTTCTCTCTTCATCCTGGACTGTTGGCTACGTTGATTAAGGCTGACTAAAGCTGGAGCTTAACATGTTTATTTGAAATACAGGAGGAAGTCAGTCTTCCCAGCTTGATGTTCTTTGTGTGCGGGGGACTACAGTTCTCATAAGCCCCAGCTAACATCTCTGTAAAATAAGTTCACAAGGCCTTCTCAATAGGTCAAGTAGGATACCTTCTATGGCTGTATCCATCATCCTAAAACGTCACAACAAAGCTTGGCATTGAAGGACAAATTAATACAGTCAGTGCGCATCTTGTCTTGTACTGAAATCAAAACTCACATATCCTACAAAGTCCACCTTGAAGAGCCAAGTCTTGATAAACCTTCCAAAACCCTCAAAGAGTCAGGGCAGTCGTTCCAAAGAAGGTAAGCAACACCCCACCCACCCACGGTCCTGGGATCTGGTTGGGACCTGGAGGGTATCTGCCCATCCCACCTGCTCAGATAAGGTGGACGTGCTTCAGGTCCCTTTTCTTAAATGGTGCCATCTAGTGGGACCTGGGAAGCACGTCTTCTCATAACTGCCCCTGCCCTGTGGAGCACCCTTCCCCCAGAGATCCAGCAGGCCTCACCCTCCTTGCCTCCTAGAAAGCCTTGAAGAGCTGGCTCTTCCCCCAAGCGTTGGGGTAGGATGAGGCTGGAGCCCAGTAAGATGGCGTGTATGGGGGAGAGTTGCCCCGAGGTGCCATTTCTTGACTTTATTCCAACTGGGGGGAGGCTGCTGTTTTTACTGTGTTGTGTGCCACCCAGGGTTGTGGTTACAATATGTGCAGCTATGTAAGTCTTAAAAAATGCACATGCATAAATAAATAAACTTTGCTAAAAAAGTTTGTGGGAACGTATATTCATATTCTCTCTCTCTCCTCCCTCCCCTTTCAATTTCATCTAGAGGGATTATCATCCAGTAAGTCAGAATTAGAATGGTATCTTCCCTTGTCTAGTTCTACCTTCAATTGCACCTTGCTCTTTTTCCACGTGAGACCTTGTCTTGCCCTTTGCTTGGTGCCTTTTGTCATTCCCTGCTGTGACTTTATCACATTTCTCAGCTCCTGTTTGTTTTTCTACCCAGCTGCAGCAGAATCCCTGGGGTCCTGTCGAGGAATCTCCTGCAAGCTGCATTGAAAACCTTCTCTCTGCCTTTGCCACAGATGACATTTTGCCTTTCATCTTTTTGAATATGCTCAGCATGCATTAAGCTAAAACATCTATTCTGGGTACTTCCAGGTAAATTTGAAAGCCAGGGCCAACATACTTGTAAAATATGTCATGCTACAATCACATTCTTCACTGCATGTCTGTTGCTTCCCTCCTTTTATTGCTAATACAAGAAAAGAAAAATGGCAGGTGAGTGGAATGTACATTTAAAACACATGAGTAGGGAAAAAGGACACGTGAATAAGATAAATGTTTATGTGGGATCAAATAGTGCCATTCAATTTTTAAGCAAGTAAAACCTGGATCGCATGGATTCACTCCATTGCATCAATACAGAGATTCAAATGTTGAGACCACACATGTTTATCAAAATGCATTTTCATTTTTCTAACCAGTGAAATTTCAGAGAACCTATTTTTTTTTTAATGTTCTTATTTATGTTGCAGGAGTACAGCTATAGGAAAAACATGTAGTGCAACGCGTATTTCCATACCATACAAATAAATGAGGCCTTGGTTTCAGCCAGCCTAAAACCCAAAACCCTTAATAAATTGTTTAATTTGCCCATTTCTCCTATTTACCATAACTTTATGTCTCCTCTGAAAAGAAATGGCCGGGTATCTATCAAATTAATTGTCAAAAGTCTTGGCAGTGAGTACAATAGTTCCTACAAAGATGTGAAGCAATGTGATCCTTGGGTCACTTCAGCTTGCTGTGAAGATTTTCTTGCAAGGGCACTTCAGGCAGTTCACATGTATTGGGGGGCATCTCATAGGTTGGGAGTAAATGCAGCTCACATATATGTGGGGGGGGTCACCTTTTACCACCACATTAGGTATTGTGCAAAAAAGAGGTTACCTTCCCACCTTTCAGCCCACACAACTAAGGAAGGAGATTTTACGAGTTGCCATCCTCGTAACAGAGCAATCTGATTTACACCTTGATAATCATTCCTGTACAAATGAACGTGGGTGCTTGAGTGCAGACAAGAGACGGGGACTATATATCCCACCGTGAAGCTGGAGTTGCACCAAGGGACGTTGAAATACAACTCAAGAGGGTCAAAAAATTGGCGGGGGGGGGGGGGGGGGAGATGTAATGGTATGTGGGAATGACTTTGGGAGACAGGAGGAAGAGCCCAGCCTAGACAAGAGTCTGTTAAATGAAATCTGAGTCCAAAGGAGGGATGAGGGTGGAGAAAGAAGAGACCCTCCTTAGTTCTCTGGAACATAAAGACGGGAAGGGGAGAAATGCTTTCAGACTTGCAAGATTCTGTTACTGTAACCTTACGTTAAAGGTAGCCTTAGTACTCATGGTTGGTGCTTTTCTCGACTACCTCAAAAGGCTGACAGAAGGGAAATCAGGCCAGTGAAGAGTGAACATATTAAGTTCACATTTCAACTAACAGAAAGCAGAAGTGAACTGAGTTTGAATTGTTTGTATCTTATTTTATTCCAGAGAATAGCTCAGCAAATGGGCTGAAACCCTTTAAGAACATAAGAAGTGTCCTGCTGGATTGGACGCCTGGCCCGTCTAGTCTAGCCATCTGTTCTCCCAGTGGCCAACCAACTCCACAAGGAAGCCCACGAGTCTCCCAGCAGATGGTCTTCAGACAGAGTTCCACTGCCATTGAGGCTGATAGCCATGGATCCCCATGACTTCCATGGATCTTTGTTGTAAATCTTTAGAGATCCCATGTTTAGCAAATTTCTTTTCAAAGCTGCTTGTAATTTCTGAAAGGCACCAGACCACATACAAAGTGGTTGGCAGTTAGTTTTGACAACTCTCATTGTGAAATTACCTGAAACTCAATATAAATTGAGTGAGTATTAATGTATTGTTTTTCAGAAATCTTTTTCGAAAGGTCATAGTCCCACTGATTTATTTTCCTGGGTCTTTGATGGGAAATATTACAATAGCTAAAGGTTAGGCTTCCTAAATGTTGTTCTACCTACTCCATTCATATTATAAAGAGTCCAAGGTACAATGTTGTTAGGTGTTCATACACAGAGCCAAAGTGAATTACACACTCTCAAAAACAAAATCTAAATCATGCTGATTATTGACAGATAAATTGCCTAATTTTTAACAGCAATCATAATCACTGAATCCTCAAAAGGTGGAGGTTGAATGATAAAAATCTCCAAACTGCAGGTTGTGCTTTATCTCCCAGGATGTTTGCCTCCATTAGCAGAGCTAGCTCTGGATGATAAATGTTGTGTTTTCTAAACTCTCAGATAATCTAGCTAAATGGTCTGCTCTTTATTGAATTTACTTGGTCAATAGCATCAACTTCCCAGCTTTCATTTTTCAGTGGGAAGAGTCCCATGTTGAGGCAGATGGGTTATTGACACAATATTCTAGCTCACCAACTCTTCTAAATGGCTGGAGGCTGGGAGGGCCTGGATGAGGAGAAACAAATTCGGCAACATGGAGCCTTCAAGAAACATCCATTCTGATGTTGCTTGGTGTGGTGGTGGTGCTCTCTCTTGCTCGCTTTCTCTCTCTCACACACACACACACGCACACCTAGAAGGAGCAGGTCCATGACTGGACATCCTTTTGGACTCCTGACCCCTCCTTGAACAGCAGGTGGAGGCCACAGCCAGGGTTACCTTTGCTCAGCTTTGCCTGGTGCACCAGTTACAGCCCTATCTGGACCAGGAAGGCTTGGAGATGGTAAGTCAACACTGGTTGAACTAACACTTTATCAACACCAGTTGAACTATTGCAATGCACTGTACATGGGGCTGTCTTTGAACACAAATCAGAAGCTATGACTGTTACAGAAATCCATGGCAGCCTTCTGACTGAGGAAACCAGCTATTGCAGAAATACACCCATCTTGAGAACACTACACTGGTTGCCAGTAGATTTCTAGGCCCAGTGCAAAGTGCTGGCCATTACCTGAGGGACCACCTTATCCAGAATGGTTCTACCCATCCCATGAAATCATCTATGGAAGGTTTGCTTAAGGCCCTGCCTCCACAAGAGGTGAGAGGCCTGCAGTCTTCTCTGGGGCTGTCCCCACATGATAAAATACGTTGCTCTCAGGGTGCATTTGGCATGTTCACTCTCAACAATCAAGGCCAGGCCACCATCTTGACCGTTTGGATACCCCCTCCCCAGATGTCCCTGGAACCCATATTATACTACTGAAAAGAATAGAAAAACAGCAGAATCTCTTGGTCTATATCTTATGATGCCCCATCCTTTGGTATTAAACACAGTCTTACTCAGATGCTGATAACAAATCATTCTAAAGACCGAAAGCAAACACTGGCAGATGCCAAGTTGCTTGTCTTGATTTGTCTTCCTATAATATTTTATTGCTAACAGGCCCCGGAAAGGGTTGTTTTATTTGTTTGCTTGATGTGTGTTATTCTTTTGACCATTTGGATAACAATTCCATCACCTCTACTAAATAGAATGCATATTTTCTTTTCCCATATCCTCCGTGTGGCACAAATGCGGTTGTTGAATCCCAACCGTGGGGTAGGGTGGGGAGGGGAGGGGAGGGATTTGCAAAGGCAAAAAGCTACAGCCAAATACCTGTTTTCATGATTGCAAAACACAACAACTAAACATTGCGTGTTTTGTATCGTGTAGCCTTATTTGGGAAGAATCTAGAACTGAAAGATGGCTAAGACACACATTACGTGAAAGAATAGGCAGGTCATTATTTAACTGAAAACAAGCATTGGGCTCACGCCACAAGCATCGGTATGTTCCTGACCATGGTATAGTCAGATCCAAGAGACCTCTGTGGTGTTGGGAACATTAGTTGCTCATAAGAACATAAGACATGCCCTACTGGATCAGACCCCTTGGCCCATCTACTCCAGCAGCCTGTCCTCATAGTGACCGACCAACTGCACAAGGAAGCCCACTAGCTTGATCTAAAGATTTGGATTTGGATCCTGACGTTAGATCAGCTAGCTGGACCTAAAGAATTGGATCTTGACTTAGTCACACACACAGCATTTCTGCTCTAGTGACCAGAAAAGACACTCATCCGTTTATATTTGAAGGAGTAGTCCTATTCAAATCAGTGGGGTCTAATTTAATAACTGAATAAGTCTACTCTAAATTCATGTAAGCCTGCACCCAAAGTGATAATTTTGTACATTTTGCTTAAATAGTTGGACATCCCTGCTCATGTCTCCAAATCCCCTTGATCTCACAATTTGCTCAAGATAACGGGAAATAAGATCTGACTTCCTTGTGCAACTTCTATGGGAATGAACGGGAGCAGTCAAGAAATACGAGTCTCTTTCCTTCGTTTCATTTGGATGGATGAGTGTCATAAAAGCATCTCTGCCGTATTGTGTTCAAGGCACAGATTTTGAATATTCTTGACGTTTGGCCTTGGCTAATCAGAAGACAGGGACAGAACCAGCCTTCTTCACTAGGTGGGGCTGTCACATTTCCCAGCAGAATGTGAAAGAAATGAGTGAAAATTCTGTTATTTCTTCATAGACTATACTTCTGCAGGTCACTTTTTCTGCTGCAAAGATGTGGAAGGAAAAAGAAAGCTAAGTTTTCGGTTCAGATACTTCTGCATAACTGATAAGGATAACTGACACACTATTTTTGCCAATGTTTTATATGTAAAGAATATTTAAATAGCAGAAAAGTGAGGCACAGTACATTCTTCTAGTAATGAATGAAAGTTTGCCCATTCCCAAATGATATATAACTTTATAATAATCAGCTGCTATCTAAAAGCCAAAGAAGAAACTGTTTTTCTCCTTCAAGCTGACAGCTCAATTGCAATTTGTAAGAAAGTTGCACAATCCTGCACAACCGCCAATTGCCATTTCCGGTACAATATTCTACTATTGTAATCTATTAATAGTACAAATAATTAACAGAGTAATATTCTCACTAATAGTATTAGAGAGTATTTACTGTATTAAAACATAACATAGTGAATATTATGTTTACTCTTCTGTATTCTCTTTGTCACTTGGTGGTAGTTGCATTTTCTTTGGGGCGTGGCAGTAAATGTATTCTGGTCTCTGTGTAAAGAAAACTAATTAACATCATTTCAAAAGCATGTCCTAGTTCTATAAAGGTAAGCGTTGGCGAGAAAACCAGTCACGTCAGCAAAACTCAGTTTTTCACCAATTTCTTAGCAGTGACATCTATCCTCCTATTGAAGATATCTATAACTGAGGATGTGATGTGTGTATATTATTCTTCTGGGGAAGGGAAGGGCAGGGAAGGGAAGGGAAGGGAAGGGAAGGAAGGAGGAGGTCTGGGAAGAGACTCAGAAGCCTATCGCCATCCCTTTTCCACTGTGTTACAGGATTTTATTTTATTTTATTATTTCATTTTATTTATTTTTGCAGGTCTTCCCTTGGCTCCTATTTTTCTTGTTGCCTAGCAATGTTGGCCTTGATTTTCAAGCCTCCCACACAAAGCTGTGCTCTCCTGTGGACTCCCTCAAGAGCTACAGTTAGTGCGATCAGGGGAAAACTTGGACAATGCCTATGATCTGACTTCATAGAATCGTAGAACCAGAGGGTTGGAAGGGGCCTTGGAGGTCTTCTAGTCTTGGACCACACACAATTCAGACCTGCATATCTCAAAAATCCAAGCCAGGGAGGAGAATTGGAGGAGAATCCAATTTCACTGGTTACTCTCGTCCTAGCAAAATATCAAAATTCAATGCTAAATGCTTTTTTTTTTTTTTTTGCTTTTGGGTCAAAGCTGAAGGGATGCTGCTAAGCTCTGACCATCTCCCATTCTGAAGACTTTTAGAATTCCATTTGCACCAGGCTTTTAATGTGCTTGTTTGTTTTTACTTGTCTGGTTTCACCGAGAAGGTAAAGCCATTGTAAAAGTGATCCAAGTGAAATGGGTTTTCTAGAATGGTTATTTGCAGGAGAAAGTGGGGCAGGGGGAAGGCCGAGAAATGAGTAGCTGAGGTGGTATTTCTGGAGGTCTTCCTTCCAGTTAGCAAATTATTTGCTGAAGTGGCTTTCAAGGCAGCTAGCAGTCTTTCTTGTTTCCCCTTCTTTTTTTGTGAAGGTAATCCAGTTTGAGTATCTCCCCAGATTCTCAACTACCATTGTTATGTCTGGTCTCATTTGTGACACGTAACACTCTGTCCCCAACATAAACCATGACTCAGGGTGTATCCCTCTGAAGCTCTGTGGCACATAGTCAGATTTATGACACTTGACAGCTTTTTGTCCCCCCCCCAACAACAGCCAACGTCCTCCATCTTTTGGGTGGTATAGTCCAATCCAAAGAGGTGAGTTGACCATGAACATTTGACATGGTAACAGTATGCAAGGCCCCTCATAAGGCAGGAAGGGTGAAGCAGTAGAAGGGTGTGTGGGTGCCAAAGGGAGAGCTTTTCCATTTCCTCCAATGGGTGCAAAGATTACTATGTGAGGACTATACCATACTGCAAGTCAATGCAAAAAATATCAAATTTTTCTATTAGATTAGTTACTGAAAGGATTTAGGGCCAGTAAATCACTTGCAGGAGTAAAATGCTCCATCTCCTTCAAGTCAAGCTTGACTTCAAGGAGCGTCAATGTAGGGTTTTTTTGGCAGCCTTAAGGAAGTGCATTCCCAGCTGAGCCTGCAGCCTGGGGATTTACTTATGGCCTCCCATCCAAATGCTAACCAAGGCCAATCCTGCACAGGTTTCTCAAGAACAACTGAGGTCAGACAGGTGCCACCAGATCCAAAATAACAATGCTCCTTTTGTTTCAAAGATGCAGTAGAGAATTTTTCCCCAACCCAAGGCCGTCTCAGAAGTATTGAATCAAGTCCTATCATTCCCAGCCAGCCTGTCTGAGGATGATGAGATTTGTGCTCCAAGATGTCTAGAAGGTGGCAGCAGACTGGGGGAGATTACTCTGGAAAGGCCTGATTTTCCCCACACGATCTCCTGCCTGCTGTTACCCCTGCTTAGCAAATAGCATTGCTGCCTTTGAAAAGAGAAAAATCCGTGCCAGTTTGGAGAAACATGAGTGTCAAAACACTCAGGGGGGAGCTGCATGCTGCTGGAGTTGGCAATTCTTCTCCCCCACACACATCTCAACACACACACACACACACACACACACACACTCCAAGCAACAAAAACGATTTGATTCGTTCTGACTGGGCAGACCCACGGAGCCGTTCGGCAGGACTTCCCTTCGTGCACGCAGCTGTTGCGGATAATAATAACAGTAATAAAGCCATTCCAAGATGTCAAACCGATTCCGGTGAAAGCAAAAAACTGTTCCTGGATGCAGATTAATACGGGGAGTTTTCTGTTCCTGTTCCAAAGTCAGGGACTCTTTTAAGAAGGCTCTCCCGCTTGTAGTATTTCCCTTGTGGTCTTATTACAGCCTCAGGAGGGTGTAGTGTGTGTATTTCCTGCCTTCTTTCTAGGACATTCAGATATTTATGCTTTTCCAAGATTTTATTTTCCTTCCCTTCCCTTCTTCATTAATTCCTTTCCTTTCCTTCCCTTCCTCGTTAATTCCTTCCCTTCCCTTCCCTTCCCTTCCCTTCCCTTCCCTTCTTCATTAATTCCTTTCTTTTCCTTTCTTTTCCTTTCCTCTTTTCTTTTTTTCCCTTCCCTTTTTGCAAAAGGTATCTTGGAAAGCCCTTTCTTGTATCTTTTCCTTGCCTTTTTTTTTTTTAAAGGACAAGGGTTATAATATTATAATCCTGGACAAGGATTATAATCCTGGTAATGCTTCTTTTTTCTTTTCCTTGACCCAGAGGCCAACACTTTTAAAACCCAAGAGCCAATCTTGTCTCAAGCAGTTCTCATGACGAAAGGGACTCTTATCTTGAGAAGTCATTTCCTTTCCAACTTGGTCTGCATTTCACTATGGTGCAGTGTTTCTCAACCTTGGCAACTTTAAGATGAGTGGACTTCAACTCCCAGAATTCCCCAGCCAGCCATGCTGGCTGGGGAATTCTGGGAGTTGAAGTCCACTCATCTTAAAGGGGCCAAGGTTGAGAAACACTGCTCTAGCACAATAAAAAGGTGAAAATGACCTTTGAACTAAGCTGGACTTCCTGCCTGTGTTTGGAAGTGCTTCCCTGCTATTGTCTTCTTCTAAGACAGAAACTCATTCTCTGTTGCTCAAAGGACCAGACCAGAATGAGTGGCTGGAACTGCACCCAGAAGCAGATCTTGGCAAAACTTTGGAGCAATTAATGAGTGGGAACTGGTGGTGGATTCTCTTGTGATTTTTAAAGGAGAGGCTGGATAGCCATCTGTCCACCATGTGGCAGCTGCAAATTCTGGTGCTGCTAGAGGTTGGATGGACCCCCTTCCAGCTCTACAATGCTACAATTATGCCCCAAGAATTGACAAGTCAGAAACAGGACTTCTACCCTACTATTTTTTCCAACATCTCAGGTTTCAATTTGCAGATCTTCAATTTGGTAGGTGAGGCTAGGAGAACAAATTCATGGAAGCTGCAGGCTCTTGGTTGAAGCAATAGAGCCCACGCTCCAATGCTGGTGGGATTTAAGTTTAAATTCAAAGCTTAGAAAGGACGGTAGGATTGCACCAAAAGAAAGCACTCTCTTATCCCATGGAATTTGGTTTAAGAGTGTGATTTGTGCATGTGGTGACATCAAAGCCAGCTGGGCTGGATGTTTCCAGAAGGAAGCTAATGCTTTCTTCTCATATTCTGTTCCTGCAGCACCGTTTCTTCAAAGAAGCTTCCCTGTTTCTTAACTATGTCGATCAATGACTGTGTTTACCCAGCATGCTTGAGGAGCCCAGGTAGATGTTTAGTGCCTAGATTCGCTCAGCTTTCGCACTTTGCCAGCGCAACCTTGATTTGCTTTTTTTGTGGTTAGAGTATGGTGCTGATCTGGTTAGCCCATGTCTTGCTTTCAACCATCAGGTTAACCTTTGCCAACACCATCATTATATCAAAGGCGAATTGAAGCTGGCTATGGCAGGCAGGTGAGGAAAAATCAATTTCTTCCCCTAATGCAGTGTTTCTCAACCTTGGCTACTTTAAGATGGATGGACTTCAACTCCCAGGATTCTCCAGGTGTCCATGGTCCTTACTTTCAGTCATTCAAAGATTACACTGACTTTGTATTTATTTACTGGGAGCTAATATGACTACCTCCATTATTATTAACCCCAGTGAGGCATCTTCTTCTTCTTCTTCTTCTTCTTCTTCTTCTTCTTCTTCTTCTTCTTCTTCTTCTTCTTCTTCTTCTTCTTCTTCTTCTTCTTCTTCTTCTTCATCATCATCATCATCATCATCATCATCATCATCATCATCATCATCATCATTTCTTTTGCTTTGGTTACTTCTCCAAGAGAACGTTGTGGGTTTTATCAACCTAACTGTTTTTAAAAAGATAAAGGTAAGGCAGAAAGGCTTTCAGAAAATAACCTGCCATAAAAAGTATAAACTCCCGTCTTCTTCTATGAGCAATTGCAGCAATGTTGCGTACCTTGGCTTCAATAAAAATTTATTTGCTGTCTCTCCCTCCTTTCAGACAGAGCCACACTGCTGCGGCTGAAAAGTGCACGGAACGGGCTGAGTAGAGCTTCGCGCTGAATCCGCTTCCCTTGTTTCATCTGACTTCATTAAAACCAGCACCTCCCCCCCCATTTTTAAATAATTTATCTCAGTTATATCAGACATTCTCAGGACCAGAGAATTAGTACTCGCTACTCATACCATTTTCTTGGTCTAATGTTTAGTGTGCCTTCGTCCCTCTGGGAAATTCAGGCATATTGATGGAGAGCTTGAAAGATAGTTAATTTTTCCTCCCGGTCACCTCATCTCAAATATCTATTACACACTAGACTGCAGAAAAACAACTGCGTGAGCTGAAGTCCATCAAGATGTTAGCTAGGAGTGAAAGAGCAGCTTTTAACATTTCTTTTTTAAAAGTTAGGATCTAATTTCAAACAAAGAGGCATTTGTTTGTTTTCATAAGCTTTCTCAGCCCTCTTTTCTCCATTTTTCCCCACAATAAGAACCCAGTGGGGAAAAACGATTGTAGATGCCACCTTGATGACCAAGCCTGTCCTGCATCTCCTAATATTTGAAATGTAATGTGGAAACTCCCAAGTTACACAGAACCTTTAATCTGATTACTTGCTTGGAGATTTTTAAACTCCACCTGCTTTTTATCTCAGGTTTGATTCAAGCCCTCTTTTCTGGTTGAGTAAGAAAAATCAGCTTGAACTCTCAAACATAGCTGTTCCCGCCTGTATCAGGACAGGAGAAATGGAGCTAGTCTGACCATTTTTGGCAAGGTTTTCCAGAACATGAGATCAACCACTAAGAAAGAAGCACCCTGTCTTGTGTTGCTATCAAATATATCTCCAATATGGGGAACCAAAGAAATAATTCTGACTCTTTAGACAGCTGTGAATGCAATTATGCCTTCTTTTAGACCAGGGTTTTCCAAAGTGGTAAATATTGACCCCCGAGGGTCAATGGGACTATCCATTGTTGCTGCTGCTGCTGCTGCTGCTATTCGTAGTACTATTAGTTAAAGTAGTATGTATTAAATAATTTTCATATAATAAATGTTTGGGGGTTGACAAACAATCTGAAACTTCATGAAGGGGTTGATGAGCTGAAGAGTTTGGGGACCCTTGTTTTAGACCATCTGGTTTCATGTTCTAACAGGGTTGGTGAGTCATAAACAGGCACTTTACATTATGCTTCCAAATGGGCACAGCCATGGAAATTAATGTGATTGCAACCCTCCTTCCTTCCATCCTTCCATCCTTCCTCCCTTGCAAGATTTTTGGAAGTGGCTTGCCATTGCCTCCTGCCTAGGGCTGAGAGAGAGTGACTGGCCCAAAGTACCCAGCTGGCTTCATGCCTAAGACGGGACTAGAACTCACAGCCTCTCTCTTCCTAGATGCACTTCCTGGTTAATAGTCATATTCTTTTTACCTCTTAAATGGAACTCCAACTTCTGTTCTTAGGAGCTAGGCAAAATAAGTTATAGTTCAACATTGGGAATGTATTATGGGCTTTGTTATGCTACAAAGTTTGGATCTTGACTTTTTTTGGAGAAGATAACTTGTAAATTAAAACCAGTAGAGGAATACAAAAGAGGTTTGTTTTATGCAGATTGCTATAATCATATCTCTTTCTTGAAGACTTCAGATACAACATAACTTTCACCCAACGAAGGTCAGAAACTTCTGGGAACATGAAAAATAAAATTAAAAGTATTGAGAGGAAAACACAATCTTTACAAAACAAAGTCTCAGATGCTCAGAACATATTACCAGATGGGGCTCCTGCTCCTTTTTTAGACTACATAGAAAAGCAGACTTTTGAATCTCATTTCCTTTCCAGCAACCAGAGTGGTCATTCAATTGATCTTCCTGTTACGTTCTTATAAAATGGGGCCTTCTATTAGCTGTAAGCAAAGAATGAAACCGTAGGAACTAAAATGAGAGGTTCAGTATTATTTTCTCTCATTCTTTCTTGCTCTTGGTCTCCCTCCCCAATTGTCTCTAATGAGAATTACTTTCAGAGCATGACCCAAACATGTTGTACAAGATAATCACTGGCAAATTTGGTCAGTATTATCTTACATAGCCATTATCAATAGATGTTTCAAAAGGTAAACTCATTCCAGCTCTTCTGGAGGGCCCTTAGGGTTAGGGATTGTGGAGCCATCAACCCCAACCTTAGTTCTATTGTCTTCTTTTACGGTACTAGAGTTTCTATTATGTGACTTTGTATAGTTGATGTATTTTTTTAGACTTGCGAACTGCCTAGAATCGAACCAAACTGTGGGGGTGAAAACATTTCATAAATAGAAATAAAATAAGATTCCTTCTGTCGGAACAGATGAAGTGAGAAACTGAGAAACTGCATAATCTGTATAATAAAGAAGACCCCCTACAACACCCACCATCCCTCTCCGCCACCACTTGCAAACACACAAACGCACCCACCCACCCCTATTAACTCTCCTACCCCAGCCTCCAGTCTAGAATGGAAGCATCACCCCTAAGGGTGTCCTTCGTGGTCTTGCATCCCACTGAACTCTCCATGGTCCTGATCATTCTCACCTCACCAGAGATTTGATACCCGGACCTCTCAGCTCTTCCAAAGCGGTTGCTTCCTTTTGATTTATTGATCAAATCAAATGGATTTATTTCTCAGATCTCTATAGCTTAACCTAACCACTCCCTCTTCCACTCTGTGTTTTGCACACAAGCAGATGGAGCGACTCTACTGCTAATAGCGTGTTCCTAATTCTACTTTCTGGATGCAAATGGAGGTAAATGATGGCGTTTGCAGTTGCTACAAGAGCTGGGGAATCATGGCACATTTCTTTTCTTGTCTCAAAGGGCATTTCCATGATTACCCCACATTCCAAAAATATAAGGAAATCAATTAGGGCCCCTCTCTTGAGAAAGACCCTAATTGTCTTTTCACTCTAGTTGGCTTTTGAGTCATCTGTGATGCTTGTGTTTTCTTACCTGCTGCTGTTGCTTTTCTAACGTAGCTGTTTTATCTCTTGTTGGTTTTCAATTGTTCCACTGGATTAATCTGCATGTTCGAGCGATTTAACATTTTCAAGTGGCTGTGTATATCTTATTGTAATGTTTTCTGGACTATTGTAAATCATCATGGAGGGCTCAAGGTGGTTTAAATTCCCTGGAAAGGGGATGTAAATCTTTGTCAAATGTGTTACAACAGTTATTATACATATTCCACAGTTGCATGTATTATTTGTGACACTAATCAATAATATATTACTTGATCACTGCATTTGTATTTTAAATAGTTTCCTATTTTTTAAGTGTAACCTGCCCAGAGTCATTCTGGAGTTGGACAGCCTCTAACTTACATCAGATACATACCTACAAGATACATAAACCAAAATGACACATAAAAGTGTCAAGTATTTGTGTTTATGTTTCCCATTTATATCAAGTTTCCTATTGGGAGGAACGATAGAAAAGACAATGGGGGATCATGCTTCAGATGCTTCACTTATAAGGTCTTCAGTTCCAAATCAGTCCCCAAAATGGTAGATGTGAATTGAACCTTTGAGTCTGCTTGATATCAAATTATATCCAAATTTCAGGGACAAAGGCGATGATTGCTCTGGAAACACCAAGTCCATTAATCATTCTATCTGTATCTTCCAAGGGTGAAGGCCCTGGCAAAGAGTAGAAATAAAGAAAACTTACAATCTTAATATCAGCAAGACCAAGGGGTAACTCAATTTATGCACTAGATATAAATAATACCATGAGGATCATTCAGTTCACAAGGATTTATTTCTAAGCAGTGATCCTAAATAAATGTGGGTCTAACTGCACTGCTGGCTGCTTAATTACACTGATATAATGCAACCACTAGAGAGGATTGGAGATCAAAATAAATTATTGCATTTCACATACCTAGTGGATTATTTTGGTGAGATGTGTACATGAACTCAGAGGAGTCAGCTTTTTCCCATAAGCCATGGCTATAGGATACATCACCTTCCAGTTGCTTTGCATCACACCTGACCATGCTTTGCTTGATTAACCCAGTTTCCTGCTTTTGTGCAACACTATAGAGCATAAACTAACCACACACTAGACTAAAATGCATCTGGCTTATCTGTATTTCACTGTGCAAGCCCAGCCAAATTTCTCCTATTTCAGAAATGAGTCATGTGCCAAATCATTACGTGGACAAACCCGTCTAAAATTATGGAAGAAGTGTAGTTGAGTTGATTCATCTTCTGGAAAAATGTTCCATTTTTTTCTTACCTGGAGATGGGAATGTAAATGACTTTGGAATGTACCTTTAATCCACTTTTTCTGCTGTTTTGTGGATCCATTTGAACTGGTGCCTTGGCTTCTGTTTTCTAAATGTTCACCATAGAATGTAGGAGAGGGTGTTAAATAAACTTTCCAACACTTTATATATAATTACTGTCTTGCTGTTTAGACAGTAATTGAATCTAAGTCCTATGCTTTTGTCCAGAAAAGAGGATATCAGGTAGTTCAAATGCCAGGTCCAAAAGTATTAGTTAATAAATGATGAAATCAGATATATTGTTGGGATCCTGCTCAAGTTGATCTTTCTTAGCCAACTGGACATAAGGCAAATGAAGATCATAAATCAGACACAATAGATATGCCCCAACCAAGCCATCTTTTTCACTAATTGCCCTAATCTTTGGGCAGAATGTGGGTTGTCACAAGCTGGAGAGTGACATGGAGAAATAGGTCCAGATTTAAGCTCTTCCAAAAGCTTGTAAATCAACTTGCTTCCATTTGGGTGTAGTAGGAAAATGCAAGCCTTCTGCAACTAGGATTCAGAGGTTTTCCTACAGCAGTGTCTTTTCCAGCATGGACAACTTTAACAGGCTGGCTGGGGACTTCTGGGAGTTAAAGTCCATGCATCTCAAAGTTGCCAAGGTTGAGAAACACTGTCCTAGAGTAACCAACGGCATCTGTGGGGGGCTGTCAAAAAAGTCACGATGGAAGTCCACCTCCATTTTTACATCCAGGGTGGGCACCATCTTGACTTTGTTGACTCCCTGCAGATGCTCCTGAAAGTAACCTGCCCTGGACAGTCCATGTGATGTAGAAGTGAAGGTACTGAGCTATGACTGGGGAAACCCTGGGGGCCCTTGAGCCGGTCTCTCTCAGCCCAAACTACCTCACAGGATTATTGTTCTGGGGGGAAATTGGAGAACAGCTTGCTCTGCACTTCTGGAAACATTGCTTGGGGCAGTGTTTCTCAACCTTGGCCACTTTAAGATCTGTGGACTTCAACTCCCAGAATTCCCCAGCCAGCATGCATGAATTCTGGGAGTTGAAATCCACACATGCTGGCTGGGGAATTCTGGGAGTTGGAGTCCACAGATCTTAAAGTGGCCCAGGTTGAGAAGCACTGCCCTAGGGAAACAACACACAAGCGGGCAGGGAACTGAAAATCCCATTTCAGGTTTTCAGAGGGCCAGGAGAGGGATTTCTTCTAAAAAATCCAAATAGCAACAGGGATTCCTGAAATGTGTGCTGAGGGGCGGGCGGGCGGGGAGGAGGGCTAAACAGAGACAACCTCCTTGCCTTGCACGCTGTCACTAGTGTTTTTGGAAAGCCAAGAGAAGCGAGGAGACGGTGGGGCTAAAACCGGCGCCAGAAGGAGCATCTAGACACAGATCCTGGGGCATGGGTTCAGCTTTGCCACCCCTCCTTTTTTCCTTTTGATTCTGGCCATTTCTCTCTACTCCCCCCACCCGCCCGGGGTCCCCCTGCTGCGTCCCCAGGGCCGAGCGCCCCCTCCCAAGGTGTTGCCCTTTTAAGAAGCCGGGCGCCGGCTCAGGTAGACCGAGCCGATTGGCCGCGGGGACCCCAGTGGCCACCCAATCGGATCCGCCGCCTTGCTGAATACTCCCAGCTCCGGAGTCGCTGCCTGAACCCGGGGAGATGGGAGCAAGCAGCGGCAGTGATGTAACCCCAGCCGGGGCGCGCGAGTCGCGGTGATCGCCGGCTTCCGAGCGCCCCGCGCCCCCGCCCCTCCGATTATTGCGATTGCGATTGCTGTTATTAATCGCACCGCTCTCCTCCTGCTCCTCCGCCTCCTCCTGCTCCTCGCTATGACGATGTCGCCTGCCTGGAAGAAGACGCGGCTCCGGGCTGGCCATCGGAGCGCCTCCTCGCCGAGATGCCCCGGCGCTCCCGGCTGCCTCGCCCCCTGAAGAGCCGGCAGCGGCTTGGCCCGGCGCTCCGGCGGCCACGCAGGCGGGCAGGCGGGCGGGCTGGCCTCGGCGGCGGCCCAGCGCCACGACAGCTAGCCGCCGCCGCCGCCGCGGACCTCGGAGGGAGAGGAAGGGGCGGCTTCCCGGGAGGGAGGGGTCGCTCTCTCGGCTGCCGCCCCCGCCCCCGCTCCTGGGCGCTGGTCCGGCGGGTGCCCCCTCGAAGGAGCGCCCCAGGCGGAGGCTCCGCCGGAGATGCGCGCGGCGTCCAGGCAGCTGACGGCCGTCCCCTGAGCCTGGCGCTGGTGGGGGCTGGCCGGCCGGCCGGCGGGAGAAGGAGGGCAGAGCCGGGCGCCCCTCCCCGCCCCCGCCGCCCTCCCGGCTGCGGCTGCGGCTGCTCCCGCCGCCGCGGGCTCGCCCGACCCGTCCGCCCGCGCTCGGCTCGCCCCGCGTCTTCTGGCCGCCGCGCCCCGGCCCGGCCCGCGGCGCCCGGCCATGGCCCGGCTGCCGCCGTCGATGCGCAAGCGGCTCTACAGCCTCCCGCAGCAGGTCGCCCCCAAAGCCTCGCTCATGGACGAGGAGGACGACGACGGCGGCGACGGGGGCGGCGGCGGCGGCGGCAAGGACGCGCGGCGCAGGAGCATCCGCCTGCACCCGCTCTCGCCCTCGGCGGCGCCCGGGGCGGCCGCGGCCGCGGAGCCGTCGAGGCCCGGCCCGGGAGGCAGGGCTGCGGACGGCGGCCCCGGGGAGGGCGCGGAGGCGGCGGCGGGCGGCGGCGGCGGGCGGCCGAGCGCCAAGAGCAGCACCAACGGGGACTGTCGGCGGCTGAAGGGCAGCCGCTCGTCGCTGGCCAGCCGCCACCCGCACGACTCGGGCGAGGGCCGCCGGCTCATCGGCCGCGAGGGCGAGGCCGCGTCCCCGGGCGACGAACGCAGCCCCCCGGGCCTGGCGGACGCCGCCGCCGCCGCCGCCGCCGCGTCTTCCTCGCCGGCCCCTGCTCCCCGGCAGGACGCGCCGCCCGCCGCGGCCTTCGTGCCGGTGGAGGCGGCCGGGGCCGGGGGCGCGGGCGAGCAGATCGACCCGGACGAGGAGCAGCGGCTGGGCCAAGCCGGCTTCATGCAGCGGCAGTTCGGCGCCCTGCTGCAGCCCGGCGTCAACAAATTCTCCCTGCGGATGTTCGGCAGCCAGAAGGCGGTCGAGCGGGAGCAGGAAAGGGTGAAGTCCGCCGGCTTCTGGATCATCCATCCGTACAGCGACTTCAGGTACCCCGGGCGGCGTTCATCCCGAGGGAGCCCGCCGGGCGGGGGACGGGCGCCGGGCGCGGCACTCCCGGGCTCGGCCCCCGGCAACTTTCTCCCCGCCTGAGTTTGCGCCTGTCCGTCTGGAGGCCCTGGGATCCAGGCGAAGAAGCGGGAATCCGGTCGCCCCCTTTCCGACCAGCAGCTGTGATTAAAAGCCCCGGAAAGCTTCCACCTTTTAATAACATCGGTTAGTCGGAAAAGGGGCGACCAGATTCCTGAGGCTTGGCCACCCTAGACTAGCAGGGCTCTCCTCCTACAGATGGGCTTGATTTATTCCACCCATAGCTCCCTCTGTCTCTCTCTCTCTCTCTCTCTCTCTGATTGCTCAGGGTGGCCTAGGGAGGGTGGGGGGAGCCCTCCTTTTCTTCCCCAACAACCCTGTGAGGTGGGTTGGGCTGTGAGAGGGAGGGATTCCCCCAGGGAGCAGGGAAATGGACTTGAATGGGTCCTCCTGTCTGAAGGGAACTCCTTCATCCCAGGCACAACTGATTCAATGCAGCAGAATCCTCTCTTCCTTCTTCTCATGAAAAAGTGGGCCTGGGAGATGAGGAAAGAGGCCTCGGGGAGGGGAAATAACAAAGCCAGAGGGATCATCAAGAGCGGTGAGGACAACCATGAATGTGGGGTGGCTCTCCTTAGAGGACCTCTTTCCAAGGGCCCCACCACCCTTGGTAGAATAATTCCCCCATGGATGATGACTTCCAAAAGACACAAGGAGTTGAACAGCTCTCCTTCCACCCTCCAATATGTTTGGCCCTTCCAAGTGCAAAAATTCAGCCCTTAGGCAGTGTTTCTCAACTTTGGCAACTTGAAGATTGGGTGGACTTGAACTTCCAGAATTCCCCAGCCAGCATGCTGGCTGGGGAATTCTGGGAGTTCAAGTCCACCCAATCTTCAAGCTGCCAAGGTTGAGAAACACTGCCCTAGTACCTTCAGAAGTCAGATTCTCCCTCTCCTTTGTTTTCAAATAAATGGGATGAGGTTTACTTCTGAGTAAATGGGGAAGTAGCTGTGTCTGGATTGGCTGACACCTCTCACAGACTGATGTCTAAGAAGCTTCTCTTTTCCCCCACACCTCAAAGATCTGGTACCTGGGGCAGAAACCTTTGCTTAGGGATCCCGTGCAAATGATTCTCCCCAAACCTGTGTGGGTACAATATTTAGGGTAGGCCTTGTTCATCGGTGGGATATTTTCTTCGTAAAATTAGAGATACGTTCTTGGCTCCTCTCTTTAAGCAAGGATTAATGTCTTAATTTTGTTTTAGGTTTTTCTTGCTAGTGTTCTGTTTTTGCTTTGTTTTTGCTCAATAGACTGCCTTAATTCCATGGGATGGGGAGAAGTTAAGGGGAAAGTGTGGGCAAAATTAACTTTCAGGTTTTTTGTTCTTTCTTCCATTCAGTATCTGAAGCCCAGGAAATTTAGGAGGGGTTACGTTGAAAAAAGTAGAATTATCTGGTTGCAAAGCAACCTTCTGCTTTGAAATCCAACTTTGCAGGCAACAAGAGATGGTTTAGCATGTAATCAAGAGCCTGATGGTGTTGATTTTAATTACAATCGGCTTATACAATAACTTTCCAGAAATTAAAGAGGTAGGCATTTGGGCTTTTAATATGTAGGCTGGGGGAGGAGGGAGATGCCGTTGAGGCTTATGAAAGTAAGCACATAATAGAGAAAGTAGGCATGGATTTCTCCAGCTTCACTGCTTGCTCTCTTACCACTCAAATATAGGATGGCCCATTCAGTGTAAGAAATGTTGAAATGAAGGTCTTGGTGATGGGTTGCATAATTAACCTTTGGAGGGTCTGCTGCCATCTGAGCTGCGTGGGCTCAATGTTGCAGGTGGTTTTTGGAAGGAATATGAGCACTTCATGGAAGATGCCTGTATTAGTAGGAATGTGCCACAGTAGTTAAGAACATGGAGATGTTCTAGGCAGGATATCTTAGGACGTTGGGTACTGGGAAGCCAGCCATAGGGTAGGGTTGCTGCCTTCCCATGGCAGATCTATGACGATGGAATGGATTTCTTTCCCGTTCCTCAGAGAGGGGTAATAAATAGCTTAATACCTCAGCAGATCTGTAACGCCTATCAAATTGGACAACCCCCCTTTTCTCATCTGCAAATGCCATTTTATTATTATCATTATCATCATCATCATCATCACCACCACCACCACCACCACCACCACCAACAATAACTGTCTCCACTTCAGTTGCTTGACTCTGATGGAAAGGTCTTCAAGGAGAAAGAGAGAATCCTCAGACTTTATTCAATGGTCTTCCCCTTTCTCTGACTTCCTGGATGCAATCTGTCACAAATAGTACTAAAACAAAACTTGAAAGCTTTGTTATTACCTCATTCTGAGAGCGGGTGCTACCACTATTGTGGGGAAAATCCTGAAGTTGGACTTTGTAGTGGGTAAGTCTACTATGAAAGTAGACTGCTATTCCGGGGTTGCTCTATCAGAAATGAACAAAATGCCTCCTTCCTTCCTTCCTTCCTTCCCGCCCTCCCACCCTCCCTCCCTCCCTTACCTACCTACCTACCTACCTACCTACCTACCTACCACTAGGTCAGCACAGATCCAGGATGTACAAACATGCTTTTCTTGTTTTAGATACCAATGTGTACTTCACTCACTTCAAAATGTGGGAAGTTGGGTTGAGTTGAGGATGGGGATCTTGAGTTAATTGATTGGAGCGATTCATCTGAAATTCTTTCCCTGTGACACTGCTGAAATACTCAGAATTATACGTAGTAATTAGCCCCCTATATTAACAGACATGTCTGTTTCACTGTCTTGCAGGAAAGGGAAGGGGTTTCAGGGAAGGGAGAAGTTCAGAAGGTGGAAACTCCTGGCCAGATTGATCATAACCCCGGAGATTAAGGGCTGAAAGAAGAGGGGCACCCACCCCCCTTGAAGACTGTTGCCATTTCAATCAGGGCAGTTGCTGCTCCTTGCCGATGAAGGAGCACAGAAGGCGAGCTTCCTTGGGAAACCCGTTTCTTTATCTAGCAAGACCGTCACGGACACCCAGTTTGAAAGCTGTTCCCTTTGAAAGCAACTCTCTGCATATGTTTTCATGGGACTAGTTCTCTAGTTCACAAATATCAGAGCGCAGGCCGGAAATGTGGCCTGCTGAATTGTGAGGTTGTGGTTTGGTTGGTTTTGGCTAAGTGTGTCTTGTGAGCCCAGCCAAATGGGATTTGTCAATGGTGGTTGATGGCCTAGCATGGTGTATAGATGCTCAGCCACTGGGGCTTTATTCGTGAAAATATGGCTAAGTCGGGTAGGATGGAGGGAAATCCTGGGGGGCACCAGGTTGGAAAAAGTTCTCCAAGAAAGAGTAGTAAGTTTTTTTTTTAATGGCATTTCTGCTTCTCCCTAATGTTGGGAGCCCAGGTGAACTAATGCACATGCTTTTAGTTGATTGCACAAATCAGCACTCAGAAAACACCTCTGGAATTAACAACTGGAATTCCTTGTTGTAGACAGTGATTGCAACTACGAGCCGAGAAGGTTTAAAAGGCAATAGGTCAAATTCATAGGAGACATTAGTCATCAGCAGTTATTAGCAGCCGTGAGAGCACAAGAGAACATACATATTCAGTAAGCCTCTGAATATTGCTAGTTGTCTAACAGTGAGCCTTTGATGTCCTCCTGGGGATGTCTAGTTAGTCACTGAGAATGACAGAGCTTCCTAATTTTGCAAAGCTTTCCTCCTCAATTTTGATGGCACAAAATCATCAAAGTGTGACCCAAACTTGAGACATGTTTGCTTAGAAGCAGTCCATGATGCCCAACACTAATAGGGCCTATGCAGTGGTATATATTTAGGAATAGTCTCTCCAACCCCCTGGAAGGATAGCCAAAAATCAGGAGTCTGGTAGCACCTTTTCCGACGAATACATTGTATGAAAAGCTCATGAAAGCTTATGTGTTTTAATAAAATGTGTTAGCTGGAAAAGGTGCTAACAGACTCCTGATTTTTGGCTACCATAGACTTTC
This sequence comes from Liasis olivaceus, assembly GCA_030867105.1. Taxonomy (NCBI): domain Eukaryota; kingdom Metazoa; phylum Chordata; class Lepidosauria; order Squamata; family Pythonidae; genus Liasis; species Liasis olivaceus. The sequence goes on along the minus strand of CM061362.1, from coordinate 17,308,897 downwards.
ACAGCTCTCCTTCTACAACACCGGAAGGGTATGGTCTCTGTTGGGTAGAGGGAGGTCAACTTTCTCTCCTTCTCTCTCTGTCTCTCTGGAGAAGGCTCTAATGCTGGGGAAGGTGGAAGGAAAGAGGAGAAGAGGATGACCAACAGCAAGGGCGGTGGACTCAGTTACAGTGGTGATGGAGTTTAAATCACGCCTTTCATATTCTGAATAAGAATTGAGTTGACGGTCTAGGTAATAAATAAAAAGTGGTTCTTGTAATTACATAAGGATGCTTCAAGCAATTCTGTAGGGCTTAGTATGTAGAATGGACATTTATTTATTTATTCTCTTGACTTTCCACCAAATGGCCAAAGGAGGCTAATGAGAAAAGGAATTTCATTAAAGTTGAGAACATTATCCAAAAACCCCACAAGCTTGTCCTTTGCTAAGAGCGTGGAAATACGCCTGTGGGATCAGGCCAAAGGTCATCTTGATCCAGCATTTTCTCTCTCCCAGTGGCTAAAGAAGTGCCTTGTTGTGGGGGGGGGGGGGGGGGGCTTGTGCAATTTTTAACAGTAGCCAATGAAAACTTCTTTTAAAAAAATCAGTTTTTTAAAAATCAAGACCACAAATTAGGAGATTATAATAATTCATTAAACTCGTATGCCACTTGGCTTTCAGTGACTCTGGGCTGAATGATTGGAATTGATCTTGTCTAGACTCCCAAGTTAACCAGCGGCGGGTCTGGTTAATACGTGGATGGGAGACCATGAGGAAATCTTACGTTGTGGATTTATTTATTTTATATTGTACGTTTCATGTAACCTTTGAAGGTATATTTTTCTCAATAGTTTAAACTTCCTGTTTTGAGCAGCTGCCGTAAATTACTGTCTAAATTTTCCATTTTTAATAACACCCCCCCCACACACACACACAAATACACACAAACAGCTGATCACGTGAAGGAGGTACCAGGTGGTTTCTAAAGGCCATGGCTAAGAACAGGAATTTTGCAAAGTTTTTGGAGATTTCTGATAATTGATCACATAAAAGAGCAGAAATCTCATAATCAAGGAACAATGAAAACCACCAACAACTGGAGCTCTGAGTTTTGATCCCCTTGGGGTATTTAATGGACATGAAGTCAATTGAAATTGACTTTTCCATCTCAAATGCACAAGGGCTACTTTGAGGTCTTTTAACACAACTTTCCCCAATCTGGCATTCTCCAAATGTATTGGACTATAAGTCCTATGATCACATATCTGGGATTTTGAGCCTGATTTTGTGGTTATGTATTTAAAAAAAAAAACAACGGCTTTAATTCACAGCTATTCTTATTGGTTTAAGAATGGAGTGGGGGATGATAAAAGTTAAAGACAGGGATTGTGCGTGGACTGTGTTGCAAAACAAATCTAGGAAGGAAGAATGAATGAATGGAGAGAAAGGGGAAGACCAAGAAAATAGTGTTTGGAAGGAGTTGATGAGATCCTCAAAAAAAAAATGGAGAAATTTAAAGAACAAAAGTGCATTTATGACTTTGGGGCATAACAAGTTATTTGTTTAGCTAACCTGCGTATAATGTGTCGGGTGAACTCAGCCACAGATGAATGCCGTCGGTGTTCTTCCTGACCTTGCTTCTTGTAGAAAAGATATTTAAGATCTGATCTTTTAAAGATCAAAAGGCCAAGATGGGGGGAAAGATGAATACCAGTCTCATTCAGCTAAAGAAGGGTTTGGACACAGAAGACCGGGCTGCTTAAAAGACATAATATTTGGACCTTAGCATTGCAAAATAAGTTGGATATTATTTACCAGATCAAAGAAAGTTGAATTAGGGTGAGCAGTTCTTGAGATCTGTGTAGATTAATTTTTTTAGGAGAGTCCCAAATTGCCACTTTAAATCAGCAATAAAGTTGCTTTCATTAACTGAGTTTCCCTATGGAGATTTTTGGAAAATATACATATTGTTTATTTATTTTAAATTGGATTGAAATTAATCTCTCTATTGTTTTGCATGCACGACACAGCTGTTGGGTGTGTCTTCTCCCACACACAGCTAAGTTGCAATCAGATCATCATCTCCTTTGGGGAAAGGGCCATGTTCAGAATATCACAGCACCTTGAGATTGGAAAAGTCATCTGGGAACTTGTTCAGAGTTGATTGATAGCTTGCATTTACTGAATACTAAATGCTAACCAGGTCAGACCTGGCTTAGGTTGGCTAGGTGCTGCCGGCTTTGAGGGTGTAAACAAATGCCCTTAAACAAATGGTGCAGGTGGGTGTAAAACCACGTAAAGGAGACCACCACCTCTTCAGTATTTGCTAGGTAGAAAATGGATAGGCAGTGGAGGGGGTTTGGGGCCTCAGTACTATATGGCACAGCAAGCCACTTGATTGTTTGGCCCCTATTGTGGTAGCATAGTGGTCCCCACAAGGGTCCCCAATTTGTTAGACTTTGTGCCCATCACACCACACAATGAAGACATTAACAAGCCAACAAATTTGATGTTAATCCTACTGCATGCTCTGAATAAGATTTCCAATATTGAGACAAATCTACCCTTCCTTTCCTGTTTTTTCCTTCCTTCCTTCCTTCCTTCCTTCCTTCCTTCCTTCCTTCCTTCCTTCCTTCCTTCCTCCCTCCCTCCCTCCCTCCCTCCCTCCCTCCCTCCCCACATCTTGAATGAATGCATTTCGCAGAAACCAAGTAGATACTTAATATTATGAGTGGGGCTGGCTTCTGAGAAAATATGTTTAATATTTTTGTTTATATACTTATTGTTTTTCATTATTTATGTTCTCTCATCATAAGACTCTTGGTGGCTGATATGTACATACAGTTAGACACGCATACACGCACACGCACAAATACACATGCACACAGTTTGGTTAAGGTTAAATGGATCAAAACCAGAAGCACATTAGGAAGTCATGAATCTGACATATTGTCTAGTTGAAATCTGGACACATTTTGGGTGAAAATAAGTCCTGCTAAGATAAGTAGAGTTAGGTCCCATGCCTTAGTGGGATATAATTCCTGTTCTATTATAGTCACTATATATATTCCATCACAGTTATTATAGATTTTCAAAATCCATGACATTTCTTTCGTTGGATCTTGGAAACCAGTGAAGTCACTTGTTGCAGAGGCTGAAGATTTTATAACATGGAGGAAGGCATTGATCCAATGCAACAGAGTTAATAGTGAGAAACGAGCAGAATTGTGACAGTATTTTGTGGTAGAAGATGTTGGATGTGTCTGTCTTTTCCAGTGCCAAATTAAAAAAAAAATCCATGTAAAATGCATTGAGCTGCCCAGGGACATGATTCTAAACAAGTCGAAGAATTATAGTCTCTGGAAAAGACTATATAAAAATATAGAGTCACTGCTGATCCCTAGCCAGCCGTTTTCCCTGATTTTTCTCTTTTTTTAAAAAAAATTAATGATTTCACTGATATCAAAATGTAAAGTTTTACAGGGTGCAGGTAAAGAAGAACCAAATCTAGACATTGCTCTTGATGACCTATCACCATGCAATCATTGATGGAAACTTGTGTCCAATCCATCTGGAGGGCATCAGCTTGAGGATTATGAGTTGACTTAGGCTGGGGTCTAACTTGATCCAATTGGAATAGCTTAGTGGGCATTGTTTTTTTCCCACTGGGGGAGGAATCTAGGATAGGTTTTCTTAGTTTTTAATGGGCTTGTGGGGCAAAATAGGAGCCTTGATTATATTGCCCCTTTAAGCCCACCCAGGCCCTCCAAAATGTAAAATCAAAGTCCAGATGTTTTGGAGAATGGCATCACAGGATCATTGCTCACAGCCCAACCCAGTTAAAGTCATAGTGTGGACCCCAAGTTGAAAAAAATTGCCTACTTCCTACTATAGAAGCCCATATCTCCAGAAAGTATGCTTAAATATGCATTTGAGAACCCACCAACTGAGTTGGAAACTGTTGCTTCCAGATATGCTAAGTTCCAGCTCTCTTCGGTATGTTTGTAACCATGTTAGTCTGGGCACAATGGAAGTCACAGTGCCCTCCTCTGGAGGGCAGGAGACCCTGCTGGTAGGCAGGGCTTAGAAAGGAGGTGTTCTTCAGACTTTATATCTGCTCTTTAAATTTTCACACTCAGCATATTTGGTCAATACACGCACACATGCAGATAGCCTCTGCCAAGAAGGTCTCGGAATCCTTCCCAGATTCTCTAAATGAGGAAAGCTCTATCTTCCCTAAGCTGATAAAGCCACATTCTAAAGACTAGTTGTCTCCATCCTTAACAGCCCTTGTTTCTTACGCTCCTCCAGTTTCCCAGCAAGGTGGCCTCTCTCCTTACCACCTGCTCCCACTTTCAAGTTGGAACTGCATTTGGCAGCACACGATACTTGATTTCAAATAATTCAACAATCCATGTCACTGGGAGCTGCTCATAATCTGTTTGTTGAGGGACGTAAAGATGTTAGTGAAGTAATGATGGATGGATGGATGGATGGATGGAAGGAAGGAAGGAAGGAAGGAGGAAGGAAGGAAGGAAGGAAGGAAGGAAGGAAGGAAGGAAGGAAGGAAGGAAGGAAGGACACATTTATTCTCATTTCTTCCCCAGTCTCCAATATTTATTACCTCTCAACCCTAACCATTATTAACTAACCATTAACCATGCATCAGTTAAAAAATTGGTTTCAATAATTACACCAGAATCTACTTCCTCCTCAAAAAAGGGAGACAATAGATCAAACAGAAGCACAGCATTGAAGTCTTAACATTGATGGGTAGAAACCAGAAGACACAATAAAAGAAATACCTTCTTCAAAGGAAGGGGGATTGTGTCAAAGGAGAAACAGTTTGAGGGGCCTGCTGCTCCTTATTGGGTGACAATACAGATTCTTTAACTGATGGAACCTAAAGCAGATCTTAGTCTGTTTTTGGAGGACCCTCCTATGATGGAATTGCTCAGCACCCAGACTATTTAACAGTTTCAAAGTCAATTTCAAGAACTGCCTGGAAATAGGTCAGGAAGTACTTTTAGAAGTATGTGCCTTTCATGAAAATTGGCTGGCAAATGCCCAGCGATCTGGACTCTGCTTGCTGAAATGCGATCAAGAAAAGGAGCTTCAGAAGCTTGGAAAGACCACCTCAATACAAGAGAAAAATATTGCAAGCTTTCCAACATCTTCTCATGTCAGCCCCACTAGGTAGACCAGCCCATGAGAAGGGAAGGGACCAGCCCATCTGCAGGAAGGCTAAAACTACTTTTATTGAGAGTGGCTATCCTAACAAAATCTTGCAAGTCTGATTGTGCTGGACAACCTCCTCCTCCTCCTCCTCCTCCTCCTCCTCCTCCTCCTCCTCATTCAGTGAATTAGGAAATGATCCACCTGAGCTGCTTCCAAAGGCTATCTGGATGTTCTGGACTTAAGAAATGCTTTGCCTAGTCAACAGCACCTGCAGGTCTCTGTCAAGGTCATCTTCCTTACTCTCTACATCTCGGATGAAGTCACAGCTGGAGAAGAGCTTTCGTTTGCTTTTGTTTCTGTCTGCCTTTGGCTTCCAACTGGCAAAACACATGATGTTTGTTGACTGCTGAAGAAGCCACCCATGTGCCCTTATGTTAGTAAGGAGACATATTTTACCAGTGCCAGCTTTAACAAACTTAGCCATGTGTTCCCTTGTAGCTTGGCATGACTGTCTTTGCTTTGCTGTGAGTTTTGTTTGCCCAGGCAAGGCCTTAATAAGCGTGTGACACAAACAGTCAACCTTCTGCTGGTTGAGAGGAAAGCCAAAGAGATCCAGGAGTAGAGGCTTCCAAAAGGATCTGGATGCAGAATTCGCTTTTGCTGTTGACCTAAAGCTAGACTTTCCCCCCTTCCTGCTATTTTTTCACCAATCTCAGCATTTTTTTCTTAATGGGATTTCAGCGTATGTTGGTCACAAGGAAAAGAAAAGTAGTTCATGGGTAAGAAAATACCAGTATCATTCTTGGTAGGAATTCAAACTGTTGGTTCATAATCTGTTCTTTCTAATCTTTCCCCAACAATTTCTCCCTTTGGCTGGAATTGTCCTGCTTTGTTTCCAATTCTGCCAGTGGAAAATACAGATTTGTGTGACAATCCGAGTGGCAGTACAGCTGTGTAATTGGCAGCTGTTACATTTCACATCTAAATGTTTCTGTTTGTGGGTGCACATTTGCTTTGTGAACAGATCTGCTGTGAGAAGTCACACCAGACAAGGCTGTGCATGTAAACCTGTTGGAAACAAGCTGCCGTGACAAGCTGGGATTGTCAAAGATACAGAGCTGAGTGTTGGACAAGCACACTGATGGTGGTTGTCCAGAAAGATCAAGGTTGGTTTGTTTTCTCATTAAAAGATGGCAAAGCCAGCAATTCTTTACTGACTTACTGGAGAGTAAGCCTCAGTGAATCCAGTCTTACTTTTTCCTGAATAAACTCATATAAACTTGCCTGCTAATCCAATCCTCAGTTGTAAATTATAATTATCTTGACATCCTGCCTCAATCCTATTTTGTGCTTCCAGTTTATATGCTTCTGGAAACATGAAGGCTATGAGGTCTTATTTCTCTTGCTGTGACAAGAATGAGCTGAGGAAAACGCCTTGCTAGTCAAGTTAGAAAGGGTTAGGATGGTAGCAGGTGGAACCTGGCTGCTTCAAAGAAAAGATGGATTCTCAAATGAATTGATTTTCATCTAACCTCGCCATTGATTTGGTCTGCTCCCTGATTTTTAACCACATTTGTAGCCATGGTTCTTTATCCAGAGGTTGATATTGAGAGTCATTTTTAAAAGCTTAAAAAAAATTCCAGGTCTGCCACTCACCAACCCATACTGGTTGGCTTTCTCTAAGACCCCTAAAGTGTTGGCTGTAAAAAGTTGACTGCTACTGCGTATCCAAAGGTCATGGTGATTCTTCTTCTGTAAGACTTGTCTTCTTGTAAGTAGTCCTACCCTTCGATCACGTTTTCCATCAGTGCTTCAGAACAGCTTTGAGAAATTTGTGAGCATGGCCCGGAATGAGATTGAGGCAACTGTGGTGAAGGATATTTTCCTAATATTATCCATGATCCTTCAAAAGAGAAGATGATCCAAGGAAGAAATGTATTGATTGGTGTTGATTGACACCACAAAGAAAGCCCACTAAAATAACCCTACTTTGCAATCTTTAAAGAATCTGGAGGTGGCACCTCCAGATTTCTCCACGAACAGATCAGCAAGCAAGTCCCACATACATTACTCAATATTTGGACAACAATTGCCGAGATACAATGCCACCCACACACGTCCCAACATCAAGTCACCGTTTTGCTCATGCTGTTGTTGTTGTTAAAGTGTTTGCTTTGCATTGCAGTGGGTAGAATTGTGTCATTTAGAAAGTGAGCCCTCAAGCTGTCCAGAGCCTGAAAGTATTTGAGATAGGAATCAGAGAAACGGGCTCAGTTGCTTTTTATCAGGCTTCAGTCTCTGCTGCAAATGTGACGCTGCTGGAGAAGAGAAGAATGCAGAATCGGAAGCAACACCAGATTAAGAAGAAAAGGGGGAAAAGGAGTTGATTTGTTCATTCATTTATTCCCTAAATGTACATCGCACCAGCCCCAAGACTCTAGGTGGTTGTTAGCGCATAAAACATGCAATAAAAACAACTCAATCCCCTAAAAAATGCCAACTATACTAGTTAAAAATGACCATAATATTAGATACTAATATAAAGCAAGGCACCATAAAGAGCATTCCTAGTGCCACTTAATTTTCAAATGCCTGGCAGAACAGCACTGTTTTAAGCAAAAACAGCAAGTGGTATGGTTTGGGGGAGATCGGACCTCTGGGGGCAAAGTGTTCCATAACGATAGGGTGGGGTAAAAAAATTAGAGATAACCTTGGTATGGGAAAAAATGTTGAAGTGGGACTTGCAGAGAAGATCACCCAGTCCTGAGATACAGGAAGCATGAAGAGGAAACTCAGAATAACCCCTCCTTGATTTTATTAAGGATAAAATGGGATAGAGAGAAGCTTGAACAGGCTTTTAAGATTCGGTTGTCATACCCTACTGCAGACATTTTCTGAAAACATGAGGTGAGGGGAGCAAAAAAGTATATGAACATGGGGATTTGATCCTGAAACCCTAACTGTGGTTTAGCATTACTGAAACGATGGTTTGACCTTACAGACCATGGTTGACATTATCTGTGGGTCCTTGTTATGGAGCAAAATACACTTGGTGTGTTTTCTTGAAAGAATGACGATGTCACCAAATGCTGAAGAAAATATTCCGTGATGAATTTTGTAAAATGTTGATGAGGCTTCATTTGGAAAAGCTTCCTACGGTTGCAAAAATTTCCAGCAGACTGCAATCCTGTAAAACGTTTCACTCTTTTGCTGACTTGTGCAACTCTCCCAGCTGGTTTCTCCATCGGACAAAAGGATGGGGGATAGTTTTTGAGCAGCATTATATTAAAACAGCAGAAAAGATCATTCATCATTATCCAGGTAAACGTTTTGGAATAATTTAGACCTTTTCCTTCTGAGGAATCACATGGGGCTCTATGTCCTGGTCCACACCTGCGTAGAGAAGAGCTACCATCAAAGACAAGGTGTTAGTGAGACATACCATCCATGAAGAGAGACAAGGACTAACTAATTACACTTTAACAATGTTTGTCTTTCTCAGTATTTGAGTTAAATGCAGGGAGGGGATGGAGGAGGCTCTTCGAAGTTGTGATGATGGCATTAAATCTGGTCAGTAAAAAGCAAAACGAGACAGGTCCGGAATTTCCTTAGAAAGAAGCATCATGCTACTCTGGATTTTTGGTTTTTTTTCCTGGCACGAAAACCAAGAGAATACGAAAAGACCCTCTCTTTTAAGAGGCTTTCACTTATATGATAAGAACTGCTTTGGAAAGAATTGAATGCGACATTGCCAAATGTGGTCCATGACTAATTGATAGCTGACCCAAGGGATTTAATGCAGCTCATATCTGTCCTATAGCATTAAAGTAGATGAGCTGAAAGTCAAAGGTAGCGCACAATTTCTTAGAACTTGGTGCTCTGATACTGAAGTGACTGTCAGCGGTCATTTGGATATTATGCAATTACAGATCCCATGTCTCCTTTAAGAACAGACAAATAGCTGTCAGGGTTCCCCCCTGGTCCCCCATCTTGATCCCTCCAGATGGGACTGACAACAACTCCCATCATCCATGCTGGGTAGGAATTGTTGTGCCTAAGCTACTTACTTGGAAGGTGTCAGGTTGGGGAGAAAGTGTCTGCGAGATGTTAAGGAGAAGGATGTAGGTATGGCTCGCCAGCTTTCCTTGGGCAATTAAACCTGAGAATTGAATTGCATTTCCCCCTCAATTGGTAAATGTGTTAAAGTACACAAGGGCTCAGAAATGTGGTTTCCAAATGTTCTGGCCTATTTACGTTTATGTAAGAATGTCTCTGGGCATAAGCTCCTGGGAATAGGACTATGCGGTACCGAGTTGAGAGATGAATAAGAAGAAAAGAGATGATCATCTCAGTTTTGCCGCGCAAGTTTCAAGGCCTGTTTTTTGGGGGGTGGGAGGTGGGGAAGCACCCTGCAAGCACTAAGATAGAAACCAGTGGCAAGAATTAGGGGCTTTCCCCAATTCTGTTTTCAACTAAGAAACAAGGACATCTGGAGGGGGGTCAAAATAGGCAAGATGACCATGGCCATCGATGGAAGCCCTGCTTCCTTTTTATGTGCATCCCGTATTCAATATATATATAAAGGGCGGAGCTTCAGTTGTATAGGTGTGGCCCACCATGAATCCCCCAGCAAAGAAGACATCAATGAGAGAGAGAGAAATAATTGGTCTCATTCTAAATTGGTTTCTGGTATTATTGTAGCCAAATTTCATTTGGTTCTATGACGTTGCCTTAGAGTTCAGTCCAAATCAGCACCAGAAACAGCAGGAGGTGATTTCAAGGGAAAAAGAAACCCTTTTTAGCTTCCCCAGAGGCTCAATTTCGGACTGAAAAAATTAATCTGAGAACTTCCAGCTCAGCCCTAAAAAAAAAAAAACCATTCCAGATTACTGGGAATTAATGTGGCTTCTGTGACTGATATTAATATTGCAGAATGTTGCCATTTGACATGGCCCGCGATAAATCTGTGGAGTATCTCAGTGGTTGTAAAACATTGAAGAAATACTTGCTGACAAAGGTTTATATAGATATAATTAACTTTGGGAACAGATAAAGAAATCAACGCCCCCCCTTTTTTTTAATAGAGCCTTTGCTGAAAAAGAGTGTTGCATTAAATAGCCGTTTGCAATTTCTTTTTATTGAGAGAAATATTCCAGTTTTAATCTCCCTTGTCAATATGAAGGAATGATGTAAATGTGTGTGGGCTTTTACCTGAGGAAGTAAGCAAGCAAGCAGAACAATTGAAAAACAATGTTAAAAATTGGGACAAAATGTTCTGAAGAATGTCGTGCGTTATTCTTTCATTTGCAGCTACATCCATCCATCCATCCATCCATCCATCCATCCATCCATCCATTGATCTATCTATCTATCTACCTACCTACCTACCTACCTACCTACCTACCTACCTACCTACACACACATAGATCTACGAACAGGCATAAGGCAATACGAACAGCTTAATAGGAAATGCTTGATTGGATCTGTATTGTTCGATATCTTTGGTACTAATAGAATGACTCCTTGGTTATATCCATTTTTTGTTTGTTTCGTTCCCTGGTGATGCATTTTCTTTGTGAGGGTGAGGTGTGACTGGCTGTCCTAAGTGATATCCAGTTGTTCACAACAGAAGAAACTTTCAGTCTGACCTGACCTCCTCAAATTAGATGAAAGCTTGAGAGGACAAATGGGTTCCGGTGTTTTCTTTGTGTTTGTCCCATGTCTCTGTCTTGCCCTCTAGGTTCTACTGGGACCTCACGATGTTGCTCCTCATGGTTGGAAATCTGATCATCATCCCAGTAGGCATCACCTTCTTCAAGGATGAGAACACAACCCCATGGATTGTCTTCAATGTGGTCTCGGATACCTTCTTCCTCATTGACTTGGTCCTCAATTTTCGCACGGGGATTGTGGTGGAGGACAACACGGAGATCATCCTTGACCCCCAGAGGATTAAGATGAAGTATCTGAAAAGCTGGTTTGTGGTGGATTTTATCTCATCCATTCCAGTAGACTATATTTTCCTGATTGTGGAGACCCGCATTGATTCAGAGGTTTATAAGACAGCCCGAGCTCTGCGGATTGTGCGTTTCACCAAAATTCTCAGCCTCTTGCGGCTCCTGAGACTGTCTAGGCTCATACGGTATATCCATCAATGGGAAGAGGTAAGTATAGACGAAGTAGCCATCCTAAGGAGAGCAGAAGGAAGGGGTGTAGACAGATGCCCATTCTAAGGCAGAACGTATTGAACCCTGATGGGTTTTTCTGGATCTGTTTACACTGGTTGCTCCCAAGAGAAGCCCCTAGAAATATAGTCCTTTATTTCAGCTAAGCTGGCTGGGAATTCTGGGAGCTGTAATTCCAACCTCTCAAGGGCACCAGATCAAGCCAAGATTTACAAGGATTTTAAGTTTATTTAAGACTGAATTTAACAATGTAATGGGAACCCATTCAGATAGTCTCATGCAGGTATTGTAATGTCTTGTCTTCTCTTACTTCAAAATCTGCTAAGACGATCCTGCAATTCTGGGACTTTCCTAGTCCTTCTGCTGCAGAAAGCCCTGGGTCTCTGTCCAAGTCCTGCCCTGAAGCCACCACTGGAAGTGGCTATTTGTCCAGGGCCACTGGCTCTGTTGTTTCTTGAGCTGGACTTCTCACAGAGGCACTTCCAATGAAACAGGATCTCTGCTTCTCTCCTCCAAATCTTCTCATTGTGTGGTTTTTCTGAGGAGCTGAGAAGAAAAATCAGTTACTGGTGCTGGATATTTTATAGGCTGAACTCAGGTGTTCACTCTTTGGAAAGGGGGAACGAATGTTGAAGGCAAGGAGATGAGACTCACTGGTGAATTTTCATACACCTTCTAAGATGGCACCACCGTATCTATTTCTTTAGAATGTCTAGGGATTGCTGCAAATGTTGCCTCCCTCTCTCATCCCAGAATTTCACCTCTACCAATGAAATGTAAAGAAAAAGAGGTGTTTTTGGATCCTTCAGTTTAGTCTTCTTTCAAATTCAGACTGAAAATTCTCTGCTGGGAATCTATGGCAAATCATTGGCTTGTCAGGTGCAACTGATTCCTCTCTCATTCCCCATCTTCTCTCCCTACGTATCCCTCTGTATGCTCTACCATTCATTGCTTGGCTGACCAGGAGGGTGCCATTAGACTTTGGGTGGTTCCTCCATAGGCTGCAAAATCAGATTGCAGGAGCAAGTATCCCAGGGAACCACAATGTAGGTCTCATGATGGATTGCTCAGCCTTGCAAACATCACCTTTTCTTTACACTTCGCTCTATTTGGTGGTGGGGCCAGACGTGCTGGTGGCCATTTCTTCCTGCCCCCCTTCCCCAGAAGCTGCAATCTGGCTTTCCACCAGGGCTAGGGAAGGGTCTGATTTCTAAAAAGGCTAATGGAGAGACAGGTAGTGCGTAATAGGCTAAAAATCAAAGGTAAATATTTGAATAACTTGATTGCTACATTTTGGAGCAAGGAAGAAGAGAGGAGAGTAAAGTGTGTTTTATCAGGCTAATTTTGGTAACCACAGCTTGAATTCCATGGGGTGTTCTGTGATTAGGGAACTTGATAAGGGGCACATGGCTAGCCTGGTGATAGTAAAAGTGGAGTTTGATAAGCATCATGGCTAGATTTAAGAAGAAGGATCATGAAAAGATTATGAAAGAGCATGACCACTGTGAGGGAGAGAACTGTTATCAAGGACATTCAAGTGTCTCAGGCCTGTGCTTGGCTCCTAATACTGCAGCAGAATGAGATGCAAACATTTGATTGGTGAGAAATGATGGCCGGGAAGAGGACACTTAACTCCGTGATTTTTCTTTCTTATGTCTGGGCTGCTGAGCACAAAAAACCAGGATGGAGAAAAGGTCCCTCTTTCTCCCACAGGAACCTATTCTTCATGTAGAATGTTGAATGGTGTGTAAATGTGGTTTATCTCTGTGTGTCTGTTGATGGCTGATTTGTCTGAATGCCAAGCTTCCAGGAATTCCCTAGCATTTTTGGATTTGGCTTGGTCTAGGACGCTGACCATTTCCCAGTTGAAACCATGGTTGAGTCTGTCCATGTGTGGTGAGATTAAGGAGTTTTCATCGTGTCTTCTGACTTGCTGGTTGGTGTTCATGGATGACCACATCTATTCCCATCTTTCAGGATGTTGAGTCAGTGAAGTCACAGCTATGATTGATGGGGCTATCCGTAGAGAGAAGAGGATGCACCCTTCTTAAATGCAGGAAGGGTTTCCCTGATTCACAGAAGCTTTGCTTTTGGTGTACTCTTCTGGAACAGCATTGCTATTTGTAGAAGCCATTAGTTTTGCCTTCCAAGAAAACACAGATGTTTTCCACTGAAGTAAGAAATGAAACATTACTATTTGGCTGCTTTGAATGTGAGTGTCTGTATATCTGTCCCTGGATATAGAAGCAAGTTCCTTGCATGTACTTGCCTCACTGAGTGGTGGATTTCTACTGTAGGTCTTCTGCTTGTAGGGATGTTGATGCTAAGATGCTGCTCATTCAACTTGCGAATGGTCCTTGAACTCCTGGCTGAAGACGGGGACCAAGTGGGCTTCCTTTCTGTCACTTGGCTTGAGCAAGAAGAGCCCACACTTGGGGGAGCTGCGTTTGGCAGGGCCATGATTCAGAACGGGCATGGCTCTATCATACTTGTAGGTATGCGGCTATGATTTTCAGTTTCTTCCCCTGCTATTTTGGGATAGACTTGTCTATTGGGAGTTATAGAATGGTTTTTAGGTGTATCCCACCCCAAAATGATGAGAAACAGGGCTGCCAATGTTTAGCACTGCTGCGTTTTGGAGAAGGTACCTAAGATCCCACCAAAAGGGTCTTGGGGTCACAGGTTGGTGATTTGGGATGGACCCTTCATTTTCATTCCTTGGCCAATCAAGGAGCATTGAGCCACTCCGATTTTGAAGTCCAGCTTTATTCCAGGGTTGGCTGTCAAGAGGTGTGAAGGTTTAATGGGTAGAACCCATGTGGACAAAGTTATTTTCAGAGCACCACTGTGAAAATAATCACCTAAGAGACACTTTGCGGACACATAATTATTATCCTGTTTGCCAGATTAATGAATTCAGGTTAAGCTCATGGAGGGGGTTAGTTTGTTGTTTTTCATCCTCCTATGAAGTACACATCAAGGAGACAACTTTTTTAGAGAGGAAAATCATCCTTTCTTGCTTGATTCCCAGACGTGGATTTCCTGAGGAACATCTTTTTTCGCTAATATGGGATTGCTTAACAACTTGAAATGCCCTAGGTTGTTTGCAGTGGTGTAAGGAAGCCATTTCAGATGTTGAAGGTAATGGTTTGACTGGGATGAGAGTGGGAGCACTCTGAAAATCAAAGTAGGTAAACCTCTGAAATTTTTCCATTATGGGGGTTGGAGAAGATGGGAGCATTTCTTAATATTTTAATGTTAACATTTAGAAACAATACTGCAGTTTGGGGGCCTTTCCTGGTCAAAAGGGTAGAAAATCAGCCCCCTTTTCAGCAATTATGCTACTGAAATTAAGTTGTGAGCAACTTGGAGGGGGGATGCAAAAAATGTTTGGGGTCTGATTGGGCCCTTGAAGCTGCAGCTGGCACATCTGTATCTTAGGTGGCATTATGCCTTGCAGTTGTTCAAATGGTGAGATGTTGGAAATCTCACCCCATAATCCTGCCTTGTCTACCTCTGGAGGCTTGTCTGAAACTGCTCATCGTGGAGACACCTTTGGGGAATCTGAATTGGACATCCCCCACGAGAGGTAGGGATCAGGTGCCAGATCCCATCTTGCAGTCAATTAACTGCTTTTCTGCTTCATTTTCAACATTAATTTTCAGCTCAGCAGGAAATCCTGGTTGGTTTTCTGAGAGAAACGGCTAACAACATCATTCCCTAGAGTTTTTAACAGTTTCTTAGCAGTAGATTTGGGTCTACAAGAGCCAATTCGTCATTTTTCTTTTGCTTTCCTCTTCAAACAAAAGTGAAGCTGTCCAGCCAAGATTTACTTAAATTAGATGTGAGTAGATCCTCACTCACCTGGCTGTTATTCTCTTGTTCTGTCCTGCTGTTCCAGTGAAATATAGTGTCTAACTGGGAGAAATTCCGGGAGGCTTAGTACATACACCTTTGGCTGAAAATGTATTTGCAATTTCCCTTTCTCTCCTACTGTCACATATGATCATGTATGCATTGACAGAACACGGCAAAAAAGCAATCTCAGTGGGATTAGAGCTGTGACTGTAGCAAGGTTCTATCTGTGTTGTATCTAAATTTTATTCATGTCTGCTTCTCTGCCATGGTGCAACACCATCAAAATGGTCCCTAATCCAAATTTTATCATAGTCATAGAACCGTAGAGTTGGGAGGAATCACAAGGTTTATCTAGTCCAACCTTCTGCAGTGTGCAGGAAAACCAGTTCAACCATTCATGGGAGATCGCTGTCCAGCCTCTTGTTAAAAGCCTCCAGAGATAGAGACCCACCATCTCCATGTGTAGACTGTTAGCTATTTTTCTTTCTATTGTACTCTCTGCTTTAGATTTTGACCATCCGTAGCCTGAGTAAAGAGCAGCAAGGGTGATTTTGTATTTTCCTAGGTGGCTCTTCTCCAGTTTTGGCCCAACCAGTTTCACAGCTCCAGGAAGAGAGACAGACAGACTAGTAGACATAGGTTGGAGTCTGTTAAGTCCCAGGAGTGCTGGGTCAGATTGGTGGAGGGTTCGTACCCATGCAAAGCCTGCTGCTTTCCCATCGCAGTGACCTCTTCATCGCTGGAGTCAGACATTGACAAGAGGCGAGGGCAGGGCAAGTTCCTCCCACATTGCGGAGTCACAGGAGGTGACTCAGCTGGGATGCACTCGAAGGCATGCTGCTGCATCAGCACGCTGGACAAAAGCATCGCCTTGTGCTTTATGCAGATAGAAAATCCCTTGAAGAGAGAAGCGAGTGGGCTGAGCAAGCTGTTTATCCTTTCCCCCCGAGTGCTTTCAGGGAGGAGGGCTGGAGCACAGCTGCCATCAGGGACACAGCTGGCATCAGTGGGAATGCCTGCAGCGGGCCCAAGCTGTGGGCTCCCTTTGCCCTGCTCCCAGATGACTAGCCAACCCTTTTTCCTCCCGGGAGCAAGGGCATGTCTGGGAAGACCCAGAATAGTTGATTGGTTTTGAATGGGGAAAGGTGCATCTCCATGCATGGATAGAAAATAAGCAAGGGTGTCTTCAGGGAGGGGTAAAAGAAAATCAAGTGGGCACCCACATCCATCAAAGCCCCACCTTTTCTATCTTGCAGTCTTGACTTTTTTGACCCCCCTGTGGACATCCTGGAACGCAGAAGAAATTAGTATGCTAAAAGAGAGCAACTGTTGCATACCTTGATTAGGCTCAACAAATCGGCCCTAAGAGGAGTAGAGAGGTGAGATTGCTGGTGTTGGTACTAAAAATTGTGCCCCCTACAGAGAAGCTAAATCAAGTTCTCAAGGGGGTTCCAGTTGGTGGGGTTGGTGCACCTTCACAGCCAGGCCTCCTCCTCCCACCAGCCGGCCCCACCACAGGCTCCAGTCGGCATCAACAGCAGGGACTGCAAGTTAGCAGCAACACACAGGGTCTTCTCAGAGGTGGCTCCAGACCTCATGGGGTGCTTTCTTCTCTAGAACCCCCCTTTGCCCCCTCATTCCTTCTACCACTGATGTCCCCCCAAATTTCTCAGTATTCCATAGCCTCAGAACGTGCTTTTGCTGGTTTTCAGCATTTCTGCTAACTTTGGGAATCTCTCCTGCATCTTCCTTTCATGAGTCGATGGTACTGGTTTGGCCATGTCAAAACCAGCATTCTGAGTTGGCTGTTCCTTCCGGAGCTGTTGGTGTCATCTCCTGCACCAGTCAGAGACCTGTTGCTAAAATTTTCCTTGGAATTGTTCTTCCTCCGAGGAGTTCTTGTTAATCAGGGGTGCAGCTGAGGCCCTCTGCCTGGCCAGTGCTGCTCTTCCATTTCCTTAGACCAGGGGTCCTCAAACTTTTTAAACAGGGGGCCAGTTCACGGTCCCTCAGAATGTTGGGGGGCCGGACTATAGTTTGAGGAGAGGAGGAGAGCCGCCGGACCCGGGATACCTGTCATGTAGAATAGTCCGGCTCTGCGATCTCCCTCCTCGTGCCTCGCCTGCAGCTCCCGACACAGCCCCAACACTTCCGCTTCTGACAGACAGCAGCAGCGGCCAATCAGGCGGGTGGGCCGGATAAATGACCCTGGCGGGCTGTATCCGGCCTGTGGGCCGTAGTTTGAGAACCCCTGCCTTAGACCTTAGGTCCAAAATCTAGCACTTCGAATTTCCAAAATTGATGGTTTAATATCCCTGGAATGGGCGGGCTGGGTGGGGGAAATATGCATGTATGGCACGGCTGCAAAGAGAAAGGACTTAAGACCCTTTCTTACCTAACTCTGATCATTCAGGGTCAAGCTGATACTTACTGGAGAACCATTCATTCATGCCTGATGTTGCTTTGAGGAAGAAGATTGGGGTCCTGGCCTGCAGCATTTCTTGCCACACCACTGGAGTTCTGCAAGAGATGCGGTTACACCTTTCATGCATTGAGATGCAGTTGGCCACCGCTTTAGCTGAACCAGCCCAGATCTGCCCAAAAGATGCCCTTTGCCACCAGGAACCCATGTGCTAAGATAAGCAGTGGTGGCTCCTTCCTGAAGGGCAGCCAAGCAAATTGAGGAGCCCCCCCCCCCCGCCCATTCTCAAATTCAGTTGAGCCACGGAAGAAGCAATGGGAGAATTTAATTTCTTTGCAAGCTGCTATTCTGAGCATACACCGGTCTGATCTCCTGACACTCCAAATGGAATTAATCACTCTCTGTGGGCTGGCTTTGCCCAAACTGTGGCGGATTTTGTGTTTATGCAGCCAGGAATATTGATAGATGATTAGCATATTTGTAGAGAACTCAAAATTTGCAGATTTTTTTTTAAATGCATATTGTTATTTAGAGAACATGTCTGGATGGTCATTCAGTTCTGCAACATGCTCCCAAACTGCTTAGCACGCCTTTCAGGTAAATGAAATCACTATACACAACAAGTTTATGTGTTTTAACAAACTTAGAAAAAAAGAATTTAAAAGCCATCAATGGGACTGAGTGGCAGTCCTTACAGCTGTAGCGCATCTGGAGGTGAAAGGTGGAAGGAAGACAGGTATAGACATTCATGTCCAATATTTTGTAAAATGGAATATAAACCTGCAGATCTGTGGGGTTGTTTGTCTGTTCTTGTGTCTTGTTCTGCCCACTTCCTATATAGATGAACCTTAATTCCTAGGGCTTGTTCTTCCTTGTGATTTAAGAATAACTGTGCATCAGAGAATGGTCCTGTTCACAGAAAGAACCCCCAAGTGTATACTGTTGAAGCCATGGTGGTTTTGCCAAAATCTAGAATTTCTGCCCAGTTGGTAAATAATTTCTTCTTCCCATTCAGTAGTGTGTGTAACATGAATCTCAGGAATTCTTAAATGTTTGTGTTTGGAGTTGTTTTTTACTCCCAGTAGATTTATCCAGTGACTTCAGGTTTGGAGGCTTTGAATGTCCATCAGTGTTACTGTTTTGCCTTGTTCAACTTGGCATGTAAAGCAATCACAGTTCTGTTCTTTTGATGCAGTTCTGTTGCCCTAATTGAGAAGCAGCACATGAGGAGGAGGAAGGAGGAAGGGGGAGGGGGGGAGGAAGAAGGAGGAGGAGGAAGAGAAGGAGGAGGAGGAGGAGAAGGAGAAAGAGAAAGAGAAGACTGGAAACTAATGTTACATGTTGGACTGCAGTTATCTCCTGTTACAAAAATAGAAATGGTCCATCCATGACAGTTAGCACTTGGAGGTGCTGTAACTCATCTGGTCAAAATCTTCTCTACTGCAATGAGATTATATGGATTTTGCTGTATCTGAAATAACATTTTGTCTGCAGTTGGTGTCAGCTTCTGATGTTTGTGGAGGGGCAGATGTGCTCTACTTTCTGCAAGTTCAAAAATATGTTCTTGTGTCTTTTTTGGGAGCTGTGCAGAATTCTACCTTTCCGGAAGTTTGCTTAGGGCCTTGTTTTCGTTCAGATTTGGGGTGTTGGGACTTGGGTACTTTAAAGAAGCTTTCCTACTTTACCCCCACGTTAGGCATGAGGGGCAAAGCGTCTTTGGTAGAAACATTTAAGAGAGTCGTAACATGTGGCCTTTCCCTTCATAATGAATACTTAGCGAGAGTCATGTAATTTCTCCCCTTGTCTGCATGTCTGTATCTGTTAACCCTAAACATACCTTGCAACATTCCTCATTGCAAATTGCTCTGTGAATATTTAACACTAAAATGGGGCTTCTAAATAAATAAATCAGCCCTGCCACATACCTAATGCATTTTAAGTACACTTGACGTGTAAACCAGCAGGCCACTGGCCAGGAATTGCATATAAAAATCCCTCTTTTCTGGGTTGATTTTGTTCAAAACTGAAAATTGCAAGTCAGTGAGAACTGGATGATTTGTCTCTTCAGATTGGGGTGGCATGAAAGTGAGATCTTCATGAAAGACACTGAAATATCAAATGGCCAATCCTAGTAAGAGTTGGGCTTGGGTCTTGAGCTTCCAAAAATTAAGACTCTCCACATTTACAGACTTGTACAAATTTCATTGCCACCTCTATTCCTGGTTTAGCTTCTCTGAAGTTACCCTTGAAAGGGCAATAATGCTCACTTAGTGCAGGGTGTGCTTCTTGAACTTACTCCTAGAAGTGTCAGGAATTCAAGGGCCTTTCCAACCATTTATAGCTTCTCCACGTTGGGGTGAAAGGCACAGCGGGTTCCTCAAGGAACGGGCTGCTCTAAAAGGAGCCATATCAATAAATGCTTTTCTGTTATCTTCCATCTCAAGACATATACATGCCTGTAGATGAGACTCATCAGGGCTGTCAACAGCTGTCTCTTATCTCCAACCAACGCAAGAACCTCAGCAGCAACCTTCTCTTAAGGCGGGCTGTGGCCCCTTCTAGCTTGGAATTGACCGAATGCCATTCAACCTTTCTCAGGCACAAAGCAGCACAAGAGTCATAGCCTACTTTTAAGCCAGGGCGGTGGGAAAGGGGGTCCCCAAGGTGCTGTTAGGTTGTTTGTTGGGGCCCCAGCTTCCTGCTCCGGCCACAACTGCAGAACATTGATGGCACAATTTCCCACTGTTTGGAAGCTAGAAACACAGGAAAACAGTACAGCAAACCCTTGGTGTAAATTTAACAGAAATGAAACAGGTGAAAAAAAAGCTCTGACTCTACCCTTCTGCTATAACATGTCTCTGGGGTGCTTGTCCTTCCCCAAAATGTTGAGAGCCAACCAAGGGGGGACCACTTTATTTTAAGCCTTGGATCAACAATTGCCCTGGGATGCTAGGGGTGGATAAAGCAATTGTTCCATTTTAGCCAAAGTATTGCGTCTCAACACAGTCAGTGGTTCTTGCTTTGCCTTGATGGGTTGACTGCTCCGGTTGGCTGAAGGGTTGAGGCTGGCTTTTGCACGTCTGCAGTAGCCCCATTTGTTGGCCCAAGAGGAGCAGCGAGGCCATGAACTTGGACATTTGGAAGCAGGGGCTGCTTCGCTGTTGAAATTCTTAGAAAAGATGCTTCAAGGAAGCTTTGTCAAAGCTCTCGCCCATCTCTATTTGTTTCTTTGACTTATATTCCGTTTTTTTGTATGGAGCTCAAGGTGGCATATATAGTACTTCTTCCTCCCAGTTTTTCCCAACAACCCTGGGCTGAGAGAGTGTGACTGGTCCAGTCCCCCAGGGAAAAGATGGTGGATTAAACCTTAGGTTTCCTCAGGGCCTGTCCAGTAGCTTAACCACTAACTCACCCTGGCTCTTGGGCTGAGAGAGAACGACCGGCCTGAAGCCCCCTGAGAAGCTTCCATGGTGGAGGAGGGACTAGAACCTGGGCCTCCCCATTCCTAATTCAGCACCTTCACCACTACTCCCCACTGGCTCTTGGGCTGAGAGGGAAATTGAACCATGGAACTTACCCCAGAGAGCTTCTGTGGTTGAACCATATCTCCCTTCTCCTAAGACAATATCTTCAAAGTCCCTCTGTCATCTCCATGGATGAGGGTGGGAGTTCACCATAGAGCCACAGGGGCTCCTATGGTTGAGGGGAACTAGAACCTGGTTCTCCCCAGTGCTGATCCAACACCATCACCACTGCACCACCCTGACTCTCTAATCTTTTCTTGCCTTGTTGCATTATCTTGGATAGTGCAGATGCAAAGGCCAATTGTGGTCCACACCGTGATTGCATCTTCTCCTTCTCTGTCTCTAGGTTTCCCATGGTTATTAATTAATTATTTTATTCAGTCTCTATAGCTGTCTATCTCAGACAAGTGACTCTATGGTGTCTTCCTTCCTTCCTTCCTTCCTTCCTTCCTTCCTTCCTTCCTTCCTTCCTTCCTTCCTTCCTTCCTTCCTTCATTTTTTAGCAGGTTTGCTTCTGTAATTGAGAGAAGCCTGGGGCTGAGGGCAGCTGAATCCATCTGCCTGGTTGACTGACACTTGGCAAAGTCTGGGGAGAGGGAGAGAGGAATGATGATGATAAGGGAGACATCTGTGCCAGTGGTGACTGGCAGTATCAGCAATATTGCCAGCAGAATGCCCAAGCCAGCTTGTGCATTGGCAGAGTTCCTTTCCCTCCAAACTCTCAAAGCAGCTGCTGCTACTAGAAAGAGTTGGGGAAAAGGAAAAAGATGTAGCCAACAACTTTTCACAGAAAAAAATTAGGAGTTTTCAGGCTGCCCTGAATTGTCACTGGTCATGGGTGCCTAGCAGGTGGCTTTCCAAATGTTGCTGAGTGGAAGTTCTCATCATCTCCAGCCAGCAGGGTTGAAAACAAAGGGTACTCACCCCTGGAAAGGCATTTGCAGACGTCTGTCCATCCATCTGTCCATCTGTCCGTCCGTCCATCTGTCTGACGGATGGACAGATGGACGTATTGACCAACAGATGGATAGACCGACGGATGGGGAGACAGATGGACAGATGATAGGGGTAGGCAGTGTGGAGCACTGGTTGGTTCTCTAATAGAAAGACTTGATTTTTTCAGCTGCTCTGCCCATCTGTCTATCTTTCTGTCCGTCTGTCCATACATCCCCTCAAATTGGCACTAAACCAGCTGCGACCTCTTTTGTGGTCCTACATATTCCTCACCCTGATCCTGTAGATGCCCCTGAAACAGTGGTAGCATTCATGTCTCAACCGTTGCAACATTTTAAGGTCCTTTCTCTTACCTTCTTAATAATTTCTCTGTTTTGGATAGTGAGAGCCAGCATGGGTAGTGCTTAAGTGGTTAAGGCATCAAGCTAGAAACTGGGAGACCATGAGTTCTAGTTCCTCTTAGACAAAGTCAACTGGGTGACCTTGGGCCAGTCCCCATCTCTCAGCCCTAGGAAGAAGGCAGGGGCAAACCACTTCCAAAAAGCCTTGCCAAGAAAACTGCAGGGACTAGTCCAGGCAGTTGCCAGGAGTCAAGACTGACTCAGAGCCACAAAAAAGTAAAAATAAAAACAAAAATTAAAAAAACCTGTTTTTACTGCCCATTTAGTTAAGGGCTAAACTTATTTTTTTCAGCTGGGTTCCCACACTATGCTAAACTCAGGTTACAAACACACACAGTTGCTGTTTTCATATAATTGTATGAAACCAATTTACAGTTTAACAAGGATCATCTTGTTCACACATCAGGCGAAGGCAAATGAAACACGTGGAATCACAGATTAACCCGCTTTTTTAATCCTAGTCTAGCGTGATGTTGAATTATTATCAGAACTTCGGAATGTGATTATTTGTCAGGAGTTATGGTTGCATCGTGCATGGGGGTGTCTAAAAGAATAATATTGAGAAATTGGAAAAGTGATATTACTCCAGGTGTTAAGGAATGGCTTTTGGAAATGTGCAACTTACCTGTATTGGAAAAGGCCATATTTCCCACTAATCAATCAAAGGATGAAGCAACATGCTTTTCTTTGGCAGAGACGTCACCATATTTTACAATATTTTGTATACTATAGCATTATATGGTATTTATTAGTAAATCAGTAACTATCTGCAAGCTTCATATCTAAGGTACTTTGTTGTTATTTTTTAGTTGGTCATCTTTTTCCTTTTCTTTTTCTGGTTTTTATCATTTTTTTAAGTTTAAGGATTGTTCGGTTTACCTTTGTCCTTTTAGTGTATCTTGGTATTTTACATTTTTTCTAAAATAAAGATTCATTTAAAAACATAAGTGATTTGCTTGGTAAAACATACACCCACACACAAAAAACCTCAGTGGGATAAATTTGTATCA
The DNA here is from genome assembly GCA_030867105.1 of Liasis olivaceus. Taxonomy (NCBI): domain Eukaryota; kingdom Metazoa; phylum Chordata; class Lepidosauria; order Squamata; family Pythonidae; genus Liasis; species Liasis olivaceus. The sequence continues at coordinate 17,285,386 of CM061362.1, read as the reverse complement.
GGGCAGGCTCTGCCATTAAAGAGAGTGTCAGTCAGTGATATCATAAAAGAATAGCAAGGAATCCATTCGTTCAGAAAAGGTAACATCTCTTTTAAGTCAAGGTGGCCTCTTCCATGGATATGTTCCTGTGCCTTTCATGGCAACGATACAAATGCTATTGCTGTCTTCTAGACTGATCTTTAACTTTTCATTCTAGCTTATAGTCCTGGACTTTCTTCATGGTCTCCCATCTAAGTAAATAGCAGGTTGGACCCTACTTAGCATCTTCAAGATCAGCCAAGGCTGGTTAGCTGCTGTCAACTACTGTGACCCTCTGTTAGTTATTTTGTCCTTCTAATTTTACTTCCAGGCATGAAGTATTTGATTTGGGGGGGGGGGGGGGGGCAATGTTGTTTATCTCACATGCCAAAATAATTTAGCTGATTTCAGGTACCATTGGGTACCACTTTGATTCAGAAAGGCAGACAGGAGTGTATAAATATATAATATTTTTTTCTGGGCCAGCCCAAGTTTGCACTCAAATTTAATCTGACTCTTGGGAGAGGATTTTGGTGATGTTATTTCTCCTAGAGGGCAATGACTGTGTTGAGAATTGCAAAGCCTTTTTCAGGTGGCCTTTGTGAGTTGCTTAATGTCTAAAGGGATGTTAACTCCTGCCTTTCACACAACGCAGCACCTCTGCCTCGGCTGACGTTTGTAGTGCTTTGAAGGAACAGTTCTAGCTTGTGGACAAAATAAGTCACTTGAACAAAGGGATTGCCTGGCAACTGGGCAGATTTGGCTGGGATGTCCATGTAAATAAGTCAGTTACATTTCCAACACTTCCATACTCTGCCACATCAACTTCTTCTCCACAAGCAAGAGATCTTTCTCAGAAGAGTCCTGCCAGTTCTGATCGTTGGCAGTGTGGAAACCCAGCTGTCTTGTCAGTATATGCCTGTGACTCAAGAGGCTATTTGCACCAAGGCTGTGCCTTGGAAACTACCGTCTCTTGGAGCACCACGAAATGCTTCCAATGTGTTTTTGTTTAAAAGAGGGCTGTACACTGGATGGACTTATTCTTTAAGTGGAGCTGGTACTTCAGAATGTAGCGTGGTGGTTAGAGAGATGGACTGGATTTGGAGATTATAGATTCCCCCATGGAGCCAGGAAGCTCTGTTGGTGAGGTCAGGCCAGTAATCCTCTGGCCTACTGGCTTGTTGTGTGGTCTAGCTTGAGAAGTCTACCATCCCAAGAAGATAATGACTCAACATTTTTGTATTGCTGGCAGTGAACTTCTCAGCCTTGCTCTCCCTTTTCAGAATTTATTCTTTTCAGAAATTTTTGCCTGGAAGCTACTTTTGCAAACCACACAGTGTCTCTCACGTCTCTTTGGCCCCATCAACCTATAATGATAAGAGAGTATTCTGAAAAATGATTACATCTCTAGGGTTCACTGGATAATCCTCTTCTCCTAGATCTTCCACATGACCTACGACCTGGCCAGTGCTGTGGTACGGATCGTCAACTTGATTGGCATGATGCTGTTACTGTGCCATTGGGATGGTTGTCTCCAGTTCCTGGTGCCCATGCTCCAAGACTTTCCAGGGGACTGCTGGGTGTCGCTGAATCGCATGGTGGTAAGTTTTTGAAAGACTGGTTGGCTGCACAAAACTGCTTGGCACTGCTTAACCACATCTGGTGCTCTCAACAGAGCTGAAGCATTCCCTGATTTCTGTCTAAGAAGCCCACCTTTTGATCACATGTTTTCCAAAATGGCTTGCAGTAGATGGCAAACATGCAAAGTGTATAACTGTGATAGAAGCCAGGATATTGTTTTGCCTCCTACTTCTGGAATCTCAGGTCCTCTGGCTTTTGAAAAGCCCAGTGATTTCTTACAGTCGGGACAATTTCTTGGGGCCAGGCTGATGTATCCATGGCTCCTATTTTTCCCTGGGAAGGTGGGCAGATCTCCCATATTTTACAGGGCTTCCCCTCACTTCTGGGTCTTCCTTGATTCTTGCAAAAAAAAAAAAAAAAAGTGCCTTTATTGTCCATTCCAATCATAACTTCCAATGTATCTGGAAGGAAAATTTAACCAGGAATGGTTGGAGGCATTGGGCATGTTTAATCTCGAGAAGAGAAGACTGCAGGGAGACATGATAGCTGCCTTCAAGCATCTGATGAGCTGGTGTGTAAGAGAAGGGTTCAGAGTTGATCCTGAGGGCAGGGCCAGAAACAATGGGTTTGCATTACAAAGAAGATTAGTTTGGCTGGGCACCAGAAAGAATTTCCTAAGATAAGAGCTGATCAACAATGGAACAGATTTCCTCTGGCGGTGGTGGCCTCTCTTTCACTGGAGGTCTTTTAAACAGAAGCTTAATCCTTCTGACTCTATTGAAAAGGCATTGTCACCTTTGGGAGATGCTGTAGGAGGCCATACCTGCATTGGGTAGGGGCAGGGTTAGATGTTCTCCAAATTCCCATCCAACCTTTACATTTATGAGCTGTGATTTTTCCATCTTCCTTGGAGAGCTGCAATCAAAATATGGGTTATGTTGATATCATGGGAAGCTGAAGATCAAGAACTCACTTCCTTTTGCAATTGCAAAAGGCCTTTTTCCATATCATGATATGTTGAGGCACCTGTTCTTCTAGCTTATTCTCAGGTTGCTTGAGAATTGTTTCCAGATTTTTATAGGTGGTGCTTCTGAGTGGGCTTTCACCTTAGGTGTGACACAGAGGCCTACTACAAACCCTATTTTTAGTTAGACATCTTTCCATCATTTTGTTGCCGGCCTACCTGCCCACAGTTCCTAATCTGGAAGAGTCCCATGGAAAGACGTGCCTAATGACACCTTTCCTTGGGTTTTACAGAAATGTGGGTGGCCTGCAGACCGATAGAAAGAGGACTATACAGAGAGAGGTGGGACATTTTGCACCCATTCCATGGCTCCCTTGTGCCACGATAAGTCCAAAAACAGGACATCCCACCCATATGAATTTCATCCCCATTCTTTGCAAGAAATTTCCATAGCCAATTCTTTTTCATCAATTTGTCTAAGAATTATTAAGAGGAAAAAAATGCGTGCGGTTTCTCTGCCAGGCACCAACTTCACACAGATGGAGTGTGAACAAGAGTATAGGTGATATAAGGTATGGATTACCAAGGCATATATGAAAAAGGTTGGGTGAAAAAAGCCCAAATGATCGAAGCTCTGGGAACCAGTTCACACACGTGCCGGCACACCCAGGCGGTGAAAGTCAATCTAAATTTATACCCTCTAAAAAAGTGAAGTCTAGATTAGGGCACGGTCGCAGCCTAAAAATACTTCCACATTGGTTTGGTGAAGGAAGATGATTTTCCTTCAGCCTTCCTGAATGGCAGGATTTGTGGTTTTAAGAGAGGAAAAAGAAGGAGCACTTTAACGAATGATAATGATAATGATAATAATGCCAAATCCAGTCTAAACATCTTGCTGACTGTGCAACCAACAACAACAACAACAATAATAATTCAAATAGAAGTAGAATGACTATGGCAAAAGAAAGCAAAGATAGTACCAATAGTAATTTATTATATATAATAATATAATATAATAAAATTATTATTATTACCCTCATATCTTCCTGGGGTATGTTACTTCAGGGCACCTGACATCAGGAAACGATCTTAGCCCCATTTAGAAATGAATGAATGAACATCAACATGTGAGGAGGGGGAATAAATAAATGGTGCCCTCCCCCTCCCACCTCAGCTTCCAAAGTTCATCGTATTTTATGAATGAACCCTTTAGGTAGAATTCTACTTAATTCAGGGGCTGGGAAGCTGTGTAACTGAGGTGGTGTTGCACTAAAGTTCCCAGCAGCTCCGGCCATCTTGGCAAATGGTTAGTGATGCTGGGAGCTGTAGCTGAGCAGATTCCCCAACTCCATGTTATAATTTATGGGGCCATTTGGGGAAGGGAGGAGGGAATTGATTGGCAACTACTTTGGGCTTTAGATTGGCCCCAAAAGCCTGGTTTAGTCAAGTCTTCTCTGCTCTGGGCAGGTTAAGAAAAAGAGTTGAAATGGAGCCAGAAGCAGCCTCCCTGTTTTTTTGGACATGTATTGAGGTTCTGGACACAAATCAATGAGATGAGTTTCTAATGCAGGGATGCAAGTCTTAAGGCCCATGGCGGTGAACAGCCTTCCCTGCAAAGCCTTGGGAGGTGCCTGAAGTATGCTGCTGAATTGTAACATTAAATAAAAATGGAGGAGTGATCATGCTGGCTATAGTTCATTCATTTCAGTAAAATTGCCTTCAAATTTCAGATCAATCAATGTTAGCTGTTCTCTTGATTTGGCCCATTTTGGAGTGCAGCTTCTGAGCACACAGGCTACTCTTGACTCAAAGAACGTTTTCTAGCTGACTTTTCAAGGATATTAAGAAATGTTGACTGGAGGAAGCAGTTTAGAGGATGATTGGTGAACAAGGCAATTGAATGCTTTCTCACTTAGTCAAACGTTGGACTTCGGACCACACCAGAGTCCACAGAATAACTAGAAGTGATATTTGTCTTTTCAGGATTTCATTATTCATGGCAGTCAGAGATGGATTTCCTCCCCCAACATCCATGAATGATGAATGCCTGGATTCATTGTATTAGGGTGATGGTGGCCATTTGGAGATATTTGTAACTGGTGATGTTTGTGGTGTCCCAGTTGGCCAGTTGTTATGCTTGAAAGGATTTCTCAGGTGGGCATTGAAAAGCAGCCATGATGAAAATCCAGGGTTATCTATGACAGGTGAGCAGAACCAACTCCAATTTGCACAGCTGGGCAAAGTTCCCGTTTGGAGATTTGATTTCACAGTGATTTGATCAGATCTCTCAATCAAGTAGATTGAATGGTCAAATCCATTTGGATGCTTCTGAATGGATTCAAAGGTTCGGTGGTTTTTGCAATGGCACAAAAAGGCTGTCTCCATACCCCTGAGTTCTTGTTTAGACTGAGGACAAGACAACGTTAGAACTCTTGAATTCTTGCTTAGACTGGAAACAGAAAACCTTGCTGCAAACACGGCTCCACAGCGAGTAATCTCTCTTTGTGAAGGAACATGAGAAGCTTCTTATTCCAGGACAGACCTTGGACCATTGAACACATTTGACACTGACTGTGAACAGGAGCTCCAGGACTTTAAGTGGGGCCCTCCTCATCCCTTCCTGTGGATGCTAGAGATCAAAGCTAGGATGTCCACAGACATAGTAGATGCACTGCTTTTGTAGTAGCCCCCAGATGGCATAATGGTGTGATTATAGGTAGTCTGGTGTGACGGAAGGTATCTACGAGGAGGAGGGTGATGTGGGAGATCAAGGCTATCAGGAGGGAGGAGTTGCATTCCAGGAGGGGAACAAGAGAAAATACAGTCCTCAAGGGGAGTATGGGAAGTGAAAGAGGTTCAGGATAGCCCCTCCCTAGAATCTCCCAGGGCAGATCCCCTAGTTGCTGTAGTATAGATTTAGTCTGGCAAGATTCTGTCTATAAGATGTAAGCAAATAAAGGAACTGAACTCAACTGGACTGTTTCACCGTCGTTCTTGGTCAGGGTCTGACATCTAGGCCTCTATCTTCACAGATTGATTTGCAGGTTGAGCAACTGGTACCCCAGTCACCTATTTGCAGTCCTTCTGTTGAAAAGGCATTGTGCTTCTGTTTAAATTATCATTGTTTTGCCCTTTGTGTGCATCCTTCTACATACATACAGTGTGCCAGCTTGCAATCTCTTTTGCCCTCTTTCCTGCAGATGCATTTCCTTCATGTGTGTGAGAGAGTGTGTGTAGATACAAGTGGCCACCCCTGTCTCCATTCTCAGATGTGAAGGGCAGATTCTTCCCCCTCCCACCCCCACTGAAATAGTTGCATTGGCACCGAGCCAAAATAGCATTTGCCACCTCTCCTAGAGAAGCAGCAGTAGAGATGTGTCATCTTGCCGCAGGAACAATCTGTTTATTAAAAGAGGGATCTATTTTTGAAGTGCCATCAGCTCTCCACAACTCCCAGTGTGGACGCTGTGCACAGAACAGTTCAGGCAAGAGAATGCAGGCTTTTGCAAACAGGTGTGGTGTAGGTGTTAAACCATGGAATCGGTGGGGACTGGGATTGACATTCCATCTCAACCCTGAGGCTTCCTGGAAGATCTAGAGGCTGATTCCTCTCATTCTACTTGGCCTGCTTCGCAAGTTTGTTAGGAGGATAAAAGAGGAAGGAATGTGCATTGTCTGAAGCTCCGTGAAGGAAGGGAAAGCTAAAAATAGAAGATCCAAGGCTCAAAGTAGAACAAAAAAAATTCAGAATGATTTGATCCACACAGGGGCACAACCAGTCCAATAAATACTGTCTCAGCTACCTCTAGCCATGAATGAAAGATGGTGTGACTCTGAGGCTGTGCAGAGTTTATTCTTTTTGTATCTACAGCATTCAGATCAAAGGGCGTGAATATGAATTTTTGGATGTGTTCAAGACATTTTAGGTTTTGGAAATCAGGGTCTGTCATGGGTTCCTCTCTAACAGTTTTATATGGAGATGTCTCCTTAGATGACAACACACAGTTCTTCTCTTGATTCAGATGGCTTAAAAATGGTCCTTATTTTAAATAACATGTACATCTAAACTTACTTGAAATTATCTTAATGGTGGGTGAAGGATATCTTGAGATGACGATGGGTTCTTTTCACACCTGGATACCCTTCTGTTCATTCTTTTGAGTGGGGTTCTGGACAACTGCCTTAATGTCCCACCCTGACTTGACTTCCAGATTTATTTGGATCTCGGTTTGTCTCTCTCTCATACCCCCCCCCCTTTTTTTAAAGCTGTTTGGGTTTTTCCTTCCAGATGGAGGATGAGAGAGAAATGTGATCATTTTATGCTAAGAGATAAATATCAATTTTTGACCCTCCTGCCAAGGATTTGATGCTTGTGGGAATGAGGCAATGTTGGGATCCTACCTGCACTTTTTTACCAAGATGGCCCTAGCATCTTGGTGGGCCCCCAACCCCAACCTCCTTTGTTTGCAAAGTTCACTTAGACAGGATGATGCTTAGGAAGACCTCACTCTTTGTTCTGAAGTTGCACTTCTTTGAATATACATTTCCCTTTCATTGGGTTGCCTAGTCAAAGATTGGAACGTTGTCCATGCTGGACCACAGTGTTCCCAGGACAACTCAATCCCAAGGTTTTGCCTGTTCCCGTCCTGCCTGAATGGCACACACATTGTTTCCCAGGAGCAAAACCTGGCTGGACCCACCTGATTTTGAGAAGTGATGTTAAGACACTGGCTGCGAAATGAGGAGAAATAGCTCAGTAACTTTCCACTGATGCCCTTGAGAGAAGTGACTTCATCAAGAAACAGCAGCAGTGTTTGCCGCTTGTATCAAATATAATAATAATGCAAAAGGTCCCCCAGCCTTGAGACAAGCTCAGTAGGACCTAACTTATTCTTCCTAGACCTACCGACCTGAGGGCCTGCTCCTACAATGTGCTCACTGGATCAGTGGGTGGGGTGCATATGTGGTGGAAACCTCAAAAAGGGATCAATGGACTAGTTGAAGTAAATTTAAATTTAGTTAAATTAAGAACCGGATAGAATCAGCCTTGCATAGGGTCAAACTAATTCCATGTTGTCAACATGGAACACCCAAACCTAGTCAATTGCTCAATTTTGCCCATTGAGTCCTCCAAGAAAAAGAACAGCTGGAAAATCACTACTGGTTTAGGGATTTTTATACACTGCCCAAAGTGCCATTATTTGAGCCAGGGGCCATATACATGTTCTAAATCAAGCAAGCAAGCAAGCGAGCACTTACTGCAAAGGCCTGGCATCTCACAATACATTTGATGAATGATGGGACTACTGATGCTATAAAGCCTTGTCAGTGCTTTCTTAGTGCCAAGGGTCTGTGGGATACCAGGGACTTCCTGGAAAATGTGGAAGCATGGGAGAAACCAGCATGATGCTAACCTGTTTACTATGAACCTGATTGCTGGGATCATCCATTGATTCATCGGAGGAGAAGGAAGACCAGAGGGAAGGAGAAAAGAAGTCCTAAGCCATGAAACCCAAATAATTTTTGTTGCAAAATGGCGCTATCCCCATCCTAGCTCCCTAAAGGAAGTGTTGTTTGGAATCTAGAAGTTAAAAATGGGGAATATTAGCACACTCCTAAGTGCTGACAACTTTTTGTGCTTGTTCAAATAGCATTTTAAAAGGAGGCTGGTGATTGTACTGGGCTGCTAAAATACAAAATGTTTCTTGTAAAAGCTGGCAACTTGATTCCTCTGTATTCCTGCCTGTGTATGTGCTTTCAAGAAATATCTGATATTATTGTAGCAGTCTAAACCAGTTGGAGACGTATCTCAGCTCCAGGGCGCCATCTGAGGTTTCAGGAGAAACAATTCATTTATCATCATTTAATTGAGTGAATTAATCTGGAGTACAAAATGATCAATATTCCTCACCCTCCTTGGTGTGGGTCATTCTCATCAGGTGAACAAAAGGATAGTTAAAGCATGAAAAGATTAAGTGGACAGATATAACCCAAGAAGGTGCCCCAGCAGATGGGCGCCTCTAGCAGAATAGGACAATAATGTTGCTGATGCAGTTTAACTGATGGTAAAATGCAGAATGTTTGGAAAATGCTCTCTACTGAGTGAAAAAAAGGTGCTGGTGTCCCGCGGAGTTCTTTGAAGGGAAGTAATTCCAGTTAATAGAAGAAAGAGTCTTGGACCCGCTTTCTTAGAAAATAATGGTCTTATGAGGCTATAGAGAAGGTGCCTTGGATTTCTGGATCATGTTGAGATTACATGTTCTTTTGTGTCTGTCTATGAGGACATCTTTGTGTTTGCTAGCACTGCATTCAGAAGCCTCCTGTATTTGTCCATCTAGAGATACAGACACTTACTCTAGAAGCAAGTGGAAGGCCAAAGGAGGAATTCTCAGGAAGATCAGCCCAGGTTTCAAGAGCACGTTCACCCATCTAGGACAATATTCCAGGCAACACAATAGCTCTCTCCCCACACTTCGCACCAGTGGCACCTATGGGGGTGGAAGTGTCCAAAAAAACATGGGCAAGGCTGTGAGCACCATCTTGCCTTTTTGGACACCCCCCTCCCGCATGGACCCCACTGCTCCAGACAAATGCTAGTCAGGTGCATTATGAGAAACTAGAACAGTAGCTGGTTGCAATTGCCTATTCTTGAGGTCCCAGCCTCAGTGGTTCTCACCAGTATCAGATACTGGTGCTTCCTTGCTTCGAACTAACAAGGTAAGGCTTGGTGCCCATTTTACTATCACTGACCCTTCAGACATGAGCTGATGTGAGTGGTGGTGGAGCACTGAGGGTGCTCCTGTGTGCAGAGGAAGGTAGTCTCACATCCCCAACTGTGTCCATCTCGTTTCCTGTAACTCTCGTCTGTCTGTCTCTTTAGAATGACTCCTGGGGGAAGCAGTACTCCTATGCGCTGTTCAAGGCCATGAGTCACATGCTATGTATCGGCTACGGACAGCAAGCCCCAGTGGGCATGTCTGATGTGTGGCTCACCATGTTAAGCATGATCGTTGGTGCCACGTGCTATGCCATGTTCATCGGCCACGCCACTGCCCTTATCCAGTCTTTGGATTCCTCACGGCGACAGTATCAGGAAAAGGTAAATAATCTATTTTTTTCAATTTCTAGGCTGCCCTCTTGTCAAATGACTCTGGGCTACTTACAAAGATTTGAATCAGATTTTTTTTTTTTTTGCAAAAACTATCCATGGTGAAAAGTTTTCCAGAAAATTGTCCATTGCTGTGTATGTGTTTGTGTGATAGATGGAAGAGAAAGATGATAGATAGGTAGATGATAGATAGATAGATAGAGATCTATCTCACAGAAAGTATTTCTGTTTCTTTAAAATGCATTATGTTGTACAATCAGTACCAGGGACATAATGCTGAATATATTAGATTTAAAAAGAATCAACTCGATTCCTAATTAAACAGAACAATCTGAGGATATGCAAAGCACCCAATATGCTATCAAATGCAAATAATCAGGAAAATGCTTCTTTGTTCCAAAATACATTTGTAGCAAAATTTGCCTGCAAACAGCCCATTGAGGACTCAGACCCATGGCAAGGATAGAAAGGCCAAATTAATGTGTTTGTTGTTTATATGTTTCATCCTGGCAATTATGGAATTTTTCTTACATTTTTTACTGGCAACAAGCAGCATAGGTTCAAAGCTTAATAGAGGTTGTACTACCTTTGCTTGTCTGATAGCTCAAAACTTGACAGTGCTTGGCAGAAATCAATCAACCAATCAATTGATTGAGCAATACAGAAATAAGGGCACTGAAACTCCAAACCCAACTTAGAAGAAAAATATATGTACTGCATTCCACTGACTATACTATTGACAGATCTTCTGTTGTAGATGCTAAAAATAAAGGTAGTCCCTGGGTTAAGAACAACCCATAGTTAAGAATAGAGCCTATTGTAGCAAAATTCAAGTTCATTACACAATGATTTGAGTTCATTACACAAAACTACTTATACAATATTTTACGATAATACTGTTCCAATTTCCATACAAATTCGACTTAAGGACGGACCTTGGGAACAACACTTCTTCTTAAGCTGGGGACTGCCTGTATTTGGAAAACCTTGTGTGAGCAAGTATTAATGCATAACATTCCTTGGGAGATGATAAGATTTAGGTGTGCACAGTCAGATCATATTCTTCTTTTTTTTTTAATGAAATATGCCTCATTTTGTGGTCTGCCCACTGGATACATTTATTTCCATCTGTTGGTTCCATCCAGTTCAATTTGCTAGATTCCTGTGGTTGAAGTCAACCCAGTGTGTGTTCTTTCTGCGGTCTGCCTTCAATGATTTCCCCCCCCCTTTCGGATTTCTCTTTTCCTGTCAGTTTTGGACAGCTTGTTGGAAGTTGATAAGTGGGTAGACTTAATTATGATAATGTGTGGGAGACAGAAACAGAAAAAGATACGTTGATATTTTTTTCAGTGCAGAGAGATCAAAACTGAACAGCCAGCAGCAGAAAGAAACATAAGAAATGCTGTTCTAAAAATATTGGCTGTAAATATTTGAATTGCAAAGTCATCTTTTGGATGGAGGACACCTATCACGAGCAAATTGACACGCTTGGATTCTTTCTGCTGTTATGTCTTGTTTGATTTTTTAAAATTCCACAACATAGGTTTGTTGTTCATAGTTTTGCCTTCAAATTAAAAATAATGGAATAGCTAAATGTGGTTGTGAGAACAGGCTTGAGAAGATGACAGTGGACAACCTAGCATTGATGATGATGAGCCTCCTTGGTAGGTGAACCACAAATTACCAAATCCTAGTTTAGCCCAGCTTAGAGAATTTTACCCCTCAATCCAATAGTAATAGTTAAAAAAGAACTGAAGAAGAGGATTGGAAGAAGCCGATCAATCAGGTTCTCCACCCAAAGTCCAAGTAAATTGGACAGATTTTGGGCTGGCACCAGGCAGGTATGTTGGGGAAGGAGTTCCAGAGATAAGCCTAAGCCACAGAAGTCTCCAGGGATGATCCAAGTGGCCAGTGCAGGTCTCACTGGAACAGGTGGGCATATCAGGTATTCTGATGCCAACCTGCAGTAAAACTTCAGGATTAAACAAACTGTCTCATTGGGTATATGCATGAGAACAGCATAAGACTCCTGTGATAGAGATGGGAAACCTGGATAGTCAGGAACTGTAGTTTGGGAAGATGCAGGGGTCTCCACAGACAGGCCCTGCCCGGCAGTGACATCACTGCTCAAGCCCTTCTTTTATGTGCCTGTGTCATGATGCTGTTGTAGGGTAGAATTTGCGAAGTGATGTCGTTGCACGTGCTCACATGTTACAAACGCACATCTGGTTCCCTGCTTGCTGGCAAAAAACAGACCAGTCAGGTCAGCTGGTTTGTTTTCTGCTGGCAATTGCCAATTACCCTTTGAGAGCAGATTGGCTTCAGTCTGTGACTGCTGGTCTGTTTTTTGCTGGCAAGGAATAATTAAAGGGTTTTTTTTGGTGTGTTGTGTTTTTTTTCCCCCTGCCCTCTGCTTAGATTTCTTTTCTATCTTCTGGGAGTCATGTCAGTTGACTTCACAGGCAGTAGTCAGACACCCCTAAGAGGGTAACGATGTAGAGATGGTGGGGCTATTTTGTATTTAATACAGGATTTCTCTGTGTTATTTATTTCTTTTGCTAATGTGGGGAAAAGTGGTTTTTTTCCCCTTCTATTTTTAAAATGATGATCAATTGTAGTGATTACACGACAACTTTCATGCACTTTCTAACTCTAAACAGCTGATTTTTGGCAATGTATTATTGGGGGTGGGGGTCCAAAGGGCTGTAAGTAAGTAGTTCATGTGCTATATTTGCTGCTGGAATTTCATGTTGCTCATCCATGCAAATGCGAAAGGCAGTATATTGCGGGGTTTTAGTATGGATCTCCTTTCAAACTCACTGCTAGAACACCCTTCCTTGGTGCTTGATTTGGCCAAGAAAATGATGGATGGATGTCCTGTGGGACAGATGTGGGAGAAGTTGAAAGAGAAGGAGGCACGCGAGCAGAATATAATGAATGGCTGTCATTCTAACCCAAGGATACTTTGCTAACACAGCTCCTGTGTGGATCCCGTCTTACTGTGTGAATGGAGATAGGTCAGGCGTAAGTGTGTCCTCACATATATCCTCCCAGGATATATCCACCAAGGCATTTCTGAGAAATATGTTTCTTCAAGAAGTCTACCAGGAGCTATGTTGCTGAAGGGAAGAGATAGTGTTCAGTTTCCTGTTGAAGGCATTGAGGCCATCAGAAGTTTGAAAGAAAGAAAGAAAGAAAGAAAGAAAGAAAGAAAGAAAGAAAGAAAGAAAGAAAGAAAGAAAGAAAGAAAGAAAGAAAGAAAGAAAGAAAGAAAGAAAGAAAGAAAGAAAGAAAGATATATATTTCCAACCTACCCTGGGTTGGAGTAATAGTTGTTTGGAAAACAACAATACCTGGAGAACTATAGTACGCTGTATAGTCGTTATCTGTCCATGGACATTTTAAGCAGGGCCACATGACTTCCATTTACTGCACAGTGGGCCAACCGGAAAACAGCGCGATCTTTTGCTGGACATGACCATACTGGCTGGGGGTTATGAGAGCTTAATCTGGAAGTCCTTATGCTATGGAGGGTTGACCTAAAGCAGAAAAAGGATGTTGTATGTGTGTAAAATCAGAGTTCATTTATCTATTTAAGATATTTTTATACTGCCCTGCTCTGCAAGGATTCCTGGCAGTGTACAGTTGAAACCAATGAGTCAACAAGACAATACATCATCAGTAGGATGCTAAACATAATATATTCCTTAAAAGCGGCCATTCAGATTAATGCCACTGTTATTGTTATATCTGATGACCAGATCTTAATCCCATAATGCAGGGTTCCTCAACCTTGGCAACTTTAAGACAGGTGGACTTCAACCCCCAGAATTCCCCAGCCAGCCTTGCTGGCTGGGGAATTCTGGAAGTTGAAGTCCACCCGTCTTAAAATTGCCAAGGTTGAGGAACCCTACCATAATGGCCTTTTAGGCAGCTCTGTTTTAACCGTCTTTTCTAAAACTCCTGTCACCATCTCTATTCCTCTTAGGCTCTTCCAAAAGGTTGGTGTCATTACTGAAAGCACAGATTTCTCATTCTGTCCCTAATTTCCCATTAGGGAAGAACCTCAACATACCCACTGTGGATGGGCAGGATCCACTTAAAGTAGGGACATGATGCAGTATCTGCTTTTAGATCCAGATAGGTCCTTCATTGCTACCATGAAAAGGTTCTCTTTAGAAGACAAGCTGGTCTTTAAAATGCTTGGAATGGGTAACACTGAAAAAGTGAAACGATTTACACCTGGATTTATCACACTCAGAACTTCTTTTCTAAGCCAGGATTCAACCGTGGTTGTGAAAACTTAGCAACAAGTTACATCCTAAAGAGTCTTTGGGGTGGGGGGAACTTTCTTCTAAGGGCCCTCCTTACAGTCACAGGATTATGAGAACAAAAGGGGGAGGGGATGATCTAGGAATGCCAATTTTTGTTCCTGGAGGGCAGATATAAATAATACGTGCCAAAGTTATGTCAGGAACCCATCTTGACAGATCCCATTTTCTCCCCACACAGTACAAGCAAGTTGAACAATACATGTCTTTCCACAAACTTCCAGCTGAGATGCGCCAGAGAATCCATGACTACTATGAACACCGGTATCAGGGCAAAATGTTTGATGAGGAGAGCATTCTGGGAGAACTGAGTGAGCCCCTAAAAGAGGTGAGTAGCATACAGATGAAGCAAGCACAACTCTAGGAAGGATAAAGGCGCTGAAAGAGACTGAGACTGTCTGGGACATTAAAAAATAAGGCTGCTTCACATGTTAGATTAATCAACTTATACATAACGTATATGTTGATTAATCTACTGAATGATGAAATATGCATCTATATGAGAAAGAAACTTCAGAAACTGAAAAGCATAGATGAGCATCCAATTGTTTTTCATGCCTTTTATTACATTGCTGATTTTGGGTGGCTGAAGCAGCGTTACTTAAGTATGCAGCTAAAATCCCCCGTATCTCACAGGATTTTTCTGCCTTTGTTGGGATTAGGAGATCATCAATTTCAACTGCAGGAAACTTGTGGCTTCCATGCCTCTGTTTGCCAACGCCGACCCCAATTTCGTAACATCCATGCTGACCAAGCTGCGTTTTGAGGTCTTCCAGCCAGCGGACTACATCATCCGAGAGGGCACCATCGGGAAGAAGATGTACTTCATTCAACATGGGGTTGTTAGTGTGCTCACCAAAGGGAACAAGGAGACCAAGCTGGCAGATGGCTCCTACTTTGGAGGTAAAGAGGCACAGCTTTTCCCTCTCTTGGATATATGGTAGCCTGGAAAAACAAAGATCAATGCATTCCATAGTGAGAACGGAGGGCAGGTTGGGCTTAGTGATGTATTGTGTATTGAGATCCTTGAATGGGTCAACGTAGCTTACTTGGATTGGGTCATACAACCTACTAGGCCTTAACGATGTCTGCTTGATTTCAGCTTAGCATGCTGGGTGAAGCTGGCCGGTTGTAGGCAGCATAACTCCAAATTGATCAGGGGGATTCTTTGATTTCCAGAGGTGTTAATCCACAAATACTGCTTACCTGACCCAGTGCCTTATCCCAGCTAACAAAGGAAAATTGAATTTACAAGAAACACAGCATGATATTTTATGTGTAAATTGTAATTGGCAGCCATTATGGTGTCAGGTTTTAAGATGTTGGGCTATGACTTGGGGACTCAGATTTGTCCACTTTTGATCATGAATGCTCCCTGGATGATTTTTGGCCAATCACACTTTCTCAGCCCAAGCTAGATCATGAGGTTGTTGCTGCCGAAATACTAACTGGAGGAGGTAATACAAGTTAGGACCACTTGAGGTCCCAGGGGACAAGTGGGATGTGACATCGATGATGATGACAATGACTACAACATTGGATTGACTTTAACATTTATAAGTAGATGTTCAAGAAAGCATAAAGTCAGCAGGCCTATTCGTTCCTTCCTGAAAAGTAAAACCAAAAAATGTGTTTCGTTAACTTGCTAACTTAGGGCTCCTAATCAGATCTGGTGATGTGATCACATCAGGCTGAATGCAGCTGGCAGCTGCTTCTGGAGGGACGTGGCTTCCAGGCCATGTGGTACGACATTCAGCGTTCACAACAGAGCTGATCAGTGGCCACTGAGTGAAGAAGCTGGACCTTGGATGGTTCTCAAAAGGCGTACCCGCCTGTCTAATTAGTTAATGAATTACCATATGTGAGAGAAAGGTGAAAACTCTGTTGATGTTGTCAGATAAAAGTTCAACTGGTATGCAAAATAATGGGGGGGAAAAGAGTGTGATTAGCTAATTAACTGAACTGAAATCAGGGAGTGAGGGTAGTCAGGGTTGGCATACAGAATTACAGTGCTCAACACACTGATTAGACATCAACACAATGATTCCAGTTAAACACACTTTTTAAAATCCCATGTCTGTCTTCACAGTCTATGGGAATACCCTGCTCGATATAAGGCGGGTAGATTCAATCTTGCCCCAAGGTGGGAGTGCTGGACATTTGCTAGTTAAGGAATGAAAGGTATTGAAGATCTTTGGATGGCCTTTCCCATCCTGATGCTCTCCACGTGGAGTGGGACTGCAACACACCAGAAGATGGCCTAACATAAGGGAAGGTTGGGGATTAAGGATTCAGGAGCAAGCAAGGAGGCAGTGGATCATAGCATAAATTTAAATCTGTTTGGTTCCTTCTGCATGATGGAAAAGTGGCCTCTGCTGATCATCATTGATGCAGTCTTACTAAATGGTCATCCACAATTGAGACAATACTTTAGCCTAATTTGGAAACCTTCTGAATGTGGACTTATTGTAGTGAATCACATAGCAAATTGTTCCCACTTGACCCTGAGGCTCTTATTTTAATACTGGGGTTTGTTTCAGATCCCAGGTTGGATGTAAAGCAAGACAGATCTCTGCAAACCAAGTGAGGGCAACTGGCATGGTTAAAATTTTCTTGGAGACATGGCATTTGATGGCCAAGGGCCATATTTAAAATTTCCAAAGTGAGCCTTCAGCTTTCAACAGTGAAATGTTTAGTCATTTGACTGAACGTCTGATTTGTATGCTCTTAGCCTCTGATTGTAATAAGGAGCTATTACTACTACTACTACTACTACTACATTACCTGCCCTTGTTGTAGGCACCAAAAAACCAGTTGTCCATACTGCAAAAAGGATTTCAAGGTGTTCTTTTCTTCTAGAAATTTGCCTGCTGACTCGTGGCCGGCGCACAGCAAGCGTGAGAGCTGACACGTACTGCCGTCTCTACTCGCTTTCAGTGGACAACTTCAACGAAGTGTTAGAGGAATATCCCATGATGAGAAGGGCATTTGAAACCGTGGCACTAGATAGGTTGGACCGCATTGGTAAATACACATACGGAGATCTGGTATTCAGGAGATAGCCTGAATACTGGGGGTTCACTTCTGTTATTGCTGGTGTTGTGTGTGTGTGTGTGTGTGTGTGCATGTGTTTAAAGCCATCTAAGTCTGAGGGCCTTATCTCTAGAGCTTCCCACTACATCTATCTTCTTTTCCTCTTAAGCAGAGATAAGTGTGCCTAAGTTAGGGTTAAGAGAGCATTAATGTGCCTTCTTGGAGCATGTGAGATGTAGAGAGGGACGTGGGTGCTGGAAAGAGTAAGAAGAAAAGTTCTGCCAATTATGACTGAAGATCCACCTGGTCTTGCATCTTATTTCCACCCAAGTGTTCCCAGGAAGCTCATCAGTAGGGCTCAGAGGCTCTAGTCTTCTTCTGAGGATCCCCAAGAGCTGGTAATCAATGGTGTATGGTAACTTTTCCAAACTTGGACCATGATGTAGGTGAGTAGATATTTCATGGCACTAGCTATGATGGCTGGGAATGATGGAAGTTGTGTTCAGACACCTCCTGTAGCACCCACTTGTGTATAGTTGATGTGCCAACTCTGAACATGGAAGTCGCATTTAGGACAGCAATGAAGAGCCATTTGGAGGCAAGGAACCAAACTTGTCATTGAGACAGGGAATCAAGGAAGCAATGTATGGCCCAAAGTTAGGCTGTGTGAAGTGTACGGACCAGTGTTATTCTCTCTCTCTTTTTTGGCGGGTTGAGGAGATGGCCTTGTACCCATAACACTTTTAACCCTGTATGCCATTAACCCAGTCAGTCATTTAAACTCTTGGGAAAATTTGGTATTCCCACAACACACACTAACTTCCCTTGGTGGTGGGTGGGTCTTATTTATTTGTATGCTGCTCATTTCTAAAGCCTCTGGGTGGCTAACAACCATTAAGTATGTGGTGGGAAGAGGACCACCACGTTAAGCCTATTTTAGGGTTGTCTGCTTCCGTTTCTGCTTTAAAATGTTGGGAACTTGTGACATCAATTTAGGGTGCTACAATTCAGTGCTCAAAGGGAACTCTGGGGGAGGCAATTTGGCCCAAGGGGTCATTCATTGTCCAGACCTGGACAGGGAATGGTCTTTGAACTTCTTGTCATCCACCACAGAGTAACAAGAGATCTCCGCAGATCTCTTAGGCAGTGGCTTTTATAGCAAGAGTGTTCCTTAACAGGCAACGATAATAAACCCATTTTGATTTCCAATGGAAATGAATACACTGCAGAAGAGAAGGCTGACTGAGAGAAATGGGCAAGGACAGATACTCCTGCTCTTTTTAAGAAAGATATTATTTTCAAAATTTACATCCGGTTGCTTAGACCCAGAGTGGCTCCTCTAGGCAGCTCTGAACTGTCCTCGTCTCTTCCTTTCAGGTAAGAAGAACTCCATCCTGCTCCATAAAGTCCAGCATGACCTCAACTCGGGTGTCTTCAACTACCAGGAGAATGAGATCATCCAACAAATTGTGCAGCATGACCGAGAAATGGCCCATTGCGCACACAACGTCCAAGCGGCAACGGCAGCAGCATCGACTCCCACGCCTGTTATTTGGACACCACTGATTCAGGCTCCTCTACAAGCTGCCGCTGCCACCACTTCGGTAGCAATAGCGCTCACTCACCACCCACGCCTTCCGACAGCCATTTTTCGCCCTCCGGTCTCCGTTCTGGGTTCTCTGGGGCAGACGCAAAATCAGACTCCGAGGCGCTTGAGGAGGCTCCATTCCTTAGTGTCTTCTGCTGGCCCTTCCATTGTGGGTTCCCCTTCAAGCACCCCATCCCAACAGCATACGCCAGGGGTGGAGACCCTTTCCTCCTCCTCCTTTCAGATCCAGCAGTTGGCTGGGTTTACCGCTTCGACCAGTTTGGGTCCGTTGCACCGGTCCTTGGCCAGCTCTCCTTCGGCTGGCTCAACGCAGCAGAACTTGGGCAGCCCGACGTCTACGGGACTGGAGCAGCTGTGTCCAGGGCCTTTGGATTTGCCAGGCGGGGCCACCCAGCAGCAGGCTTCAGACACCAGCTTTGGCCCATTCCAGAAGGCTCCCCCTAGTTCACCACCAGCCATCACCCCCTCCTCATTCCCTCAACTGTCTTCAGATTCCCCCGTTAGTCCTTGCAGCCGCTTGCAACCCACGGGCAGGCCCCGCTCCATGGGGCAGCTGCTGCAGCTCTCAGGAACTGGAGGGACAAACCACTTTCAGTTGCCCCCTTCATCCAGTTCTCCCTCCTCTGGCTTACGCCAGCTGGCACAGGCCTCAGGAGGCCCCCCTACAGCCTCCTGTCCCCCCCAGCCAAGTGCATTAGGCCCTTCCACTGAGCCTGCCACTGTTGCTCAGTTGCACCAGGAACGGTCATCCTTTGCCACTGTATCTCCCTCAAAGCACCGCGCTGTTGCCCCACCCTTATACCCCCTACCATCAGGCCTTAGCCCTCCTACTCAAAGCCTGGCCCCCAGGACTTTCCAGTGCAGCCCATCAGGGGTACTGGGTTCTCAAGGGTCTTTGCTCCTGCCTCAGACCTCCAGCCCACCTTCCCAGGTTCTCCAACCCAGGAGTCGACCGCTGCTTTTGCCAGGACAATTAACCCAGGACCTCAAGTTGATTTCAGCTTCCCAGCCATCTCTGCCCCACGAAGCAGGTCAGACTTCAAGCCCTCACTCCTCCCGAGAGTCTGTTTCTAGCTTCTCATCTTTCTCTGGAGGAGGCAACGGCAGCGGCAGCGGGGGAGGCCCGAGACCTCTAGGGAAGCCATATAGCTCGGGGCCAGGACGGGTCACTCTACCACGCCAGACATCCTCAGGTTCTCTGCCCCAGCCCCCAACATTTGCCATCTCCCCATCTCTGCCTGCTGCTGAAGGAAGGAAAGGATCTTTACAGCTGATTGGGGAGCAAGAGCCAATCCGCTCAAAACTGCCTTCCAACTTGTGAGATGCTCTCCCCCTCTGGCCTGGCCCCCTTTCCTCCCATTTCCCAGACCCCACTTTCTTTCATTCTGTGCTTTTCAGATCCCAGCAGATGTTTATGCGACTCTGTTTCCCTCCTTTCATTTCTTTAATAACGAGATAAAAATAAGAACGAGGGCGATGACACAAAGAAAAAAAAAAGATAACCAGGTATTCTTAGAGCTATAGATTTTCAGTCACTTTCTTTTATAGAATATTTTACTACATGGAGCAAGAGATTGGAAAAGAGGCATGGAATCAATGTGGAGTAATAACATGGCACTTGCATAGCTCACTGTTTCTTCCAGCTCACAAAATTGCTTTCCTGTGGAGAGATTCCACACCGATACTGGTCTTCAAAAGTCTTTTCTCTGCAGGGGCATCCACCTTTTATTCATCGCAGTCTGGAGCATTTCAGCATTCAGGATTGTACCCACCCAGTCTCTGACCTGAGGAAGCTCCAGTTGAGATCTTGGGAAAAATAAATGTGAGAAGACAAAAGGGACTTACTTGTTCCCTTGGGGGACATGACGTTGATTTAACCAAACCTTTAGCAGACTTCCCAATTTACCAGTTCCAGATATCAAAATACCTCCAGGTTCCACAAGAATGTAACATTCTAGTAGAAAGATCTTAAATCCCGATCTAGATCACATAGCCCCCAACAGTGAAGGTGCACAGGTGCTGTATTTTCAGGTTTCTTTGGAGAACATTTATTGTCCTCTTCTGCAATACAACAGTGATAGCCACGGTTTAGCTGAAAGATGAGCAGAGACATTCCTACTCCTTCTGCCCTCCTGCATTTTTGCTGAAAATCACACTTTCCCAGTTCTCTCAGCATTTAATCAAAGAGAAAAACAGCATATTCAGCTGGTCCAAATGTTCAGCGCTTCCAAAGGTTTGGAGTGAAGGGAAGTCTTCTGAAAATTGGAAGGGGGTGGAATAGACACTTTCTCTTTTTAATAGAAGCAGCAGTTGGGGGGATTTTGACCATTGTGCCCAGATGATATTTCCATTTCCTCCCCATATGAGTTAATATGTTAAAACAGGGTGGGGATGACATGACATGACATAAATGCATGAAAAGATGAAGATGGCTCCTCTCAAACGTCCAGGAAGAGAGATCTCTTTTCCCCCTGCGTAGCATTGTTCCTGGTGTCATTTTTAGCAGATTTTTAAAAGTAGCCGCGGCAGTTGGTGCTGTGTACAGCAACTTCCTCCAGTTAAGGAGAACTTGAAGAATGGGGGGGGGGGGGGGGGGGGGGGGGCTAAAATAGCCTCCTCCCCTATTACTTTATCCTTCACTTCAGATTGCAGCCTCTGCTACTGTGATGTTTTAAGGAAAACCCAGAAATTATGATTCTGCATATAATCCCACCTAGTGGTCAGTTCATCAACAACATACACAAATTGGAAAGTATTGTTTGAAGGTGGCAAGATTCGGAATGCAGAGGTCTGCAAAAGGTCCCCAGCTAACTTGGTTTTGCATCCAGTGTGCTGGTTTTTAACAGATGCATGCAGGGTGTGTCCGGGTATGCACGTGCGTGTATAATAATCCTCAGTTTTTCTAAGTAACTTCTAAAATTGAAATGCCATTCTTTTTAATCCAGTGTTGCAGAGTTGACTGAGGCTTTCCGGTTCCATTTTATCCTGCAGGAGTTTTAAGCCTCAACAAAAAGTTCTGGCTCACCTCACTGAGAGGGCAAGATAATCGGGCGGTTCGTTGAACAAAGCCAGCCAAAGCCACAAATGTCCATTTTGGATGCAGGCTCCTGGTGGACTGGAGAGGTGACTGCTCCCTTAACTTGTTCATTTTCACAGCTGAAACAACAATGCTTATTCCCCCCCCCCCCCCCGCCCCCGTTTGGTGCATCTTAGCTTTTCAGTTGGGCTAGAAGTACATGTCTAAGGGAGCTGTCTGCTGTTGCTCCTGTATGGGAAAAAATCGAGAACTTGAAAAGCAAGTTCTGAGAAGGTGGATGAGATACACATATGCGCCCTTCAGCCATTGCTAAGGAATCATAACTGCAGCATGGGTCACTGTTCATGCCCACATGCCCACAAAAACCCTATAAAAGCCTGAGACCCTCATCTAGAAGTCATCATTTCACAGTTGTGCTAGTCCTGCCCTAGGCCATTTTTGAACATGACACAGAACTCAGACTTGACTGTATACTATGATATGAGCAATAACACACAAGTTCCTCCAAAGCCTGGACAAGGCCATGGGTTCCCTGCGGACCCTCTTGAGCTGGATTTTGAACCTCTCTCACCAAGGGAGTTGGGGAGCTTAAGATACAGATCCATGATAGATAAACCAAGCAGATAGGCAGCTAGTTCATCCAAGCTGTGATTTCATCATTTTGTATCGATCCATATCAATCTTATCCAGAGTCTTTTTCTCACATTCTCTCGCCTTTCCTATCATTTTCCCATGAGGCTGGTATCTGGCTATCTCCTTAAAGAAGAAAAGTCTTGAGCCATTTTCATTTGGAAGCCCCGTTCTTCTCTCAGTCCTGTTATTCTGAGATTTCTGTGGCTGCTGCACCATTCCAGAGTCAGAAATTCAAGGAAAAACAAGGGTCACTTACAGTGGTGCCAAGACTCACGGGGACAATAGCACTGATTCTTTCGGCATCCCTGGGCTTTCTCCAAATACTGGGAGTTTGCTTGATTTTATACCAAAATGTATTGGGTTTTTTTTTTTTTTTTGCACAAAAGAGAAAAAAAGAAAAAAAATCTTCAAAGACAAGCAAGAAATCAACTCTAATATGTGCCTCTTTATCTCTGAATGTTTGCCCCAAGAATATAGCCAGCTGCTCCTGCTTCAAGTGCTTTGCTGGGTGGGAACTAAAATGTAATTTAAGCTGTGGTCTTCCTTAAAGGTTTAAGGGTATTCTAGGGAGAGGGGAAGCCTTTTTCTAATAAAAAATGCTAATGAAACAGCTACAGAAGTGTGTGTGTGTGTGCGCACCCATGCATACATGCACAGGGGTGTGTGTGTGTGTATAAACCCATTGATTGTGCTTGAAGGAGTCATAGGCAGCTAAGTTTGGCCTTGTGACCGAATCTGGAAAGTAGCGAAGGCCTTTCAATGGCCAAAGTGACAGACAGTGAGTCCGCCACAGAACATGGTGGGTGACCTTGGTCCAGTCAGTCTCTCTCTCAGCCTCATCTACCTCACAGAATTGTTGTGAGAAGAAAAGGAAGGCGATGTCTGGGCTGTCCTCGTGCTCTTTGCAGAAAGTCTAGGTCCTATTTTCAAAAACACTTAAAGGCTTGCTCTATTCCATATCAAGCTGGCAAAAGAGAAGAAAGCAGAGAAGAAAAAATTGCTTGCCATCAAGGCTGACTGTTAATCTTCTCCAACCTTGTAATCAGATGTTTGGATTTTGAGAAAGTACATTCTGAGGCCCCGTTTTCGATCCCTTCCTTGTCCTTGGAATCCCCATGGATGCAGCAGCAAGGGCTGCTGAAGATACACCAAGGCAGGGTCCACCTTCCTTTTTTTAGGCCCTATTTTCCTGCTACCTCTCCTGAAACAGGAAGTTACCTCTTGCTTTGCAGCGGCAGCCGCTGGAGAGCCGAGGTCCTTATTAGCTAAAGAGAGGCGGGTGGGTGGTTTGTGGTGGGGGTATGGGTAGAACTGCAGGGTTGGGTTTCAAGTCTTTAAAAAGATGTAATAAAAATCTTGGCAAAATAAGATTCTTTTCGTTTTGCTATTTTTCCTGGTCAGGCTTTTATCCAAAGATGGCCAGAGGTGGAAGCTTTTTATTGCCCCCCTTTTAGAATGGGGAACTTTAATTTGTGGTATATAGCTGTGGGATGGAAACATCTTATTCCAAATGTGGGGAAAGCACATGCGCCACAATTCGCATAACAAGCTTACCTGGATCAATGATGGTGGTGGGGTTAGTGAGCTGCAGGAACACCAAAAATGGGTCACTGGTCCCAGTCATCTAATTACCCAGGGAATTAGATTAGGTTGCCACAGATCCAGTTTTCCATAACTCTAAACTAACCCCCCAATTAGCCCTGCTGTAAAAACACCAGTACTCATCTAATTGACCCATTTTGCTTACTTAGTCCTCCAACAAAAGAGCTGGAGATAAAGAGTGGCTGAAAAAGCGGAAAAGCAAGCTTCTCCATTATGGAATTTCCTGCCAAACAGTTTGATTGCAGTGATCTGCTTGGTAAATGAGAAAGGGGCTAGTGATGGACGAATCCTCAGTGGCACCTGGCAGAAAGTCACATGAGATGTAGCAGGCATGTCCTGGAGAAAATGGATGGGAACATTCCTACAATGGGGACTTCTAAATCCCAATGCTGTGATTGTATGTTGCTGGAATCATCAGTAAGAACAGGATTCATTGTTTCACTGAAGAAGCAGAACACATTCAAAAACTCTAAGGCTATCGGTAATGACAGCTCATTGAATAGCCCATTGCTGAAGGGAATTTTGAATATATTTTCGTTCAGAATAATGCATTTCTGAATTATTCTGAACTATTCTGAACTGAATTGTTCTGAACTATTTTACATGCATTTGGGTATGGTTTCAGAAAGTGGCAGCATCTATCCACCCGTGGCCCATCTCAGAAGCTAAGCAAGGTGGAGGACTACCTGGGAATCCCAAGGTTATTGGTTAAACTGGGAGGTTAGAAATAAATCACAGAAGCAGCAATGGCAAAACAATCGAGAACTCTGCCAAGGAAACTGCAGGGATCCTAGCAAGTATGATCTAGAGATCTTTACCACTTACTTTTGGAGCTATGGACTGTGCTCCAAAATCAGAGAAATAACTGCACTCTTATATCACATATTTGTCGGAGAGATATAGGTCATGTCATGGGACACAGGAACATCATGCTTGACTATTTCTACTTTCTCTAATACCTACCTTTGTTCTCTAGAGGTTTATTACAACTGTTGGATTATTTAGTTACCTCCACACATTTTTGCTGGATAAATCACACATTATAAATGTATTATTATAAATACCCACTTTACAAACATAGCAGTTTCCTTTTTTTAACATTCCAGTCATCATGGTCTTTTAATTAAGAAGAGGTCACGTCTCTAGGTTGGAAATGTAAGCATTTTGTTTCTGTAATAGTAATTGTGAGTTCTCTGCCCAAGACTGTACACACGTTCAAGCTATCAAATTAGGACTGGAGCATTCCCATAAAGACTAACAGGTTTTCTATGGCTTTCATAAGCTACAATCCACATTGCAAATAAATTAATCTCTCTGGGCTAAAGCTGGCTCTCAGTTGTCCCCTTTCTCTGATCTACAGTCCTATTTCTCCTGTGTTGAAACTGTTTCTGAACAGCTGGAATATTCATATATATTTCATAAAGATGTGTTGATAAGCCAGAAGTTCTATGTACAGAGACTAGCCCTACCCTTATTCCATTTGTTTCTCTTTTATGGAATTTGTGCATGCTTGTTGGTAATATTTCTATCCCTGTACATAGCTTGTGTTTCAGAATTGTAGTTTCACACAACCACACAATTACAGAGTTGGAAGCAACCAACCCTCCACAATGTGCAGGAAAACCATGAGAGATGCTTGTTCAATCTTCCTGGAAACCTCCAGGGATGGAGAACCCATTGCCTCCATACACAGACTGTTCCACTCTTGGACAGGTTTATTCCTCAGGGACTCATGTTCCATAACGTATCCATCCTAAGGAGCTTTTGATTTGCTGAGTTGCAATACTCTGCAGCAGGTGGAGGTGGCTGATGGGTTCTCTACCTAAGTGTGAATATACAGACTGCTACAGCTTTCCTTCTTTCTAATTATGTTTTTCACTAATGCCCTCACTGGGGGAGGGGCTCCTTTCTCACAAGTCTTGTCCTGTCGCTCTCTCACTTAGCTTTCGGGGGTGCAATTTCCACACTGGAACAGCGCTGTCGCTGCCACATATGCACCGAGTGAGCAGGGATTTCCCAAGTGCTCTTTCATTTGTGTCTCCGGGCATGATTGATGCCACTTCGAAGTGGAGCTGCAGCCCTGGAGTTGCTTTAGCTCCATGGCAACAGTAAGAGGTGATAAGCAGGC
Organism: Liasis olivaceus; assembly: GCA_030867105.1. Lineage (NCBI taxonomy): Eukaryota > Metazoa > Chordata > Lepidosauria > Squamata > Pythonidae > Liasis > Liasis olivaceus. Next base: position 17,259,342 of record CM061362.1, on the reverse strand, counting down.
CAGCGCTTGCAACTGATTCAGGGATCTCTCTGTCTTTAACAACTTACAGTCAAGAAAGAGACAAAAGATAAGTAGGGGAAGAATAAACCAATAGGTGACAAATATGTTAATACTGTAGGAAAACTAACACAGAACCTACAGGGACACCACTTCATGGGAAAAACATTTGTACTGCAAAGGTGGAAGCGGTCTACTCTTAGCAAAGGAAATCTACTTTCCTGCTTGAATGCCAGTTCAGGCCTTTGTCTACAGACCAGCAATTGCTTTCGAACGTCTGCAATACAGCCACAAGAGGGCACGGATGTCTTTCCAACAGGACACACGGAATTTAGTTATAAATGGGGAGATCCAGGTGCTTTCTGAGGCTGCAGCTGTCCTTGAATATCCTGCTATGTGGCCAGGCATCAGCGCAATTCAGAGATTCTACCTCTGCCCAAGCTGCTTCTCCATCTCTCCCATCTAACCCCTCCATTTTGACCATTGCATTTAGTAGTAACTGAGATGGTTCTGCTCTGAGTGCAAAAAAAACAAAAGGATCCTCTGGAGTACTTAAAATACTAGTTGCTGTGACAACACAGCGGAGGACGGAGCCTCATCCAAGGCTTAACAGCTGAGAGACAAGGGCTAATTAAATACCAGCCTGACAGAGAAATTAATAGATGAGAGATGAGCCTTGTCCAAACTGGGAGTCTTCAGATTGGTGTGACCTGGTCCCTCCCTCCCTCGGCTGGTGGTTTGGCATTCACGTGTATGGCCACAGCCAAATAAGGTGACAGGATCCAGGGCAAAATAGACTAAAGATGGAAGTATCTTATTTTTCGTTGGGGAGAGGGATTTCAAGTGAAAGAGAGCATCATCACAGAGCCAGGATCAGTGCTGGTTCTAGCCCAGTCTTCAGTGAGGCTGAAAGGTCCATAATTCCTAGCAAAGCTGTTGGTTTTTACAACACGCATCTTTAGGCAAGATGACACAATACCAGGATAGGGATAACCTGGTTGCAGAACACTTACCTTAACTTCAGGAAGTCCCAGGTCCCCTTTTGTGGCATCAGCAGTCAGAAGGCTCTCTGAAGGACGAGAAAAGACCCTGGAAAGCCACTGCAGTCAGCACAGATCAGTTTTTCCCCAGGCAGGCATCTTCTGTATCTGTTGGACTTCAATTCCCATACCTGGCTGAGCACGACAAAGGTTGAAATCCTACTTATCTGCCTATTTTGACCTCCTTCAACCTATAAAGCCTGGAACAATCTTGACCCATTCCTCTTTTCATAAAAACTTGCTGACCTTCTTGTCTCATTGCTCTGCTTCCAGAACTCAGAGGAATGACAATGAGAAACAGCCTTTTTCAGAGCTTGTACCCTTCTTTTGGAGAGCTTTGTCTAGAAGTACTCAAGCACCATCAATTTCAGAGTTTGTCAAAGGCCAAGTTATTTTTATTCCCTTGAGCCCTTTTTTCCTGGTAAACTTTGAGAAAATATTTTATCAGAATACACTGAGATTTTTCTCCAAGTAATACAAAAAGTCCCTTTGTAACAAAGCTTGTTTTCAATAGAAGAGAATATTTGTAGCTCAGGGTTGAACTATGGAGTTCTTGGTGCTCTTTGAACTTGGTTGTTGGCTTGCAGACATTTTATTAGCCAGCTACTGGTGCAAGTGAGTGTGGATTTGCATATAAACATTTACAGATCATTCAAAAGAAAGACACCCCCCCCCCCCCGAAAAAAACCTTAGGAAGGAAATGAAAAGACAACACATCCTCTCCAACAGCCCCCATTCAGATAAGCAGGGATCAGCACCAGGCAAACAATCAGGCAGAAAACAATTCTCTAATCAAGTAACCACCTAGGAGGAAATTACACCCCCACCAAAACTGGAAGGGCAAGATACTGCATATAAATAGGCAGCAAATACCACACTCGCTTGCACTGATGCTACCTAGTTGGGCAATGAAACGTCTGCAAGCCAACAACCAAGCTTAGAGAGCACCAAGAACTCCAAAGCTTGTTTTGATCAACTTGGAGAAAATAATCTGAGTTATGATCCTAGGACTTCACTTACCTCAGAGAGTGTGTGTGTGTAATTTGTGAAACAAGGATAAAACTACCTGTATTCCTTGCTAAACCCTTAAAATCATTAGTAATGATTCACTTACATTATATACACTTAAAGGGAGTTATGATCATATTTCTTGTAGGAGCAGCTCTAAACCAAGGTGCTTACATCCTGAACTTCTCATCAGGTGATGCTGCTAAAATGGGAAGGCAAACTACTAAAACAAACCAACAAAAACTCTTGACAAAATTGGAACTGGATTTAGATTTTAAAAAAGTGTATTGGATATCCAATACCAAATAATAAACATGACAGTATTAAAAATGTAGAGAGTATACAGCAAATACTACAGAAAAATAATGTACAGAAAGGTAGAAGTTTACAGCAGTCCTCAGAATTCTCCTACATCAAAACCGTAAAGCAATATACAGGAGTCTCTTCTGCCCACCCCCCACCCCCTCCCCCTTATTCAAGTGGAGGAAGCTGCAGTAGCAGCTATGAGGCTACAAGATACACAATGTTGCAAATTTAAAATCACAAGATATGTAAAAAAACAGTGTTAAAATGTAAAGAGTGCAATACATATTGTATGCTGGCTTGAATAAATGTTTTCTTTTTGATTCAACCTTAAAAAACCAACTCTGAACAGTTGCTTTATTATTAAAAATATTCCCAACCCCCACCCCCTTCCCAGATTCATGGCGGTATCAGCATTCACGGTGTTCTACTAAGTAGCAATAGAGTCACAACAGCCCACCAATGGGGGGGACGCTGAGTACACAAGATGGCATTTCTTTGGGTCTAGTGAGAGAGAAATGTACACATCTGAGGAGCAGAATGTGCGCCTCAGTTAAATTCACTGGATGCAGTGAGAACTCCAAAGATAGAAAAGACTTCATATTCTTGGCCATGAGAAAAGGTCTGTACAATGAAAAACTGCCATATGGAACACTTCTTAGCACAAGAAGACCCATCCAATGCGATTTACCTTTACATGTCTGTCCTGCCTTTCCAACAGAGGTTCAAGCACACTTGCCCTGATGTACACAACTTTAGGACACATCTATAGTTCAATTCAGAGAATTCCATTTTAACATTTGTACATACAGTAGGGTTTTTAACTTACTCTTTTAACATCTTCTAATGAGGCAAAAGAGTTTTAAAAGATGTTTCTGGTTTATGAGGGTGAGAAAGGGTGAGACCTTCCCCTCTAGTTCGCATATCAAAGTTGCAAACTGCTCCCCACCCTCCAAAAATGCATACAGAAGATACCTGAATGCAGGTCAAGGTGTGAACCTTTCCACTCCTTGGATTTAACTGAAAGCTGGTCACACTTTTCATTAAATGCTCCAACTCCAACCAAACAGGAGGATCAAATTAACTCACTAGAATGAAAGATGTAGTAGGCAGAAATCTACACCCTAACGGTCAACTTATGGATGTCTCTGAGGTGTCACAATGGTTACTACTGGAAGACAGAACACTGAGCAAGGTGGTCTACATTAAGTTTTTCATGGCACTTCTTATATAATTGCAAAAAATATTCTTTTAAAAAATAGATGGCTTATTGTTTGGATTCAGCTTGGCAATTCTTAATGCTCATGTTACAGCTGCTAATCAGAATGAATCAGTTCAGCTCATCAGTTCAAACAAATGCTGATCTACAACGGTCCATGGAAGGAAAACAGCACGGAAAAAGCAGAAATGGGAGGGACAGAAAGACAGAGAAAGGGTGATGTAGCTCTCCTCTCACCTGCTCCTGAAAATAATTTCTTCCCTGTACTATTTTAGAATGGGATAACATATGCCAGGTGATTCTAAACCTGAATTGCTACCAACATACCATCCAAGCTTTAATCACGCAGGAGGTTAAAAGAACTTACAAAGTCTCTAGTTGATTCCAGGCCTGTGTGCTTCTAAGGTTATGAACTGCCTCATAGTCTTGTTAGCACTGAACTTGGTACAACACCACTCGGGCCAATTAAGTCTGTTACAATAAAAAGAAAAATTAAAGCCTCCCATTCTTCAATCTCTGTTTAAGCCAGCATGAAATACCCAATGCTGGTTTTTTTTGCTTATTTTTAAAAAACAAATATTCCCTTTTCAGCATGTTAAGCTGTCATCGTAGAAGATGGCAGAGAACAATATGATTATGGGCAGCAAATATAATAGAGAGGAAATAGAATTTTACCAGCTTATTAGGCATTTATTTTATCTCTCCCCCCTACTTTTACTGGCTTGAGCAGCACCTGAGTCACAAACATACATGCCTACATTTTTTTCCCCTCTCCTGCAAAGATAATTTGTTTTGATTGTGGTTCAACACTGAAAGTATTCCCCAAAACCTTTAAGATAATCTACAGCTACATAGAATGGTGGCTCACACATAGCTTACAACTGGTCAATGTATCTTAAAATATCTGGAATAAAACTCATGCTTCAATGTAAATATTAGGAACTATATATCTTTAAAATCAAACATTCAAACAGTGAAAGCTGTCCTGCTAAGATACGCTGGGGTATCTTATCTTAAAGGACCCAACATTATGGATGGGTTTTTCCCAACGGAACATCCTTTGCAATTGGCAAGAAACAGATTAAATGACTAATTTACAAAGGAAATGAGAACTTAAGTCTTCATCCTATTTTTAAAATTCCCTTTGATGAATTGGGGCTGATTAATATGATATTTTTTGGAGCCACAGGAGTAATGCTAATGTACTTTTGGCAAGGGCTTGTATGGACAGAGGTAATGACAAAAGTGAGTAATCACAGACAGAGTTAGTAGCCATTCTGGAATTATTCCTAGTAATAATTTATTTAATTCACATCTGGGCATACTGTAGGGGATGGTTTAAACTAGTCCGATGAATAAAGTTGCATTGCATTGCCCCTGAAAACAGTGAAACTTCCTACCACTCTGTGGCTTCCAGCCCAAGCCTACCTATTCTACTCCCATATTGAAAACGCTCCAAAGCAAAAAGTTTCTCAGTGTTACATTTCAATCCAAACAGATAGCTAACCTCACAGTGATGAGAAAGGATCTAGTCAGGCTTTTAATTATCATAATATAAAAATAAAAAAGCTTACAAAAAGCAATGCAGCATACCCCAAGGCCATGGATTAACTGCTGGAAGGTGACATAATTATACACACTAAAAAAGAAAGAAAAATAAAAAAAACCCAACCCAAAAACGAACAAATAAACGGAACAATCCACACTGGCAATGAATTCCCGTACACAATAGAACAAGCAATCAGACATCCGTCTAGGCTGTGGGAAACAACACAAATTTCTTTTTTGTCAGATTACACTTTTTTTTAATAAAAAAGATACAATAAAATAAAAACACACAAATAAAATTGTACATAAATGTGAATGTCCAACACTGAAAAAGCAGGGAAGGTCACAGCACCGAGACAAAACCTGTCTCAGATTAATGCTAACTTTGTCTGGATACTAGATTTCATCAGCCTGAGACATCTCCCCACTCCTTGCTCGTATCATCTCAGCAAGAAGTGGAATCCCAACATTCAAACAGGTTCATTTCAGGGTAATGAACTAGAAAAGTCACTTGGTTAACCAGAACTGGCCCCGATGCTGCAGCTGGTTGCAGGTCCCTTTTGTGCTGTCCCCTAGTCTTTATACATTTCCTTGTGCTCCAAGGCTAAGCCCCAAGACCTGTGAACTAGGATTTGGAGTCATTCCTTGGGGAAGGTGATCATGCTGTTGTGATGGCATTAAGGTCCTTCATTAGTCCTTCCAGGTGGGCCATCTCTTTGGTCAGTTCATCCGGTTCATAATTCTGCAAGAGATTTAACAGGGTTATTGGACAAGATGAGCTGCACTGCTGGGGAGGGAGGAAGAAGCATAATGGCCAATGGTTCTAAGGTAGGACACAGCAGCAAAGCCACATTGCTTGGCTATGTTACTGCAGAAATGGAAATGGGCCCATTCCAATTTTCATTTTGCAAAAGCAATGCAGGGAGAAAAACAAAGGCAATGGCAGCACCGGAAAATATAATACAAACATACCCAGACAAATAATAAATGATGTATTGAGGCAAAAGTGATGGGAGAGGAGAAAACAAGCAAGCAACTTTCCTGCACCCACAATTATAGTTATGAAGTAATGATTCATGTTTAATTGCCTCTCCAAATTTTACTATTACATGAAAACACTGAATTAGATCATTGGTCCCTTCAGAACAATACTGCCAAGCCCATTTAACTGGAGCTTTAGAAGCTTTAGCAGTGCTATTTCAGGTCTTTTAAACTGCATTACTAGGACAAAAGGGAACATCTATTAAAGATAAGAAATTCCTAACTATTGATGAACCAAACATGGGGGCAATTAACAGCAGAGCATCTTATAAATGCTCAATATATCCTGCAGTTAACTGTAATTTGCTTTTAAAAAGCTTGGGCTGCAATGCTGTGATTCAAGGGGTACCTTCCTAGGGAGTATAGGATTGTTGGGTTCTCTCCAAGGTCAGAGGAGAGCACTCTAATATTGCACAGAAATCCAACACTGGATTCCCACTCCCACCAATACTGCTGGCCTTTAAGAGGGGTTGATCCTCATGTTGGAAACTCCAACTTCAGTTAGATAGGACAGAGTGTGCCCCAGTGGTTGCCAGGAGATGGATCAGGAAGTGCTTCAGACTGGAGAAATAATTTCCCTAGAACCTGACTAGATATATCTAGTCTACTTTCTTTCTGCCTACAGTGTGCAGCAGAAGGGTTTCATTACCATTATTTTTACATTACATTACAGGCATGAATTCAAACGTGATATAGCACGACCAGGCTATATTCTAGAAGTGCACTTACACTTTCTGTGTCTTCAAGCATCCTTGTGGTTTCCTGCACTTCAGGGGCACTTGGGACTACAACTGGCATTGGAGGCCGAGTCCTTCCTAGAGTTCCAATTGATGCTGTCTTCACTGAATGAACTGGATGGCTAGAAGCTTGACACAATTATAATCATGGTTAATCTTTTAACTGACAAACTTATATAATGGCATATTGATAATGTACCAGGTTTGTTGCCATTAAATACAGTTTATATCCATAAATACAGGAAAGATGGCAACTGTGGCATCATGATCCAAACCCCTCCCTTTTGTACATGCGTCAATGAGCCACATCTATACAAAAGGATGGTGTTTCAATTGCAACAACACAATCACCATCTTGCTTGTTTTAATGAACCCCCTTGGTTGCTGAGGAGGAAGAGCAGGAGCCAGGGAAGGCTCCCTATTTTTAAGGAGTTGGGTTCTATCACTGCAGCCTTGGCAGAACCAATGCCCACAGCTCCTGGTTCAGCCACCTAGTCTATAAGAGCATCAGTGCAATTGCATTGATATCCAAAATGCAAAGAGATGGAAGAATGCTAGGTTCTTTGGAAGAACCCTATGGGAATCGTGGTTTACCCAGGAGAAATTTATTTCTCCTGTATTCAACTTTCTGCAGCTAATTATGATTAGTACTAGCTATATTTGGGTGATAATGGAACAATTTCTGCAGCACTTTTGAGCTGACAGCATTTCTGGCCTAATTAGCTGAAAACTCTTGTTTGCCTCAGACTTGCAACACCTTATTACTTGCTACTCCTTATTACTTTTTCCTCCTAATTACTTTTTATTGATACATAACTCTGCATGTATTGAATATTGGATTGGACTTCAGAACTGATTATCTATGATAAGTGAATAAGTTTGAACACAATTCTGTGACAAGAGTTACATAGCTCAAGAAAAAGGCGAAATCGTTTTTATATAAATTGCACAGCATAAAAGAAAGCTAAAGGGTGGGAACAAGGGTATTGTCTTCTCAGTTTCCCTGATAAATTGGCAAGAAAGGGGAGATCAGGTCTTTGCATTAAAGCAAATAAAAAAGTCAGTGTAAATAAAAAGGTGATTTATTCAACTTCCCTCAACAGGGAAGACATTCTTGCAGAGAAGTGCCAATAAACTGACCTTCTAGAGAAATTGTGATTTTGTTGCAGTTGTCAAAAACTTCAAAGAAGCTCTGACACTCTTCTCTAGATCAGTGTTTTTCAATCTTGGCAACTTGAAGATGTGCGGACTTCATCTCCCAGAGTTCCCCATCCAGCATGTTGGCTGGGGAATTCTGGGAGTTGAAGTCCACACATCTTCAAGTGCCCAAGTTTAAAAAAACACAGATCTAGATCACATTAACAGTATCGCTGAACGATTCCCTCCATTCTACTTTCACTCTTCTGTAACACAGTCACTGGTACTCACCTTGCTGTGATAACAAAGGTGTGCTTGGCAAGGCAGGGTCATAGGTGCTGCCAGTGGGTGGGACTGCTGGCACCGCAAAGCTTTTCAGGGGATGAGAGGGACGGACGTGGGCAGTGGGGAGGTTTTGGTTCGTCTCCTCTTCCTGTGTACTGGGCAGGTAAGATCCGGAAGCACTCTCTGGCTCTTGGTGGTCAGCACAGCATGTCTGAGATGAAGAAGCTGGCATGGTATCTGTGCTAGGTGTATTTCGAACAGATTCTGGAGATTAGGAAAGAAAATGAAAGATTAGATTTACTTCCACATAACAATCCCAGAGTCCCTGAAAATGCCAGGCATCTTCAGTGGCATTTGGTAGTCCCCCAACAGTAAGTCACAAACATCCTTTATTCCCAAACAAGGCCAACAACTGAGAGAATGAGAAAGTCACCCCAAAACGCACCTAGTCAGCATTTACACAAACCTCTACACTGCTGCTGAAGTCTTATGCTTTTAATTTAGGCTATATAATGGGTTAATTTAAAAAAAATAATCTTAGGATCTGATACAATCATTAAATCAAAACAAATAATATTAAGCTTTCTAAAATACCATTGAATTTGTTATCTTATTCATCCTCCTTTATATTTCTTAGCTGGATAGCTTTTAAGTAGTTTTATTAATGCTAGGTACAGATACCTCCAAGCTGTCAATTTTTCCATTTTTGATGCAAGAATGGGTACTCTGATGTTGGAATTTAGTTCAGTCCACTGTTGCAAAAAGAAGCTACTAGCGCTCTACAATTAAATAAGGGAGTATTCTCACTACAGAGTCACTATTTGCAGCCTTAATAGTAAGACAGCAAATTATGCAAATCTAAATTCTCAACAGAGAAACTGAATTACCATCAGAGCCAAGATTAAATAAATTCTAAAAGCTTAAATGTGCCATTCACTAAAAACACAGAAATGACAACCGTATTCTCAGAGCTTAAAAGGTTGAGGGCTATTGAACAGTAACAGTTAGCTATGACTTAAATATAACAGAGTATGCAGAACAAATCAAATCCATCTATAACATTTGCTATTACAAAAGGAAAAAGGAACACAAAATTAGTTCAATTGGTAGATACAACCTTCTGAGTTTAGTAGAATTGGGCTAGAGATGGCAACCCAAACATGTCATTCGATGTTTGTAACTGGATAATATGAGGCTCTTGTCCTCACATTTCTTTTGCTAACGGTCGTCCTCCAAAAACAGATCATTCTTCTCACCTGTGGAATTAGCCCTGTCTGAATGGGACACAGATGTGCCAACTGGCCATAGGTTTGCCTGATGATGGAGATAGTTGCAGGTTGGAGAAGCGAGGCTGCCGGAGTGGAAATGATGGTGAGGGTTATCAAGGGAATGGATGGGATGAGCACTAATCACAGCTGCGAATGAACATAAGACAGAAAAAAATCTTAACACGGACCAACCAGCAGGCATGCCAAAGTGAAGCCCACCCACTCTTACCAACAAAAGTGCATTGAAACAGACAGACAGACAGACAGACAGACAGACTAGGACTCCTGGTTCCAGATTCCTGGAAGAAGAGGAACTATTCTGTCAAGAAATTTCCAGGGATATAAACGTTAGGAAGCAAGAATTGCAGATGCTGGCTTATTCGGTGCTGAAGCATCTGATTTGCTTGAAAGGAAACTTCATGGTTTCCTAGGACCCTGTGCTGAGGTGAGGAGTGAGACTGGAGTACAGATGATAAAACTGAGGTTTCTGCTATATATGAGCAAAGAGGAATTATGATACCTGAGGATGAACTGGCAGCTATGCATTGGATCATAATTAGGAATGAGTAATTTTGAACAAAGTATCTCCAACTTTACAGTATTATATAAAAGTAAATGTATGCATTCCTCAACATAAAATTGTAAGTATAATAAAAGAAGGGAAAACTGAATTCCAGGAAGCCAGGCTGAGGAAGAAACAGTACAGTACAAAATATTGGGGGGGGGGGGCAGACATATTGATTATTGCTTATTTTATAAGGAATAATATATATATATTTTTTTTTCTGCGCTCAGTCATTACTGACCCTGCAATGACTGCCTGGACGAATCCTTGCAGTTTTCAAGGCAATTGTTTTTCGGAAGTGGTTTGCCAGAGCCTCCTTCCTAGAGCAGAGCCCAGCTGGCGAGCGCAGGAGGCGGGATTTCCGTTGCTTCGCACCCCTTTTGGGCGAGTGCGGTTTCGCGCTTACCGGCAACTGGTCCCGTCTCTCTGTGCAAGGCGCTGCCAGCATTTTTCCTCCCACCGGAGTGAGAGTCCCCATTTATCTACTCACGTGAGTTTTCGACCTGTTGGGTTGACAGGAGCTGGGGGGGGGGGGACAGGAGCTCACCCTGTTAACGCGAAGGCTGGACTCGAACCGCCGAAGCGTCAGCCATTTCTGGCTGGCAACTTTCAGCGTCATTAAGCCACTGTGCCACCGCGTCCCCCCATAATATAAATTATTTCTTGCCTTATAAACTAGAAATATAGCGCTGGGTAACTAGTTGTTTCTCAGTTAGTGTGGATGTAGGCCTTCTGTCTATCCATAGTTCCCTCATACGTTTCATATATCCCCTCTCATTAGGTCTGCTGTTGTAGTAGCATTCCATCAATTCCAAGTTTTCTTGTCTCGTCCATGTATGGTTTGTTCCAGTAGCCCACTTAACATCATATTGTCCTGGTTCCCCAACATCTGATGCGGACCTTGTTAATCCGGGCGACGTCCAAGCCGGCATGACTCTCTTAGTTCATGTCACTCTCATATTTGAGGTAGGCAGGTGAAGCGTTAGGGGGTCTTTGCCTAAGGACCCCTACTGGTAAGGTAGGTGCCAACCGGGATTTGAACCCCGGTCTCCTGCATCAAAGGCGGTGTTCTAACCACTATGTTATCTAGCCGCTATATATATCACATAAATATTTATACACAAGACAACCAATTATTTAGGTTGTACAAATTCAGCCTGCCACCTTAGTTTCATGTATATAGAAACACACTAACAGTACTTGTAATCTGGCAAGCAAATAAATTGACTTCATTGCTGTTACAATTTCCCTTCAGTTAACAATTTCTGCACTCCTACTAATGCTGAGCTTATTTATAAATCTCCAATCCTTAAGTAACCAAAAAGGATCATCTTTTCACTGTCTAGACAGATCGTTTCCTGTGCTGAAATCAACAGAGAAATCCTAGGTTTTAATTTAGCTGGCTACAGGTCCATTACTTTCTTTAGTTCAGTTATTATTTAACATAGATAAAAATAACGCTTTTAAAATAAAACCCAAAGAAAGTTTAATTCACTGTTCCCATACTGCCAATGGAAGGGAATATAGTTGTGAGATGATGATAAAAGTTAAACCTGCAATATATTTCATACTGAATACTACCCAAGGATCTGAATAGTTTAGATATATTACAAATTGGGATAAAATTGACAGTATAGCTTACAACAAACTCAGTAATGTTACCCAACCACTCTCATATTATTGGTTTCATTAAGAAATAATTATATATCAAGTCTGCACCATTGTCGACTTTGCACCAGATTGGAGTGCTGTGCATGGAGAAGCTTATGGTAACCCTGAAATTTAATCTACTGTTAAGGTGAATTTAAGGCTGGTTTGGAGTCACAGAGTAGAACAAGCAAGCAAACTAACAGCAGCGCCTGTAAAAAAACAGTGGTGTTTGTTAATCTGTCAGAGTGTCCTTTGGGGAAGTAAGAGGGGCAAATGATGCAATGCAAACTAACAAACTAACAAGCGATCTGACCTCAGTTTACTTAATTTAGCAGCCAGATCTCCTCCCAGGTAAAATCCAACACGCTCAATTTACTTAAATACAGACAGGCATGTTTATATGCCAATGTTTTCTTTCTTTCTCTTTGTGCATGAAGGCATTTTTGTTCATCCATATCAACCACAGGCTCAGGTAATACACACACAACAGAAAGATATAATATTTTACGGTTGCCAACTTATATCCTTATAATGTTTAAACTGTGAATCAATATTATGTCTGCTTGGGGTCTACCAAGAAGAATTACTCACTACAGTGAAAGAAAAGAAGATTGTAAATAACAAAACATGGTGGTCCTATTGCCCATCCCAAATGATGGGGGGGGGGGGGGGGGTAAAAACAACTGCTACTTGCGTGTCAGTATTACAGCCATATACCAAGTACCCATCTCATACCACTGCTCAGTACTTCCCAGGTTGCCCCAGGCATTTTTACATATCTTTCTTATTGTCTACAGCTCTTCCACAACATATACTGTGGCAAAATTCTGTTGGGCAGCACGCGAGATTGGGAAACCATCACAGGCGTGGATCAGAATAGTGAGGTGCAGATGCAGAATCCAAGGAGGGGAAGAAAGGAAACGCTGCCATTAATCATATTAATCTTTCCCCAAGACTTTCCACTGCTCTATATACTGCCCTTCTTACATGCATTTTTGCCTCCCTGGCTTTTTATACATACTTGTTTTATCTACTAATACTTACCTATTTTATACACTGTGTAGTATATTATACGTATGGTATTTTATAGTGGTGCTAGGTTTATCCATATCTTATTCACTGTATTCCTACTTAGGCATGATTTGCCTATTATATATCATTATAGTTTTGATTTTCTTGATTATTCTGGCATTTAATACCTCCTGGGGCAGTTCTTCCTATGACTGGTTTTGCATGTCCACCCTTCTTCATTATATCATTTCCTTATTTTTTATATTCTATTATTCTATGCCGGCCTTTGGCCATAATAACGTTTAGTTTTTCAGTAAAAAAACAGAAAACAAATGCATTAATAGAACAACATGATAAAAGGCAATAATCTCTGAAAATGAATGAATGTTATTGATCTCACTGTATTAAAACTGAGGAGAAAAGCAACAAGAAAAGATTTGTAAAACTATGAAACATTTTAAACATATCAGCCTGGAATAATGAAAGTTTGCTTACACCATTTGTGAGAGAATTACTCTGTAGTATATCTCCTCCATAACCACAGCCCATGCTAGTCTGAATATTGTATATAAAAATGGTTCAACTTCACGATGGGAAACATGACATTTGGATTTTCATCACTTTCAGTGCTTCTTAAATACCCTTTTAAATCACAGTGATTAATTAATTTTGGATGCCTTCTCCTGACCTCAATTTCTCAGTATATTTCTCCTACTGTTTCACTACCCTAAGTGAGGAGCCATCAGCATCACTTGGTCTCTTCTTGATCTCCCATCTTGTAACCTCCATGGCCCAAATACCATCTCTGTTTCCCTCTAGCACTTTCCCAACTCTTTTAAAGAAAAATAAATCAGTTTAAAATCTTTGCAATTCCATGAAACACAAATCAGTATATCACCACCATAATTATACAAGTTATGCTAAATAGAGGATCTCAACTCTGTTCAGAGAAAACTCACATTATTTCCCTCAGTTTTTTCTACTACTGTGTACATGATTTTCAGTAGGTATAAGCAGTATCTGGGTAATTCACTATTGCACTCTGGCTCTGATTTCTATGGTTCTGGCATTCTATCTACTTCATAATATTTAAATATATTAAACTGATTGAGCCCGCAACCGCACATGACATTTCTTGGATATAAGCATGCCATACATAAACAATGGCTGAGTAAGTTCCATTTAGTGTTGTTACTTAATATTTGTTAAATTATTTAATGACAAGCCTTACTTAGGCTTGTCATTAGCATATTGCCACTGAGAACCAGAAACTACATCCATACACTAAGGTGAAAGGTCCAAGCCCATTCCCTGGTGTAAGTCTAACCTATGATATAATACAGGCTATTCTTACTAGAATAGCATGACAGACAGAGTAAATTGATTTCTGCTGCCAAGGTGAATTTACAAAAGCAAGTGGGACTGGGGACCAAGTCAATGTCTAAGGAAAGCTTTAAGAAGCTCAGATACAGTGTTCTTCAGATTGGCCATTAAACCGAACCAGAGGAGAAAGGCTTCTTTTCCCCTGCGCCTGAATTCTGGCCCACTCAATATAATGGAAGCCATTACAAGCATGTATCAAAACAAAGAGGTGCAGGGGCACAATCCAAGAAGGGGGGGAAAGGAAACCTTGCTCTCACTGTATGGAGAAAGGCCTTCCTTCCTCACCTGTGGGTATCTACCCTTGCAGCTTCTTTCTACGGTCCTATATAGGAAGAATAACATTAATTCTACAAAAAGGAAGCAGTCAGTGGGAAATGGAAGTGGGTTATTTAGCCAGAAGATTATTTAGCACTCGTATTACTTTGGCATTAGAATATTGCTTTAAATATACTGCAAGATAACCTTGTAAGGATGGATTGGAACCAAAAATGTTTGATTCAAGGTGGCTTTGGTAGATAATACCTGAAGCTAGACTTACGTTGAGGAGGTTGAGAATCAAATGGCATCATCATCTTTGGTCTCATCCCTCTTCTTCCTGCAAGGGTGGACATGCTATCCTCTGACTCATGCCCTAGATTGAGAATAATAAATGTTAGGTTCTGCTGTCTTTATGTCCTATAAGGAAATAATCACAAGATTCAGCAGCTTAAGTGTTTTAAAACAACTATCTCTTCCTAAAAGTGCTCTTCAAGTATTGAAAAAGTATTTTCCCTTTCTTCAAACATTTCATTCAAAGAAATTTGCAGCCTTTATTGCTAAAATTCTACAAAATAAAATAAAAACCAGAAGAGAATCTCTCAATGGATTTTTAGTAATAAAAATAATGTATTTAACAATATAGGTAGTCCTCGGGTTAAGAATGCCTGATTTAGGGACATAGTTAAGAATGGAGCCTACTGTAGCAAAATTTGAGTTAAATACACAATACTACTTATACATTATTATACAATAATACTGTTCCGGCTTACATACAAATTCGACTTAAGGATACACCTTGGGAATGGAACTCGCTCTTAAACTGGGGACTACCTGTAATGACACATTCATAGCATAAGTACTGCATATTTTTTCTTATGATTTGCATTCTACTATGCAAATATGGCATTATTTACATAAAGAAAATGGTGGCAACTGAAAACAATTGTGAGTTGTCCCAACAGGGGAAATTTCATCATGCTTACTTCACTATAGTCTATGCTCTGCATCTTAATTATGTCTGGTTTTATCATATGCTGCAAAGCTAACAATAAGTTCAACATCATCTACCCTCACCTCTGTATGAGTTTCGTCTCTGATGAATATTGCTGTCCATAGAGTTGTCAACTGGTGTGATGTCCTGGGAATTCCGAGGGATTGGGGTATCTGTCATGATTGGGTTGGGATCTGGAGATTTATCAATAGGCTTCAGCTCCAGTCTCTCATGATGAATCCAAAGATCTGGTGGCTTGACATCCTTGGAATTCCCTTTGTATTTATGAGACCCATTCACAGATTTACAAGCAGCTCGTTTTCTTTAAAAGAAAAAAAAAAATCACCCAATTTTCCTGCAAGAGTTATCTTCCATAAAAATATCTTCATGCACATTAACAGTGTCCAGTAATACGTTCTGTATTGCACATGAATGATCTTCACTCTTTCTTTTCCAAATGCTCACCCAAGAATAATGGGAAGTTTCCTTGTTTATCTTATTGGATGCCAAAGTTCATTCCCTACCACCAGCATGTTCACCTCTCAAGCTCTCAGAAGCAGTCACTTCTGCTGACCTTAAATGCTGAGGCCTGAAAACCATTGTCCTGCCCTTAGTGCTGTATATCCTGTAGCAACAAAAATCACCTTATCCACACTTCATGCAAAAGAGGAAAGAAGAAGCCATGGAGATGACTTTGGAGAAGTCATCCAGGAACAGTTAAAACTACAAAATTTTGTTACTATAGTCTATTTCAATAAAGTATAATTTTATTCTTCTTGTGAAGTCAGTTTCCTGAACTGATCTACCTCTGAGCTGACAGACAGACAAACAGAAAAAAAGAAAATACTAGAAGCCTGGTGGTTTTGTATTATTGTCTCTTCCCATGCCTAAGAGAGCTCAGAAACGGATTAATTTCACTCCAGCTAGTTTTGCCCAGGTATTGTGGGAGAGCTGTCGAATTAGCATTTGCCTTACAAGACCTGAAGCCAAGTTATTAGGGAGAGCGAGGCAAATGTTCCCTCCAATGGAGAAGCAGAGGCACAGCAACTCAAGACAGCAAAACATCCCCACCCACCCAAAACACAGTTTTGAAATGGTTTCAACTATACTGCATCTGAGCCAGTAATGCATTTGTTCAGCCCTCCAACACTGTTCATATTATAAAAACAGAGAAGTCTAGAGCTGTTAAATTGGTGCAGAACCCTTATGTGGGAAAGCCCTAAAATTTAAGTTCACACAAACACACAATATGCAACTTTATTTTGCCTTTTTATTATATTGAATCCAATAGGCCTCTTCATTGTAAATCACACCCGTATCTCTGAAACCAGCAGAAAGGCACCCCCCACCCCACCCCACCCCACCCCACCCCAGAGCAACTGAAAAAAAATCTTACTTCTTCTGGTGAGAGGTGGTCCGTCGAGTGCAAAATACAGCAACAATCACTACAACCACAATGGTGATCACTCCCACAGATACAATTATTATCAGAAGCATATTGTATTCTAATGGAGAGGGGCTGCCATGAGGGCTGTTGCTTCCTAAAAAAGAACACAAAAATTATTCTAAATTATTTTAGAGTTGTCATTTTACTTTGAATGAAAGAATTGAAAATTACTGCTTAAGGTAAATAAAAATCCATTTTATCCAAGAGAGACATCTTGCCTTGTTGGGAATTTCAACTGGATTTTTCTCTTTCTAATAAGCCCTTGACATTGACCTGAAAAACACGCCCTATCTTTTGGGGAAATTATAACATGAACTGTTTTCAAGATCTTGGCTATCAACAGAGATGAGAACATACTTACCACTGATGGGTGTTTTATGGTCTGTTCCAGCATCCACTGGCCGATTTCCTTTTCCTGCAGATCCCAGTGCTGTAGAATAAAATTTTAACTGTGTAAAGTGTTTTGACTATCTCATCTTGTCAATTTTTGAAAGTTTAATACATTGTTTAACTTTTGCTTTTACACAGATCACAGGTGGGCAACCTGTGGCTCTCCAGTATCTATTCAACCTGAGATTACACCACCCCAAATATTTTGGTGGAAAATTGTCAATGTTTTTCAAAAATAATAGATGGGAATGGGAATAGGGGGTTCTAATAGGCCAACCACTCTCATTTGCAATAAAAAAAGAGTCCCTCCCCTCAAAAATATCAATCCCAAATTGTGCCAGAGAAATCAGACTATTTTACTAAAGAATTTTGATGGAAACAAATTGGAATTTGGCAGGGGAGGAGTTAAAGGAGGAAATAGCAGTTTGATTCTCATAATACCTTTGCTTCAATCCCCACCCTTAAAATCCTCCACAAAAACTAAAAATAGACCCTAAAGTGTTAATTACTGTACACCTCTTCTTGTGACATCACCAAATAACAGGATGACTTCTGAAGCCCTCTAGGAGGCTGATTTTTTGCCTCTGATTGCCCAAAGGTTGCCCATCCCAAGACAGACACATACTCCAAACACACATACACACACACACACACACATTGCAGAGCATATTTAAAGATGCTAAATCAATTATATTAAGAATAGCTAGAATTATACCCTTGTAATCACAGATATGACCATTGTGTAATAGTCTGAATCTTTTCTGATAACAAGACAAAATGTAATATTCTATACATGTAAGACCTTTGTTTTTTTAATTCTCTGTGCCCCTTTTCTGAACAGCTGGAGCCTACAGAACTGTCATACCAATGGTTATCTTACTATAGCCCATATTCAGTCAGTGAATATAATGGCAGATATTTTCAAGACATATTAAATCTGAAAGGAAGTAGGCACATTATGATTATCCTCCTGCTTAATCCTTTCTAACAAAGCCTGGAACACATTTAGGAATATCTATAAGCGATGCAGCAGTCAGTTCTTGACAAATTCCAGTTGATATATGCTCTTGTCCACCGGATATTGATAAGAGGTAGATGCAATGAGATTCACTTCAAAGACAATACACAGTTGGATGAATGCAATAATTCTTTGCTGCTATTTTATTGTTCTTATTCTTTTCTTGCTTTCATTCATTTAAAGATACTGTGTATTGGTTTTGGTTTCTGATGACTGTACATAAATAAACATCTGTAAATGTATGTCGTTAACGTATATGTGAATCGCTCTTGCAACAGTATTGTCAGATCTTCTAAGCAATACTATAAAAGTAAAAAATTAAAGAGATTAAAAAGTTAAGAGCCTACCCATTAATGGACTATTTTCATTTAAAAAAGAGAGAAATGTACTGTTATCCAGAGAATTCAAAAGTTATTGTGCAGTTTTAATTTTTAATAATTTCACTTCTAGATAAGATATAAAAAAATGCATACATTCCAAATATACTGTTTACCAAAAGAAACTCCAGTTTCTTATACTTTAAAATTTCACAAGAATACTGGCATTTAATAGTGCAAGGCTGTTGAAAAACAATAATACTCGTAAAAGATAGCATAACACATAAAGCACATCTATTGGTTTACCTTGATCATTAGACATTTTATCTGATGATTCAGCTACCAAGGCAAGCACAAGGAAAGAAGCACACAAAAGACCAAAATTCACTGACACAGAAAGAATCATCTCTGAAAATGGGAAATGAAAATTGCACTACCACTACTACTACCACTAAAGGTAGGCACCACTAAGATTGGCAACCCTCACTCAACGACAAAACCCTTGGCAAGCCGTAAAGGGCTTCTCAGTCTTTTGGCTGAGAACAAGTGTAGGAATCAATGCACACCCCTTCCTCAAGAACCCGTTGCTTGAGGAGGAAAACAGAATGAGGAAGGAGTATGTCAGAAAGACAGCAAGGAAGGAAAAAGGCATGAGAAAAAAGAAAACGGGACTTCTTCTCACTGCTTGCTTCAGCCTTGCCCAGCACTGGTGTGCAATCCAGCTCCCAACAGATGAATCCTGGGAGGACACATCTCTCAAAGGCCAAAGGTGGGCCACCCTTGGGCTAAAGCTTCTCAGAAAGCATTATCTGCTCTTCAGCTCAACCAAAACATTATATACATTAGAGATGCATATTTCCTAACCAAATCATGATAGGCCACCGCAGTGCACTGTAGAAGTCCAGATAACAAGCAGCTGTTCTAATGAGGGCAATGCCTGATAAACAATCTACTCAGAAAAACATATAAGATATTGCTTACACCACCAAAAAACCCCCTATATTTTCAAGGTAAGCATTTAGTTTATTGGTTTTCACCCTACAGAAATGGCCTGAAAAATTACTATTTATCTTTTCTACTTTAGTGCAAACATTTTAATAATCATTTGCTTCCATCCACCTGGGTCATGGGGAAAGTAAAGCCAAAATCCCAGATAGAGAACTACTTTTTTTTTTTTTTACATCTTACAGTTCCCAGCACCATGTGAAACCTTTTTCCTCACAAACTGCTTGTCTCATATATTTAATCAGAAGCATACAGTATTGCACTGCAACCTACCTTTAGGTGTCCTGAACTGTACAGCCTCTGACATAGGGCCCATGCCTTTGGAGTTACGGGCTTGGATTTTGAAGTAATACGCTGTGTCAAGGGTTAACTCTTGAATCTGGTGGGTCAGTCTATTGCCTACTACTGGTTCAATGACCCAATCATGTATTTCAGCATTGACATCTGTGCTATAGTAAATTATGTATCCTACACAACAAAAACAGAAGGGCTGGTGAATTATGAAGGCACGCTTCCAAGCTCTGAACAATTCATATTTCTCATGTTTTCTTCAATCTCTTCTGCTAAAGACACACATATATTGAATTACTGCCATTAGAAAAGGAAATCAAGGTCACGTCCTCAATTTAGCCTATTTACATCTAACCAAGTAAAATCCATGTACATTTAAAATGTAAGCTAGATTAACTGCAACATCGAAATTGCTATAGAGTACTAAAAGAAAAATGGATAATGCATTATTAAATCCAAGTCTCTGATTCACATATTCCATAACTCATAGAAGAAAACCATTTGCATTGCAGAAGAAATGTGAGAGGAGTATTATTTTCTATGTACCACAATAAAACATAAGCAAGGAAAGAAAGCTTTTGATGACCTCTTGTAGGTGTCTTCCACAAAAATAAATAATTAGCATCAAGCTAATTATTGAAGTCCATCTTTTCTTATTTTTTCTTGTGTAATGAGGGTGAGACCATTCCTCCCCATCCATTCATTCTCTTTAAGCCCAGTCCTCAACTACACGTACACTTTCTTCCAGCTGCGGCTTAAACCAGCAAATTCTGAGTGTGCAACATTATGTAAACATATGTAGTAAGGCTGTGCGGTACTCTGGATTCAATTCCCAAAAAGTGCTTCAGAGCACATAAGGGCATGAATATAGCATCTCCTTGCAACTCTGTCAAGTAGTTGCTTCTTTTCCTGCATTGTACAGCTGCTCTCCACAGCTGTACAGCTGCCCACCACAGCTGCCCACCACAGGCTGGGGTGCTGGGAAGCTACTTAAGAAGTTGGAGACAAGCACTACATCTGTAGCCCTCTGTACACTTAAGTATCTTTCTGAAATCAAATCCAAGGCATTCCACAGTCCTAACGTTTGCACAGACAAGGGACAAGCACATGCATACTGTTTGCATGGCGTGTGTCCATTGAATCATCCTATCTGCCACAAGAAATATTATACATCTACAACCTATAAAGAGCTTAGAGCTTTATCCAATGTAATTAATATCTTTCTTCCCATTTATTTATAACATCATCATCACTGTATGTTATCCAAAAGACATTTCACCTGTAATTTTGCCATTGGCTTCAGATGGAGGTTGCCAGTTGACTATTATAGTTCTGGGCTTTCCTTCTTTGCTGACCACTGTTACATCCTTTGGTGGGGAAGTTGGAACTGCAAGAAAATTTAAATTAAACAGACATAAATCTTTATAATTCAGTGTGTTTTCTACAAAGAGTTAAAGCCAATTACAAAAAAATATAAGCCTGCCAAGCAACAGTAATTTAAAATTTGCCTGCTAATGCAGAAACACTAATACTAAAAAGCTTAAGATTTTGCACACAGGACTTAACAATGAATATAATCTTCTGATGAGTGACATCTCATCAAAGCCCGCTCCTCACCATCATCGCTTACTATCACGTCTTCTATATCTTGCTACTTACTAGACGATGTATTGAACTGTAATTTATAACATCAGTGAAAGTTATAAGAAATGATGACTCCATAGAGTCCTAACTCCATTTTGTACAGTTTCAAATCATGTACAGTATTCTGTGGAATTTAGAAAAAAAAAACAGAAAAATTACAGCTATTTTCTTTTGCATGTTTAAAACATCTGCTGCATTTACAGGTATTCAATTGTATTTATCTAGGATGAGATGCGAGGGAAAAAAGTTTAAAATCAGTCAACTTAATAAAGTTCCTGAATAATATCTGTCTGATGACAAGAAGAAATTGAGAAGACAGATCTGAAGAGCATGCATACAAATTTAGTTTTACTGAAAGTGTGTAATGCCAAAGAAAGGCACTTATTTGCATACAGAACCTTTTTTGTTGTCAGCATTATGGCAGTTCTCCCACATCCTGAGAAAAACAAATGACTGATTACGAGCATAGTATTTATATTGAGATGTTTAGAAAAGGAAGCAGCAACGTCATCCTGTAAAAAAGGCATATGGCCAATACCTTGTTCAAAAGTAGTTCCGTGTGCTGTCATACTCCAAGTGCTTGATCTTCGGCCTTTTGTCACCATTACAGAGAATTCATATAAAGTGTTTGGTTTTAAGCCAGTGACCAAGAAGCTTAAGGTAGTTGTATTTGCTGTCTATGAAAATTACAAAATAAGAATGTAATTATTTAGTTCCTATCATCCCCCTTTCTCTTGGTCGCTGATGGAAAACACATATTAGATATATTTTTTAATTGCAGAAGGTTTTGACAGCAGCTTGTAAGCCTAACATTTTTCTTACCTTGTACTTTGTGTTTGCAGGAATGTTGGTTTTCCAGCGGACTGTGTAGTAACGGGCATCTGAAACCTTCTGATTCTTTGGCAGAGAGTTGTCTGCCCAGGTGATTCGAATGGTGTCATGGCTCAGTATGGAAGCCTGAACTCCCACAGGTGGCATCATGGGGGAGGGATCTGGCACTGGAGTGTACGGAGCATTAACAACAAATAAATCAACTTCAGAAGTGTCTAAAGAATTGATGGGTAAAAAGTAGGGTATTACAATAAAAAAGAAAGGTGGCATTATACATGAATAGAAACAAAAGGGTGGAATGCAGGGTAATACAATGAAATGAAAGGTGAGAAGTGGAGAAAAAGAAAGAAAAGCCAGAATTAATAGGCAACACAGCACCAGCAAAAAAGTTTTCAGTGATTATTTTGCTTCCTTTTAAAAATACACAGCATAAGCAGATTCTACAGGACTTAACATTTAAGTAGGTTGTTATCAAAGTTAACAAGAACAATTACTTTAAAATCTTAATATTCATTTGGAAAAGTTTACTAATTGAGGTATACAGCATTAGTTGCATTAAAACATTAATTTATTCCATCTCCAAACTGATGCTGGAAAATCAAGGTAGAATTAGCATCCAACAGAGAAAGTGATAGAGGAATATACAGTATTAATACATAGTATTAAAAGGAAAGTCTGCACTTCTGCAAGCAGAAAGAAATTCAGAAAATATCCTTATAAGAACATCTGGGATCTAGCAAAAAAAACAACCCAGCAACAAAATTCCCAATAAGTATTTTCTTTCAAACTACATGCCAGACAGTACCATTTATCAAACAGTAACAGTATCACAAAGGTTACTTGTCTACAATGTTTAAGGGCTTGATTTTTATCTAATTGATCATTTAATTTAAAGAGTGATAACTATACACATTATTGGGAAACATAACATGCTTTTGACTCACATACATTTATACCAACATGCTTACAATTATAATACTGTAGATTGGGAAACTCAGCAAGCAAATTTAAGAATGTATAATCCATGCTATGGCCAACGTTCCAAGTTGATAGTAGGAGTTACAAAGGAAATCAGGAAATCACTGATCCAGATTTAAAAGTCACTGTTCAGAAGATGGTTCAGCAAATTACCTCTGAACACTGAACAAAGAAACAAGCCACCAGCAAACTATAAACAGTTTGAATGCCCCTTTGAGCTAGACCATCTAGGCCACTCTCATCTTTTACCTGTATAGGCCCTGGTCACCGCACTCTCATAAAGAGGGATTCCTTCACCAACATTGTTATATGCTTTCAAAGTTATCACATAATGGGAACTGGGATCTAAAAAAAAAAAAAAAATCAAAATGGTTAATTCAATTGTTTATTACAAATCATCATTTTTTTCTATTACAATAATGTGCTTGACGTCTTCAGATACACCAAACAGCATGAAACCACATGACTTTTAATTCTATTAGTGTGCATTAAACATGTGATTCTGTAGTGCTACAGAAACATCTGTTTTCAGAGATAGTTCAAGATTCATATAAAACAGTCTCCAGCTTTATCATATTAATTCAGGCACTACAACAAGAACTAAAGACATCATATTATTTCTAAACATCATAAAATCTAGAGTGGATGTAGAAACAGACACTTTTAACACCAAATGAAACATAAATGAGACACATAAAAAGCAAGCATTTACTTAGAAAAATGTCAGAATAAAATATCCTGTAGTTTTTCTTACCCAAATTTTCAATAGTGTAGTATCGTTGCTTATAATCCACCTTGATGGTCTGAGCATGGGGACTGCCTACCCCATACCCTATAGCATAACCTCTGACCACAATGTTCTGGTTTTCGGGTGGAGTCCAGCTAACAACAATACTTGTTACAAGTGGACGGACATGCAAGGAACTTGGAACTTCTGGAACACGAGATTCTATAAAGAAGAGAAATAATGTAATGTAATGTAATATAAATTATTTAAATAAATATTTAAATAAGTCACCAGGCCTGGGCATCCCAGGGAAGTGGAGATTTTCTTAGATGGCTCCACTGTGGTTGATATATTTACTCTCTCCATGGCTTGCGTATATTTTAAATTTTTAATAACATTTTAATTTTTAATAATGACTTTATATTTTTATAATGATTTTTTTAAATATATTGTTCTATTTGATTGTTGTACACCACCCAAAGTCACTTTTTGTGAGATAGGTGGCCATGTATTTACTGTTACGAAACATCATTGACTTATTTAGATTATTATACCAGTTTGTCAGACCTATAAGGTAGACCAGACTAAGAAACCAATCCCATATAGGTCAGGACTACTTTTACGTTAACAGCTATAGTTACAGAATCTTGCAAGTCTGAATGTGCTTTCTGCCTCCCTCACTTTTTCTTTGTGTGAACTAGGGAGGGGTCTGTCTTGAGATGTTTTCTCAAATTAGTTTCTTGGAATGGGCTCATGTCCCACTTATCTGACTGTTGCCTTGGTAGCAGCTCTTCCTCTTGTCCTTCAAGGCCATTTCCTATACCCTCTACACAGTTCTGGCATTTAAGTTAAAGGACAGAAAATACAATGAGAGTTAGTCATGCTAATGGCTGTTTATATTTGATGTTTTCAAGACAAAAACTGATCTTCTACTGGGCCTACTGGACCCCTGTCCCATTTCTCTTACACTTTATCCCATGTTAGTAACCCCAGTAACCCCAACTAATCATGGATACTCTCATAAATGTAACCTCATCATGGTCTTAAAAGATCACCTCCTTTGACTATCTGAGGAAAAGCACTCAGGAACATAGGGAATCACAGGGCTACTGCTAAGACAACCAGCACAACATTCCCTGCCTTGCAGTACTATACTGACTATGTATACGTGTCAAGTCATTTAGCCTATCAAGCTCTGGCTTTATTATTTAAACTAACATAACACAAGATGTACGTCCATGTGATATTAATTTCAGTGGTACACACATTCCTACCAACATTCTGCTGCAACTAGGTCACTATGAACTATGATGGAGTTGGACTGCATGTCAACCTGGTTTTTTCAGAAATAGGGATATGTTCCCTTCTGCCCTGCCGCCGAGCAGCAGATACTCCCTGCAAACACTTCTTAATCCTTTGGCAAAGGAATGTAAAAGATTTCTGTATTTTCTCAGTAAGCTTTCATGTTCATAACACACATATTCTGGTAAATCTTGATAACCATACCGTCAAGGTCACTTTCAAATGTTTCTGCTGATATCCAGTCAGTAGATATTCCTGTGCCATTGACTGTTAAGGCAGCCACTCGGAAGCTGTACTCTGTACCTCGTTCCAAACCTAACATAAAACACATCATACTAAAATACAGTTTTCAATATTAATTGCAAACTTTCTGCTTCTAATTAGGATAGCAACAGTTCCATTATTCTGTTATTTCTAAGTGCTCCAATGAATTATCTTCAAATGATTATTATTTTCTAAGTTATAATCTGAGTCAAAGCTGACATAGATCTAGTTAAATAAATACTTTATGTCTTGGCCTTTCATCTTTCTGATGGTTACCTGAGCATAACCCAAAGCTAAGAAGGACAAATGAACAATATTTGCTGTAAGACTCCAAGAGATTCAGTTGTCAGCAATCTGTCGGGCGTGACAGGACTGACACATTGCAGTAACCTTTCCTGTATGTCAGTAGCAAAAGAATATGTAATTTTCCTTTAACAAACATAAGGACTAAGAGTTTCAAATGATTTATACATTTTATTTATTTCCACAGCAGGTGCTCTTAACAATTTCTATAAAAACGAAACACCTAGACAAAAGCACAACTAATCAATTAAAAATGTGAATTAAAATATTCTTATCTGATAAACCTGATTTATAGGGACTTTCCTAGATGGGTTAGGCCTTATTTCAAGCACGGAAGGCAGAATTAAAGAGAATTACCCACCAGTCTTTAGGACGGCTTGAGTGACAAAGGAGTATCTGCGATGAACACCCAAAGTAAAACAAGATGGCAGGACTCCCATGATAAAAAGAAATATAACAAGGGCAAAGAATGTTATTTTTATAATATGCCCTCTTCTTTTCCATGGAAGAAGAGGGCATATTTTCTTTCCTAACGTAACAAGCTTGCAGTTAGTTTCTGTTGTTATTAGACAGAGAATTCCAACTTATTCACCTTCAATTAGCTGTGAAAGTTGTGTCCCAACAATGATTTCAGTCACATCGCTTTTGCGAATCACTTTTCGGTATCGAATCTTATAGCCGGTAATTTGTCCATTGTGTGTTCCTGTGGGAGGAGGCTGCCAATGCATCATAATGCTCTGTGGGAAGTTAAATGGCATTATAAATCATATTCTCTAAATTAAATTATGCTAATTGTCATGCTTCATCAATCTCCACTATATTTGCACATACCTAGAAATATTGCATATAAACCTACATAACATCGCTGGCATTAAAATGGAAACAACCCAACTGTGTAACTTGCAAATAATACTCTATGTAAATGTGCGTGCGTGTGATCTTCCATACTACGGAATTCCCACAAGATACTTTGAAACATTAACATTACTCTTCACTGCTGGTCCTGAAACAAAGAATGTCTTAACCATTTGTACACTGGCTAGTATAGTCAATGTTTGCTGCAGCTTTAAGCATGAAAATTGAGATTGTATCCAGTGCAAAAAAAAAAAAAGAAGCTTATAAACTACAGCTTATTCATCACACCCTCAAGATATAAGGTAGAAAATCAGCTGTAGTTCTTCTCTTTAGATATAGACTTCATCCATGTCTAAAGAGACATGTCTTACCTTGGAGTTTTGCACTTCTAGTGTTAGATTCTGGGGTGCAGCACTGGGAACTAGAAACATTAAAAGCAATTACTCAAAATTCATCCCGGTATCTGATTCAAAGTAAGAGAAATACAGGAGAGGGGACCCCTAAACAACCATTGCTAATGATAATGAAAAAAAACACATGCATACAATATACATAAACAAACAAACAAAAAACCCTCAATAATCATGGATATACAAAACCCTTTACTGCTGATAACAAGATCTGGTCCATATTTTCCAACCATGGATATGCAACACCATAGAGGATGAAACTATGGATAATGAGGGCTACCTGTATATCACATCAATTATATTCCACATAAATTTCACCTTGCCTGAAAAGCCAAGTTTTAATCATATTCCTGAATCCCAGTAAACAAAGTTTTACTAGAGAAGATTTCTCTAGAATGGAAGCAACTACTAAAAAATGTTATTCCCTGAAGCCATTCCCAAATTCAGAAGAAAAGCACAAGTTAGTAGAGTTATGTCCATGTATGGAAGTATTCAGCATTCATGGTTTTTTTTAAAAAAGTGAATAGATTGATAGATAAAAGTTCCACTGGAACAAGTCACAATTCACATTTTCCTATATCACCCTTAAAGGCACTTTACCATGCCTTACATTTGATACAAATGAGTGGTCACACACACACACAACATAAACTCAATATTTTCTCTAAATCAAAACAGTTTATTAAACTCAACATAATACCTCCTTGATATTTATACTTAATATGAATACAGACAGTCCTCTATTTATGAACAGGTTATGTTCCAAGAGGCTGTTTGTAAGTTCATTTTCTTCCTAAGTCCAACCACACTGCACCATGTATGCACGGCCCGGACATTTACAGTGCGCCACATATATACGCACGCGCACCGTAAACTTCTGGGACCTTCCTTCCAGGACTTTCATTGTTGGAGTTGTTGGGAGGTTTGTTCGTATTGGACAAAGTTTGTAACTCGAAAGTTTGCAAGTAGAGGACTATCTGTAGTAAACATTAAACAGTATCTGCCTTGGTAACAATATTGCTGGCATTCTACCTAAAAAGTATCTCAACTTAATCAAAGCTGCGTATGTTTTGACCTTCTATTTAGCATAAGCTTTTAAAATTCAGTGTGACTTCCATTCAACCCATTTTCCAGAACACAATTAATGTTACTTTGTAAAGATACATGCTCGTATGTTGCAGCTGGTTTATCAAAATGTACATTGGTTTAAAACCTATAGTGGGTGAGGGGAAGTCACTTTACCCTCAATATGTAAATAGATAAATATAAAAAGCAAAACACAAAACTGTCCACAAGGGAGGGGAAAGAGCAGTAATGTTATTATTTATTAGTAGACAAAGAGGATTTTTCAAATAACTCACAGGAAAATGGCTGAAGCTAACTATAATGCCACAATTTCCCCATTTTTAAAAAAATATTTAAAGGACACTTAAGTTTTAAAAGAACATACAGCATATGAATGGAAATGAAACTATGTTTTAGCAAACAGCAATCAGTGTTTTTCAGTTTGACCTAAGTTATACTATTTATTCCTCTTCTATCTTTACTGCTATTAGCTGTCTTCACTGTCTTATAAATCTCAATCCATCAATCATCATCATCTTCTTTACTCTGAAAATAAAATGAGTTGAATGGCAAACAGTGAACTGGGACCAAATTGTTTAGAGAATGGCCTCCTTACCATGAACATCTAACAGAGAGCACTGTAGCCCTAGTGTAAATTAAAAATGAATTATAGCTCTCTGCATATAATGCAAGTGGATTTTACCATGATCTATCAATTTCATTGAATATTCATATAGTACCAATATATACATTTTCAGAGTAGTGTCTGCGAGGCTTGCCCAGATAATTATACCATATAACTGTTGATAGAAACAAAGATAGATACTGTCTCTCAAAATAGTTCTCTCAATGCCAAAATAGAAGACAAAATGGTAAAATAGAGAAAATGCAAGGGAAAAACCCAAGAAAATGTAATTTTTCCCAAGAAATTTCAGTGCAACAAGTTTCTTATTTAGATCTATACAATATGAAGAAGCCAAACCAAATCTGTTAGATATAGAATGTAAATAAATACATCTGCATTATTTCTGCAATTAGAAGACACTTACCATCTGACAGTGTACGAATGACAACATCTTGAGTAGAGACTCCTGGACCATGCTTATTGTAGGCCACAAGTCTGAAGCTATACTCTGTATATTTTTTCAAGCCAATTATTGTATAGGAAAGACCACCAACATCAACATCCTATTTGAAAAGATGTAAATCATGATGTATAAATCACCATAATTTGGGCTCGTTAATTTATTTAATAGGCTCAGTCAGTCCATATGAGGCTGAAATTATGACTTTACTATAGATCCAAGAATTATACCTCATAATCGTAATATGCAAGTATTATAAACATTCTTTTCCTAACATGTATGCTAAAGATAACATATCTCACCTGCTCATTCTCTGTTCCCTTCTCCATGTAATACAGCTTGTAGTTCTGGATCTCGCCATTGCCAGATAAAGGTGTACCCCAAGTAACAGTGATTGATGTGGGAGAGTTAGCATATGCACGAATGTTGGGGGCTGGACCTGGAAGCTGAACTAAATAATAAGCAGGACATATTACAAAATAATAAAAGTTCAACAAAACCTTACAAGATCAAAGTAAACAGCAAACTATTCTATGAAACATACAGACCCACTTTTATCATTATCTGCCTTAGCAATGATAACAAACGTTTAATGCTTACCCTCAGGTTGTGTGGCTACTTTCAATGGCACTGAACTCTCCCCAGGTCCATGTTTGTTTTGTGCTACCACTCTGAAAATATATACTGTTTCAGGCATCAGGTTTTGAATTGTCACTTGCATTTCCCCAGGATGACTTGTGTTTTCAACACGCTCCCTTTATATAAAAAAGTGTTTGGAATGGAAATGGGCACATAAAATAAGACTTATTAGGACAGAAAAAATGGACAATAACATTTAATGCACATAAGCAAGAAATTATGAAAACTATATAACGTATTAATACACCATTATCCTAACAAGTCAGCATAAGTTACAACTTCTTAGGAGTTGTAACTTTGCTCTAAGTACATGTGTTTGCAATAAATGATATAAAAAGAAAAATAGGAATTGTTCAGTTCTATTATTCTTGCAACAAACTTCAGACAGAGTTACAACCTGCACATAGCATGAAAAGTTTAATCAAGACAAAATAGAAATAACAATACAGAAACCAGCTGATCGCTTCAGTGGGGTACTACTATGTTATTTAATCAATGAGTTGTTAATCAATTGTACAAATAATCTTTTTATGATATGTTAGAATAGAATCATCAGAGATGGATAAAATGAATACTACTACTGCTGTTTCAACTTAACCTAGGCTGATTAACTGTGCAGCCATAGGTTTACGTTCAAAAAGACGCCAAACAAGTAAAATAATATTCACTGAATTAATGTGGAGTACTGGATTAAGTAAGATAAACTCCTTTACAACTACCCTGGCCTTCAAGTAATTGACACCCAACTTTTAATACAGCCATGACAAAAGATGCCACACAGTGAGAAATTTGCATAATATGACCTACTAAAAAAACAATACAACATTTTCATTAGGATCTACAAGCTAGGACCCCAGTTGGTTAAAAGATTTTTCGCCACAAAAATGAATAGAAGAAACAATGAAGCAAGTAATTATTGGCAGTACAGTATATATACCGTACAGGTATGGGTAGCATGTAGAGAATCACGATTGGAAGTATATATACAATCTTTGTACCAGTGGAATTTGACGGTATCTTCTATTAGTGATCTGTGTCTTTGGCACAGCTTGATGTCTTAGCATCATGAAATAATTTTATGAAGTCAACTGAACTAAATACCCAATTCTGGTTATTTTAATAATTAAACTTCAGTCTGTGGTATTAAACCTCTTAACAGTACATACTGAAATTAGAGGCTGGGATGCCTCACCTATTGGCCTGACTACTATTTTTTAAGTATGTGGAATTAACAATAATATGCACATATTTTTTTTAAGATTCTGCCTTAAGTAAATATCTGATTCTTCATATAATCTTTTATTGCTCCATTAGTTATTTTTTCCCCAATATGTTTAAAAGTTGTACTCATACGGTCTTTCGTTTACAACTACTTAACTGCACAAACTGAAGCTCAGTAATTCCAATGGACTTTATTTCCAAATGGTCATGTTTACTATTTTAATCTTAAAATTAATAATCAGCGACAAAAGCAAAGTGCATTCACCTTTGAATTTGTAGGGCATTCCCAAAATCTCAATTACATCTCTGATGCTTTATAAACTATTTCTGCTTAAGAATACTTCCAAACTCTATCATGTGTTGCAGAGTGGAAACAAATGAACTATTCAAAAAGAAAGCACAGCTCATTCATGGGGGGGGGGTGCATGTGTGTGCACTACATTTCATACATAAACTACAATGCGAAATCTGTATTTCATGCATGTTTAAAAAATATATATTTCAGCAACAAGAGTATAAAATGTATATGTCAATATTTCTCCTAAATTTTCACACAGATTAACAAGATTTAAGTAAGCGTACCTGTTACTCATTTCCTTGGTGTAGAACACTGAGTAGGTAAGGTTGTCTCCCTGTGGATCAGATGCAGGTGTCCTCCATGTTAGCTTGATGAAGCGAGTAGATACAAGAGAAGCCA
Source organism: Liasis olivaceus (assembly GCA_030867105.1). NCBI lineage: Eukaryota > Metazoa > Chordata > Lepidosauria > Squamata > Pythonidae > Liasis > Liasis olivaceus. The sequence continues at coordinate 17,227,412 of CM061362.1, read as the reverse complement.
CAACATCTCGAGGGGCAGAAGGCGAGGGTCCAGTTGTAGCTGGTGCTAGATGGTCAGTAGTGGCACTGGTCAGTGAAGTGGGAGGTAATGTTGGGATGGCAACATCTTGTCATGTGCAAACATTGGGGAATATGAAGGGCAAACATCACGACGATTTAAGGAGAAAACAGAAAAAAACCAAAACAAGAAATAAACAAAACCACGATGGAAAACAAAACAAAATGAACACACAAAAAAGGCCATTAAACTGAAGGTTGGCATGCAGGCAAAAAGGTAACTACTGAAAACTAATGGGAAATATCAAGGAGACGTCACTATTGGACAAGCAATCAAAAATCTCCATTATAATGAAAGTGAGAAGGAAGGGTAGGATGAAAATTACAGATAAAGTATAATTTCATAATTCAAACATTAGTTTCTGACAATTAAGTTTTGTTACGGTGTAGTAGTTAATTTTTAGAAAACCACCTGTTCAATTTGCAATCAAATGCATGGACCTGAACAAGACTTTTCATTTTCATTAGTAAAGTTAAACCACAAGGTTGTACCTCTTGCAATAAGAATGCACCCTCAGATTCAATTTACTGATTCTTCTATGCATATTTTAAGTTGTCTAACAATACAGTAGAATTGCATATTCTGCTGCTGATATCCATAGCGAGGGCTGAGCCCACCTTCCTAAAGGACCCATCAGGCTCTGATCCATATATTAGCCCGGGAAGTGTGAATGTACTGAATTATTTAAAACTAGGGCTATCAGAAGAAACCCAGTCAACTGCTAGAGGACTCTGTTCCTCTGCCATCCATTTTGGTTTGCTTTCTGCAGACCAGATACAGTAGCTTTATGGGAGACCAGCCGAATCAGGCCTGCAGGTACATACACATTTATCACCTCTAAGACAGAATCAGGCAGACCAAAAAAAAAAAAAGTGGAAACATAGTGAGCCCTCAAAGGCGAAGTTCAACAGAGGGCAAACTTTGAAACGTCCAGATTGTCTGGCATATTCCAGATGTGTGACTACCCGTCATGCTAAATGAAAATGGAACAACCACATCACAGCATACTGCAATGTGTGAACTCAGCTATAAACTATATTTAATAATCTGATTGGCTAGGAGAGTTGAAACTTGAACTATGCGGCATTTACCGCGAAACTGATATGGCCCCACTATCACGGGGAGGGGTGGGAGGGTATCACAGGAGTGATAATGGCTTCCATCCCTAGCAGAACTAGGACAGAAATGCAGAACGTACGAGGTAAGATAACACAGTAAGACTTCTTAAAATATTGGTAAATTATGTAATATTCCATTTTGGACATTTACTTTTTATCGATCTAAAATACCTCAATCTGAAATGTCATACAAAAGTGGTCAGACTAATTTAAAACAGTATTTTCTTTTTAATCCAACAATTATATTTTAATTAATTGCTCTGAACAAAGAAGAATATTCAATTAAAAATTATTTAAAACTGCATATTATACATCCCTCTTCATTAAATCTAGTAAAAACTCATTAACAAAGTCATTATAACTAAATTCCATAATCTGATCATCCATTCTAAAACAGAATGATTACTTTGTTCCCCAACACAGGCCAGTAATAATCTGCCTCATACTACCATATTAAACAACCATAATTAGAATAGGATCCTTTACATGTGTTAACAGGAAAGGGCTTAGGTTATTTCTTCTTTTATCTTCTTTAAGCAGTGTTATTTTCCAATATTAACTGGAGGCAATCATTAATTGACACAGTATTATTTGTGCCCTGGAATAAATTTCAGAAGCAATTCAAGTTCCTTGACAGATGTAGAGAGTATATAAAATGGTTTGGCATAATGATAAATTAAAGATGAATTTTAAAACAGGGAGTGGGGGGGGGGCATTGAAAGGGAAAAAACAAAAGATGGAAAAAAATTAAGGAGATGAATAGTAACACTTATACCGAACATTACAATAGGGAAATTCAAATACTGTATCAATGAGGCATTTTTGTGGCATATACACAACTTGGCTGTAAAGCAATGGGAAGTGTATGGAGATTGCCAATTCAAAAGACTGAACCCTACAATTTCAGACTGCAAATCTGTACTGATCTATTCACATTCCAACCCTGCCTGTTATAATTATAATCCTTGAATGATGTAGAAAATGTAAATAAATTTTAATAATTTAAAACTTTGGACAGTTAACTTTTTCTGATGTTTAAAGTTGTTAAACCTATACTTGTTGAGCTCTCTGACAAATCCATTAGTATTAGTATTTTGATTAGGATGTTTTCTTTATTTTTTTCCAGTGCAAACTTTTAAAGGAAATCATAAAAGTGCAATAAAAAACACTCCTCCCATATTTGGGAAATATTTTGTTTTAAAGGAAGTCATTTTATTTTTTACTATCATGCCCAAATAATAAAAAGGCGTGTCACCATCAATACATCAGCAAAGAACATTAAAAAAGGAAAGCAACATTTCCTGCCAGTCCAACCAGAAGTGATGCTGTATTTTAGATAAGATAGCAATGTTAATGTAAGAGGAACATAATGCAGAAAAACATTTTGCACATATCCAGTAATGAGGCATGCTCACCTCTTTCACTTAGAACTTACAACCCCAATGAGAGAAGCCACACTAACATGCTCTATTAGAAATTTAAAAATGGAAGGAAGGACAACAAACAATTATGTCATTAAAACCTAGCTGTTACACACAGATTTATCTTTTTGAGAACTATGGAATCTTCAGAAGTATAGCATCAAAACTGATTCTGAATGCTCAGGCTGAGTTCATATATCATGCTAAATCATAATGTAGTTAGTTGGTTCCAGCTTAGCATCATGTATGAACCCAAACAATGTGGTTAGTAAATCATAGTTCATACAGAACCCTATAGCTTTTTCAACAAACCTAGCCTCAGGGTTATCTTATAAATAGTTGCAAGAATGGAATATTATCCATCAGTAATAAAAATACCCAACATATTACCAATGGATCTCCTTAAAGCAATAGTATAATATAGGTCATTTCAATTTTTCTCCTAAACCTATGGATAAACAGCTCACCAAGAAGAAATAGTGATATAAATTTCATTTGATAGGATAAACTGGATTTTGAAAGTATTCATAATAATAGAACACTAAAAAGGTGTTAATTGTAGATTGAGTCCTGTGTTTTTCAAGTAAGTGTGTGCTAGTTAATAAAGGGATGCACAAAAGAGTCAAATATGCCACTACCATGAGTAGAAAATCTGCACTGTTAAAAAACCTATTAAACATAAAAAGAAATAGGCATCTTTGAAATTTAAGGTAAATGTAGCTACTACCATTTGACAGAATATATAAAGTCATGGCACATGGTTTCTTGGTGGGTCAGCAGAAGGGTTTTAAATGTGTATGATGCAGAATTAGATCTGACAAAAGGGGACAGAAATTCAGGCAAGAAGAATGAAAGGTGAAAAAGTCTACCAGAAGATGGGGAGATGAGATTAGGAGGCTGCAGAGAGGCATTATCAACTTTTCAGAACTTATTCTTAAAAACACTGAAAAGCTCACAAGATTCCCCCATGTTTAGTCAGCCTGCTCCAAGAAAGACTGCAGTAAACATGAGTTAGAAATCAAGACTGCCTTTCACCATACCTTCTAGATCCAAATGCAATGTGGATTACTTTGGTCTCAAAAGATGGTATATATGGACAGTAACAATGTGTATCATATGAAAGCATCAAATAAGAAAACTATTCTGACATAGGAATGAAGTTAAGATAGCAGAACAAACTGGATCAGTGGTAGACTTGAAGGAAACAACAGATAAACAGATGCTCCTCATGCACGTATCTCTGGTATGTTTGGGATATGCTTGCATCCTCAACATTGCCACAGGAGTCAATGGTATTACGACATAAAAGTATCCTCTTACCAATAAGTCTACTTCAATAAGATATCATGTGCAAGCGTATATACTTCTCTGTATATTGTTTTTCTCCAGACTCACACACTTAAATGCACACACAAATTATCACAAAAACAGATTTTAATGAAAGTAAATGATTTTGAAGAATAATTCAAGTAAATAATAAAAGTAAATGATTTTGAAGAATAATTGAAGAAATATCTATATTTTATGTACTGTAACTACATTAAAGCAACCTGTGAGGTTTTGATTAATCACACAAGTTGCTAAAATATTCTGCATACCTAAAATAAGCAGAAATCATTTGGACATTTTATTTTACAAATGATTAATTTATAGGCAGAACAAGGAGTATCTATCCATGGTGAAGAGTGCCCCATAGGGAGGAAAGTATAGCTCGATATTCTGCCCTATATTTTAACAATATATGACACTACTTTCTTACCATGATCGAGTATTATCAGCTGGGCTCCAGACTGTATATTTCCCACATCATTTTCCGTAATACATTGATAAAAGCCTTCATCTGATTTCACCAAGCCCAAAACCTGTAGGTTGTGCTCATTCTTTAAAAAAAAAAAAAAAAGATATACAGTATTCACTATAGGATCTTCTATTCCCTGTTCAGGATTCTGAAAATAAAAACTATAAAAATGTGTGTGCGTATGCACATTTGTTACTTTTATTCACAATTGTCTTCCTGTCCTTATCTTTCTCACTTGTCCTTATTTTGCTCTTTGTTTTTTACATCTTCACTCCCCCTATTTATACTGTTCACTGCTGACAGAAGTAATTTAATGAGTGTTTCATTATTTTTTTCTTTCTGTCATTTGCATATTGCCAAATCTGCATGAATTCCTGCTGCTTTATGTTCATCTCCCTTTGGGGTTCAACTTCTAGCTATTCTGTACTATCAGCAAGGCCAGGGCAAGACATTTTGCAGCTTGAGGCAAAGGGAAAGATGATGCTCCCTTTTCTGTTCAATGTCCATAAAGCAGTGTTGTCCAAACTTGCCCACTTTAAGACGAGTGGACTTCAACTCCCAGAATTCTACCCCCAGCATGGCTGGCTGGGGAATTCTGGGAGTTGAAGTCCACTCATCTTAAAGTGGGCAAGTTTGGACAACACTGCCATAAAGCAACCCAACTGAAAAGTCATTTCTTCTTCCAACACTAACAATTTGATTGCATTCTTTAATGCACCATGGATAGCAGGTTAGTCCATATCCTCCAACATGCTGCTCTCCAGTGTCTGTTTCTAGCTGAAGCAGTTGCTATACTCTATCTAAAAATAGGTTGGCCTTTTCTTTTCTTTGGTTTTGCTGTTATAAACTTCTTGTTGTTAGCTTTTGTTTTGTTTTTCTCTTTTTTCTTTACATTTTACTGCAGTCTGGGATTTCAAACTTGACTGAAATGAGGGGACTGAAAGGGGGATACAACTGATCTTTTTTCCCTTAGAACCCTACCTCCCCACTCCTTCAAAACAAACATGAATTTACTGGCAGTATTCTTTGCAAAGTAATATAGAAGTAGAATTGGTACAATTTTCAGTATCTTAGCAGTTCATATCAACTGTATAACTAAAAATATTTTCAGTTCTCAATGTGGGCCAAGTTTTTTAAGAAGAAACAGTAATACAACACAAAAAGCTGTTTTAGCCATCTAGGTACAAACTATAGTGACTGGGTTATTTGAAAGTAAAGATTTTTATATCAACACTTTCTAGGGAAATACACTAGTGATCCAAAGCATTTGGCATTCTTTTAGCTTGAGCTTGTTATAATAAAACCAGGCCACAAGTCATATTAAATATATACTTACTACAATTTTAAAGTAGTCACTAGGGATCACCACATCTCCATTCTTTACCCACTTGACTGTTGGAGTTGGCTTTCCACTCACATCACATTCAAACACAATATCCATGGATTCACGTGCATAAATATTAGCAGGCTGCTTCAGAAACATGGGAGGTACTTCAAAGTGAGAGAAAGGTCAGTTACTAATTATTGATCAAACAAAAAATTGCTTGATCAGACAAGATGATAGCTTTCATTTATAAATATTTCAAAGAAATCTAACTTTATTCTAATATACTTTCAAAAAATGAGCCTATTGGATAAGAACAAATAATCAAGCAATACAATTTTAGTAAGGATAACCAATGGGAAACTTTTAACAGATTTTTAAAAAATTACTAAATTATATTTTAAACAAGTAAAAGCAAATTTATGAGAAGCAAAGGCAAGCTTTACAACTTACATTTGTATTGCCTATCATTGGCAAATATCTTATGAAATAAGTTTGAAATCCCAGTTAAAGCTTTCAGCAATATTTTTTATATCTATCAGCAGATCAAGATCAAATATCCTGCTTTAATGAGTGTAACACAATTCTTAGCGCCTAAATTCAAGCACATGTTCAGACTTCACCCTCAAATGACCTTTCCTGACTGGCAAAGGAGATGATTTTGTTTTGTATGAAATACGTGAGAGGCAGCTGTGATGTTTTATTCAGCAGTGCCAAAACTGATTCAAATAAAGAGATCTGAAATATGTTCTGTCCATGAATGCTCAGAATTGTACTGTTGAAACTTGACTATGATGCACATCAATATACCTGCCTTCAGTCCCCACAAGCCCCCTTGCCTTTCATAACTTGTTAATCATTTGCCATTCCAGGGCCAAAAGAAGATATTTATTTTTTAAAATGTCCCTTTCACTTTTAGCCAAACGAATTTTAATTATAAGATCAGTGATTTCAGATAAGTGTCAGAAGATGCATACATTTCCCACTGTTGCAGAATTAAAAAGTGGAAAAGCATCTACACTGTTGCTATTAATTTAATGCCTATTTCTAAAAATACTCTTCTAAAAGTGGCAAGCTGCTTCTATCATAAAGCACCAGCTGGCATAAAGCTTCATTAATGCATTACAAATCAGTTATTAAGAAATCCGAGTTGAAATCTAGAAGCTATCAAATACAATTCTCCTGAGTATCAATATCACTACCACAGATACTTTAGATATTCCCATATCAACTGCTCTGCCATATATTTTAGTCCCACAGGATTTTGCAAAGCTCTTACTGAAGAAACCCTTTTCCACAAAGATTCCAATCACTAATATCTTGGTTTTAAGTTTCATAATGCTTCTTCATAAAATTAAATATAAAGTAATTGTAAGTACTTCTAAATGACTTCTGTAAAGAATTAAAACAAAGAGGAAGATTGTTGATGAACAAAGTAGCCCTATGCTACTTCGGATATGTATCTGTCAATAATTCCATCCTGTAACTCTCTAAAGTCAAGAACAATTTATTACATAGCAAGGATGATTTTTAAAATAATTCTGCCACTAGTGACTCCAGGATTTCCCAGATGTCAAGCAAAAAGCCACAGGAACCACCCACATGTGTTATCAGGGCTTTGACTTTATTTCATTTAATGAATGAGAGCAATAGCAACTTTCTAAACTCACATACGCATACACAGTCAATCACATTTTTAGCACTGAGATAGTCTTTAAATCAGTCTATATACTCCGGCTGCAGGAGTAATCAGGTGTGCTATCAGTTTCACAACAAGATAACATTTACATTTTTTCAAAACAGAGTCATTTAAAAAGAAAAAAAGGAAAGAAATTCCACTTGATAGAATCTTGCAATGTTTGAAACTGACAGGCCAGGAAGCTCAAAAGCAATGTAATTTACGTCATACCATTTTCAGGAATCTCCTGGAGAGTTAAATACAGTGGCTGACATTCCCCAGCTGAAAAGTGAACTTATAACCTTGTCTTCATCTGTCTGTCTCCATGTTACTTCCTGAATTACAGTGATAAAAGAGAAAACTACCTTCTGATAATTTTTACAGGGGAAATCTGGTAAGTGAGATCAGATCAATTTCCTCTTCCTTAATATAACTTTTAATACAGAACCCTAAAATTGAAAGTTGAAAATTTACAGAGGTTGAAAGTTATTTGAGAGACAGTTTGGTGTTGGCACCAGGCCAGAAACCAGGAGATTGGGAGTTTTAGTCCTGCCTTAGGCACAAAGCCAGCCGGGTGACTTTGCACCAGTAATTCCCTTTCATCCCTAAGAAGAAGGAAGCAATGGCAAACCACTTCTAAAAATGTTGCCAAAAGTCCATGCAGTCACCAGGAGTCAGGACTGACTTGAATCTCCCCCCCACTGCAAAAAAGTTATCCACCTGTATATGTACTACACAATTTTTTTGTACATTCATCCAGATAATCCACCTTACTACAGAAAATAATGTGTGTGTGTGTTTCTCTATTAAAGAATGTAATAAACTCTTGGGAGAAAAAAATTCTCTTCATCTTCAGCTGCCAGGCAGCAATGTCAGCTGGATATTAGCTCCTGCTAATAACTAAAAGACAATGAGCCATGCAAAGTAATAAATGAAGCAGCCTTATACAAGTCATGCCATCAGTTTATCTATCTATGGTGTATTATTTTCAAGGCAGAACCTTTTCAGTGGTTTAGGCTGAAATCTTTCCCAACTCTGTATAGAAATGTCATAAATTTAACTTGGTAATACTCTTGCTTCAATCACACTGCTCTCCCCAATTACACGGGATCAGTAGTAATAGCTGCACTTATTTTGCCGCTAAACAAAACAATATCTTTTGTTTTGGAATTCTACCACCTCAACTATATTAGCACTAATTTCTTTTTCATTTTTAAAAAGTATATATATATATATATATACCCTGCACAGTAAGATCAGCTTGAGCTTCAATAGTGTCATTCCCATTATCTGCGATGCAAGTATATGTTCCTGTATCATCTTCAGTGATATCATTTATCTTCAGTGTTCCCCCAGACAGGAATATAAATTTGTGAGAACTGTATAAAACAAGACACATTGGTGGAGTGATTTTTTTGAAGCGTGTAGGATTCAGATTTTAAAAAATACAAAGATCTACAACATTCTTGAGAAGCCAAAATATCTATTTTTAAAGTCCTTCCCATCAAATCATTTTAATTCTTAAATTCAACTGAAAACATTCTGGTTGAAAATCAGATGCACTAGTTATTACAGGTGATACAAGTCAACATGGTTATAGCAACTATTCAAGGCTTAGGAATGTCAAAAAAGAGTTAATAATTGATGACACATAAAATACTAATTAAAATGAAAACTCCAGTGAAGAAAGCTAAATTGCATTGAGCCATGATAAGATATAAGATACCAGAGTGTGAATATAAAAAAAAAAAGGGGGGGGGTATTTCCAAAGTATATATAGTTGTGTCATCAAATATTGAGCAAGATTATATGGCCTAGAGATTGGAAAACCAGGTATACATACTTATACTGAAGAAGGGAGATGAAGAGAATGAGCAAATTATCGAACTATTGAACGACGTCCTCATGCAAGCAAAATTTTGCTTACAATTTTACTAAGAAAAGTAGAATTGTACTTGTAACAAAAAATACCAAATGGAACAGCCAGATTTCAGAAATGGCTGTATGACCCAGGATCAGATAGTTAACGTAAGGGTTGCCTCTGTTTTACTGAGTACAACAAGGCCTTTGATTGCACAGATCAGGTCAGGCTTTGGATCCAGCATGGGCATCCTCCCAAGACCTGTCGGTTGCTCCCTAAAGGGGCTGTGCCCTTTCCTAGATTTGCTTGGGTGTCACACAGGCTCAGCATAATGCATTTTTGAAACAAGGAGGCCCTACTGCTGCCATTTCAATGCTTCTTTAACTCAAACCCAAATTTTACCCTCCTTCCCTTCACCAACGTTTTTGTGGTTGTTAGGTCCCCTTTTTAGCAGCTTCCATGATATGGGATAGTGGCTGCTGGCTCTTTGCACTCTGTTACCCAGCAATCTCCCAACAGTAACTGTTTTCTGTAACTTCCACGTGTAACATCAGAATTAAAACTCACTTTTCTGTAACAAGCTCTTCTTCATTTCTTGTCCATCGGATGAGAGGAACAGGAATGCCTGCAGCGACACATGGTAAAACTGCACTCTGCCCAGTAACTTTGGTAAGAGAAAAGGGCTGTTTCAGGAAAAGCAAGTCTGAAGCAATTTCAGGTTCTGCAAATAATATGATCAGGAAATGTAAGGTTAAATTAAATGGAAAATGATGGCAGCATATTATTCTAACTCTGAACAGAATGCTGTGCTAAAAGGAGCTTTTCACTTGCTTCTAATCAACATTTAACAACAAATTAGTATTAAACAAATGTATTTGAAATGGGCATAAATACTGGCCTTATATTGCCATGGTGTCTAAGACTACATCTGCCTTGCGAAACGGGTATATAAAATTTTTTGTTAATATTTAAGAGAACTCCAGTATGTAGCCTGGCAAGAAAACTGAAACCTTTAGAATAAACTTTTATAAGGACTTTTAGAGGACCCAGAGAAGGATCCATTTAAAATTAGCAAATTTGAATAGCAAGCTTTTACAATTTCTGACACCAGTTAAACAATCTTATTAGTGATGCGCAAGAAAGAACTAGGAGAGAAAAACCTCAGCACACATGCCTGTATCTGGAAGAACTTTAATCTCTGCTTCATCACTGTATTTGGGAGACCCACCAATTTCAATCACACAACAATATGTTCCGCCATCCTCATCCGTAGCATTGCTAACGATTAAAGTTCCACTTGGCAATTTGAATACACGGTCATCCAGAAACAGTGGCTGATGATCCAGCTCCCACCTTACAAATGGTGCTAGATCAGCATTAACCTCACAGTTAAGGACTATGGGGTTTCCTCTATAGACAGAGGCAGACTCTGGCTGGGTAATGAATCTTGGAAGCCCTAAGGACAACAAAAATAAACAAACAAATAAATAAACTATGCAAACACATACCTATATCTTTTTTTCTTTCCTGAGACAGTATTATAACAATATTTTAAGTTATTATTCTTTTATGCATAAAAAGATTCATAAATTTATTGTCAAGGAGTCTTGCGAACGTGAGAAGTGCGATTTGTTATATTATTACAGATTTTTAGCTTACCTCTGAGAAATTACCTTTGAACACCATAACCAATAATGAGAGAGTAGAAACTGATATGATATACCTGCTCCATGCCACATATTTAATTAAACTAGGACCTATTTGGAGCAACAATTTAAAATCAGGAGGGAGAAAGTAGCATGTCAGATGGATAGCTAAGTACAGCTAAAAAAGGATTGATAGTAGAGCTATAAAATTCCTGAACTCAAAAGGAAAACATTGTCATGATAAAATGAAAACGCATACTTTTCTTCCCCTCAACAATATCAAAAGTATATGCATAAATCCACACAGATAACAGTTAAAACCTTACAGACTACGTCACTAACGAGTGCCAGGTTGATGTAGTGATTAAGGCACCGGGCTAGAAACTGGGAGACGGTGAGTTCTAGTCCTGCCTTGGGCACGAAGCCAGCTGGGTGACCTTGGGCCAGTCCCTCTCTCTCAGCCCTAGGAAGGAGGCAATGGCAAACCACTTCCAAAAAACCTTGCCAAGAAAGCTGCAGGGACTAGTCCAGGCAGTTGCCAGGAGTCAACACTGACTCAAAGGCACACAAACAAACAAAAATCACTAACACAAATATTTATTCTGCAAGTGAGTCCATAAAAAGCAATAGCATAAACTATAGAATTTGCATAGCTGTCATCCCATAATTATTATAGCAGTATCCCAGGGAAAGATTATTATAACATACCACATCTATTACTTCTAACATTATAAAAATGCAAACATTTAGATGAGTAGTCTAGAATCACTAATGCCAAAAAAACCTGCATAGCCTGCCTACATGGGAAATAACTCCTGACTCAGTTTATTTCAACACAGACTCTACGTTTTCAAGTTTTGTTAATGATTTTTTTACTGAAATATCTACATTGTTTTGCTTAAATGTTTAAAGAAAGTGAAGTGTCCATAAAGGTCATATGAAAGGCAAAAATTATGATACAACTGTGTTGCATTCATAACACAAGTCCCTGGAAATACTTCTAGTTTATGAAAGCTGTGCAAGTCCAGAATAAGGTACTGTTGATTTAAGAGCCTCCCAACACATATGGCACATCTTGTTCGAATCACATTTTGCACAGCCACAGCACCAAGAAACTTTCAGGAATCTGATACAAAATCAGCGTCCCAAGTTTTCTCTGATAGCCAACCACTGATGTTCTCATTTTTCCCTCAGGCAAACCAATTTTGACTTTGTACTTGGGTCATATGGAACTGGATGAAATCCCAAGGCAGTTGATGCTCTGAGCCTTCATCATAATGGACTGAATGCCTCTGCCAAAATCCCCAGTATTCCACGTAGGATAATTTAGAGAAGATTGCATCCTCAGTGCCCCATCATGAAAATCGGACATGAGGGGAGGGTGCAAAAAAACAAAACAAAACAAAACACCTGGGATAGCAACAGGTATACCGTATTTCATTTTCTGCATAGAGATTTGTTCTAAGAGTTGACATCATGTGATTATGGAAAAACAAACAACCAAAAACCAGCAGGGATGGAAGAGGGGACTGCACATTTAAACACTCTCAACACACACACACACACACACACACACACCAAAACCACCACCACCCCAAACCCTATGTCACTCAAATGCCAACTTCATTGATGCTTAACTCTAAGTTCTGAAAATTAATTCAATTATTACACAGAAGTTGTAAACGTACTGCTTTGTGTCAGTCCCAACATACTTACTTTTGAATATTTTGAAATTTCTTTCAAAATGAAGGTGCCATATTAGAAGAGCTTGCTTCTGTCCAAATAGCCTTCTAGCAGCCCATATTAAATTGCTGAATTTATGAACAGATCTTATTTCATTGAGTTCCCATTCCTATTTAAACATTAATATTATTGTTTGAAATCTCCAGTACTATGTACCAGTGTTTTAACTGTTTGTCATGGAGAAAAAAGTGTGATTCATTGGAGATTTATCTATATATTCAAAAAAAGTGGACCTGGGATGAGTCAGATACTTATAAGTAGTGTGCGCGCATTTCAAAATTGCAGCTCCACACTCAATGGAAGTGAACAGTAAAATTCCTTGATGCTGTAAAATGTGTATGTGTGTGTATACACATACTAGTGATAACTGTGCCTGATATATATGTATGTGTGTATGGCAGTTATCACTATTATAAGCAAGTTTTCTAAATTAACATGTATAACTGATACAGTGTATTAAAGTAAGAACTAAATTACAAATCACAAAGCCTGTAATTCAAATCTTACCTCTACCATCCATGAACTCAATAGAAAGCCTCAAACAACCTTCTCTTTTCTCAGCTTCTGTCTGAATGTATCAAGCGTATGATAACATTTATGGATTTCAGAAGAATTACAGTATAATTCATGTGAAATATTTTAAATTATATACATGAGCACTAATTTAATAAATGTGCTATGAAACAGTATGCTATATTCACATATTTCACTCAGCAAGCTAATCACCAATTCCAGCTTCTTACATGCAGACAGTAAAAGTACAATAGCCTTCTTCACTGCTGCTCCTCTTGTCCAGTGATAGAACCACACATTTTTATCAGAGGTAATAAAGTTAAAGATTTATATTCCAGTATAATGTAATTTGATAAGATTTGGTTTCTACACCTGCAACTAGATTTTATAATTTACAAGATGTGGACCAGCCACAGTTGTTTCTCCATCAGGAGAGTCCTGCATATAATCTGAAACCACCTCCGGACCTCACAGAATCAAATTAAAATGTCTATTTCTCATTCCTATTTTCCATCAAGACAAGAAGTAAATGCAGATTCATGGCTTGAATGCTGGATAATTTTCCCTTTCTCTCATAAATAATGCTTCTCACAGGACTCACACAAGAGAATAGTAGTAGCAGTAGTAGTAATGGTAGTAGTAATAGTAGTAGTAGTAATAATAATAATAATGCTATACAATATTAATCTAACTCTTTTCTGAACAATGAGAAATCCAGGTTTAATATAATTATTTCCTTTGTATGACAAAAGCAAAGCTATATACCCTACAAGAGAGTTTGAGGGGTGGGGGGTGGGAAAACAATTTTATAGCAAACTCTCATACAGAAATGGCACAGATTTATAACCTCCCCCCGCCCGCACAACTTTTACTGCTAACTCCAGCCTCTCTCCTTCTACTTGGTATCCTCATCTGTATTCTCAACTCTCAGGCATGCATATACCAAGCCTGAAGAAAAATTCAATATCACTCCAAATAATGAAGTTTACTGTAATTTCCCCCTAAAATCTGAAAAATTACAGACTCGTTCACACCTACTGAAATGGTCACTCATAAAGCAGAGATAAGAATGCAGCATTTGTGCCTTGCTCTTTTAGACCACAGCCATAATTTAATGCACATTATATCTGAATTTAAATGGTAGAACACATCAATGAGATGGTGAATAATTATCAACCTGATTTCATATTTACATATTGTTTTAAAAGGGGGGAGATAAACAAAAAACACACTGAAAGGAGTAAATAGTTCATTAAAGAAACAAACCAACATCGGCCATTTTTTTAGAATTATTGCTGCTTGTTTTTCTTTTGTTTTTCAATTCTTTTATTGAGTTAGAAAAATGCTTTAACGCACCATATGCAATCTGCATCATATTTATAAGCTAAAGTAGATAAAAAGGTTCCCACAAAAGCGTATATGAAAAAATAAGTAAAAGATATGAGGTTCCTGCAAAATAAACCGGAAGAGATTTGGCAGTGTTAAAGGAGTTCTTGGATGAACAGTTTTATTTCTAGAAATCTAGAGGAAGAGCTATAGTTACAGTGGCAGGAATTTAAGCAAGCATTAGAACCCCTAGAGTGGTGTTTCTCAACCTTGGCAATTTTTAGATGCGCGGACTTCAACTCCCAGAATTCCCCAGCCAGCATGTGTGGAGTTGAAGTCCACACATCTTAAAGTTGCCAAGGTTGAGAAACATTGTCCTGGAGACTTGGGTTTTACAAAGAACAACTTTTTTCTAGGGGAGGGACAGCACTGTGAACATTTGCATGTTTCCTATTCTTTGAGTAAGTTGCAAGAAATAAACCTCTTATTTTCTTGCAGAGGAAAAAAATCTTTTTCCTAAGTACTGATCAGAGAAAAAATGAAAAATATAATTGCAAAATATATTATATTTTGCAAAATAGGGGTTCTAATGCTTGCTTAAATTCCTGCCACTGTAAATATAGCTCTTCCTCTAGATTTCTAGAAATAAAGTAACAATTCACAACAATGGAAAAAGGTATTAATGCCTTACACCAGTTTACTAATTCTTTCAAGGTATTAATGCACTATAAGAAGAATTTTGGCTGCACAAATTTGCTGAAAAACAATATAATCAATGAAAACATTGACTGTTTAATCTGGGCCTGATAAATTAGCAGTTTCTGAAACTTCCAAATAGTTTGACTGGAAAATGTCAAAGCCTACAGGTTTTTTCAACAGATAACTGAAAAGAATTACTAAGATAGATATTAGTAATTTACAAGACCTTTGGAATAAAGAGTTGCAATATTTTAACTTAATAGATCAATGTTTTGTGTTTTAAAAATATGAAATATATATTTTATGATCTTAAGTTGAGAATAATTAATCAAAATAGTTTTGAAGGATATTGGATACTTCAGCAAATATTTAAAAGGGCTGGATGTCAACTAATTTGTATTTTTATTTGTTTCTAGTTGTCTGTGGAGTCCTTGGGGTTCTCTGAGCTTGGTTCTTTTCTTGCAAACGTTTCATTACCCAGCTAGGTAACTTCTTCAGTGCTAAAATGGGATGAGGTTTGCTCTCTATTTATCTGCTGTGGCCTGCCTTGCCAGTGCTGGTGGGGGTGGGGGTTCTGTTTTGCTCTTCTGGTAGTTCATTGATTAGCGTAGCAAAGGTCACCACCAGGCACACAATCAAGCAGTCAACATACGCTAACCCTCAACCCCACCAGCACTGGCAAGGCAGGCCACAGCAGATAAATAGAGAGCAAACCTCATCCCATTTTAGCACTGAAGAAGTTACCTAGCTGGGTAATGAAACGTTTGCAAGAAAAGAACCAAGCTCAGAGAACCCCAAGGACTCCACAGTTCAACCCTGAGCTACACATATTCACCTCCATTTCTAGTTATCTGTATATTGTAGTAATAAAACAAAGGAAAAACTCAACTTAATCTACAAAATAAATGAAGATTCATTACTTTCACTCTACTAACGAAAGGTATGCCCTTGAGTTCCTGAAAGCTTCAACAAGTCAGAGGACAATGAAAACGATCCCATGAGACAGATCATCTCCCAATTAAATGAGAATCTTGGCTATCAGAGGAGCTGGAGACCATCCTTCCATCTTGACAGTAACAAAATGTTGTTTTTCTAGTGGTGGTTGGGAAATGGCTCTGCAATACAGCCAACATGAGGCATCCTGTAATGATATCAGGCAGGAAAATCCCCGAGGAGGACAAACACTATAGCTACTTCATGTGGAAAACTCTGAGGCAATGCCCACCCAACTTTCATTGTTCTCTATCTCACTTTAATATTTTTTTTTAAATTTAGGAAATGACCTCTATAGAGTGGGGAGGAAATAGAGAAGTCCACCTATCCACTATGAAAGCAGTAGTACTAGGTTATTTAGTATGTACTTATAACTAAGCTCAGTATGGATAAATCAAAATGATATATAATATAAACTAATATCACAGAAAAACAATATAATTACTAAGACATTTCCTAATACATGCAATAATCAATACAAACAATTTTTAACATAACATTAGTATAAATCAAAGTGAACCATGAGAAAGAGGGTTTTTCCTGATTCATAAATGTCCTACCAGGAAAAAAACACTTGTTAAGGGACTTTTAAATAACTAGAGATCAGACTCCAGACAAACTTCAAGGGGGAGTTGATTCCAGAGACTGGAATCCCTTAATGGAAATGGAAAAGATCCCTAAAAACATGAGGTGGCAATTTTTAACTTGAGAAAAAAACCCTAATTAATTCTAAACCTAAGCCTAACTTTACCCTAATTCCAAGTTTAAAGTTTCTCTAGAGGCAATCGCCACACAACATACTGTAAATCTAAGATTATCACTAACACTTGCCCTAAAGTTAACCTTCTAATGCTTCAAAGCAGAAAGTGGTCTGTGAGGACTGCCCCTCTTTTAATAGATATTACCTTCTGGAGACTGCCTTCTCAGAATACTTCTCCTATAATACAGGTAGTCCCCAGTTTAAGACGAGTTCCGTTCCCAAGGTTTGTCCTTAAGTCAAATTTGTATGTAAACCAGAACAGTATTATTGTATAATACTGTGTAAGTAGTATTGTGTAATGAACTTGAACCATTGTGTATTTAACTTGAATCATTGTGTACTTAACTTACATTTTGGTACAATAGGCTCTGTTCTTAACTATGGCTCATCCTTAAACCAGGCGTTCTTAACCTGGGGTCTACCTGTATACACATATATTTATTCTATAGAAACATTAACCCCACATTTGGAAAGTAGTAGGCAATAGATATCCAAATAAGGTTTTCACCTGCAACTGTAAGCTTAGCTGTTCTGCTTACAATGGTCCCAAGACTTTCCACAGTTGCCACACACTGGTAATGTCCTTCATCGGGTTTATTGTGCTTGGAATGGACAACACTGTTGATTAACAAAGATCCATCTGGTAGCAATTGTCGTCGGTCGTCTGATACCAAGTTCAAGAAAGTCCCATCTTTTTTCCATTCAATTTTTGGAGGTGACTCGCAATATGCTGAACAATTCAGTATAACAGAAGAAGCTCTAACTGATAGAGTATCCACTGGCTCCACTATGAAATAAAATGGAGTAAAGGTTCTCACTGTAGGTTCTATAAAAGAGAGAGAAATAGTTTTATTTAGGGCATTCCAAATACACTATACAGAAATCTTAAATTATTGAGGGGGGGGGAGATCTTTACTGCTCCAAAATCTACCCTCCATGTGTAACATACTAAAAAATCCTTAAGCATCTTACATGAAAAAGCCTAGATTAACAGAAGAAACCATAAATATAAACAATAGTCCAAAGAACAACCTTTGCAATCCAGCAGGCAAATACTAGAAAAGTACAGGAAAAGCAGTAGCAGCTTCTAGCTTTTTAAAAAGATCTGGAGGTGTTTGCCTGAGCCCCCAGTTATCTCACTTTTGGAGGACGGAGCAAGTGTCTCAGACCAGCCTTACTTCCAGGTCATTTGGTATGTATTGCCCTATATTCTTAAAAAAGAGAGCAACACTGTGTACCACTAGAAAATATATGCCCCCATAATTAGCATGCAGCTCTTGTGATGCTTCATTCTTAAATATTTAAAAAACCTGAATATTTATCTCCATTTGCCACTTATCTCATTTTCTTCTAAAAATATTTGTTAAATTAAAAACAGAGGACTGGCAAAGCATTTAAAATAAAAGCAACAATAAGCATACTTAAACTATGCAGAAATAACTGTGATGTCAATGTAAGACACAAACTTTTTACACATGTAATATTTTAACCCAAAAAATATTTGTATAATCAGAAGGGATCTATTAGGTGATCTCTACCAATACAACTTAAAAAGAAAAAAGTAGAGAAAAAAATGCAGATCATGGCTTCTGGAATTCTTCCCAACCTTTTTACCAGAATTGGCCATAGGAGGCATTTGTATTCTCTTCTATGCAATCAAGTAATCTGTTACATCTCTGTCTGTACTGTATGTGTACAGTGGAAAGTATGGGGCTAGTAGCACATGCTTTGTTGCAGGTCACATGACCAGGAGGAAAGTGGATGTGGAACAGAACAATCAGCAACATTTGCAGCACCTAGCCAACTGCTTCCATTACTGGGATCCACTGGAGCCTTTTCTGGAATGTTTTTCTCCACAGTTCCCAGCCAGATCCAGTCCATTACTAAACTCAATCTGTTGTTGGCCAGTTTCTTCCTTTCTGTTCAGTTTGCAGAGTGTTATCCTACTAATGGACAGAATCGGGAGTCCCTTTACATAATTTATTTCCAACATTCCATTGGATTAGAAAGAATAAAAATGAAAACCAAACATGACTAAAACCTTTAATTAACTTATTCAACACTCTGCAGCTGTGTTAAATTTTTAGCCAATGCTATTTTCCCACCCTTTTAATACCATTGATCCAAAGGAAGATGTGCTTTATTTCTCCAATATTTTGATATAGTAAATGTGGCAGCTGACAACAAAAATTGAATTAAGTTCTTGTGTTATGCCTCTTTATGTATCAATGGACATAATGCAGGTCCTAATGTAGTTTTCTCCTAAACACATCTTGCAATAACTACAAGCCTTAAAACTGAATATTTCAAATGCCATATGGACAGTTTCTTGAAAACTTTTAGAAATTATTTCAGATCTTGCAATCAAGAGTGGGGAAACTCTTAACATACAACAGGGAGATTCTGCAGCTACATATGTTTTTCCCAAATCATAAGCTCTATAAGTACAGCATTAAACTAGACAGGAGAATTAAAACACAGTAACAAATGGAACAACAAGGAGCAGGACAAAGGCACGCTTCATAAAGACTTGCTATCTCTTTGTTCTCCTTCTGTTTTAAAGTAACATCACGACCACTAGATGGCACCCAACCCAACAAAATAGGTGCCCAATGGTGCTCAAAATTAAAATCTTTCACTGCTGTAGGACTGCTCATTCATGGGCAAAGTGTCACATGCTCACTTCTAATAGTTATAGAATTTCAGAGGCTATTATTCAGAAGCCCACCTTCTAAAGATTTCTATATTTATGTGCATATTAAATTTCAACTTCCCTAGACTAAGTGTATCTTAACCATACAAAATGCAGAATAGAAAGAATAATATAGCCAATGTAACTAACCCTTAAACTTACCTCAAGCTGAACAATAACTTAGAATTTATGAAAATGCTGATATGTCTGAGGAAGTCAACCCTTGGTTCTTCAAACGAGCTCAATACTGATCCCTTGCCTAGGCAACAGATCCTGGGTTTCAGGCAGCTCTTTCTCAATTGCTAGCGAAAATTTACCTAGAGATACTAATGTTATATTACTAAGATATCCTTCCTCTCCTGCCTAGGAAGGGGCATCCTATACAGATAAAGAACTGTGTATGCAAATAGGGGCTACCAGCCACTGCAGCCAGAACTCCATGCATACAACCTGATAACAAAAGCTACAAGGATGCAACAGGTTTAGAGAAATTTATATTGTCTGCAGCAATTGACAGCTCTGCTTGGTCTGCTAATTCTCCTTCTCTATCTTTTTTTCATCAGAGCTCCTCAACTGGAAACACTTTGCTTTTTAAGGATATACATCCTGGCAAATGTAGGCTTTAATTGCCAATTGGAGACAAACACATAAAATAAAGTGTCAGAAACTGAGACAATACCCTAATAGCTTTGTTTTAAAGCTTATTAAGAGAGTAGGAACAAAATGTGTTCAATAAGAGTCAGATCCCCAGTCAGTTGGGGGTTGGGGAGAGGAAGGTATCTGTACTGAGTCATCCACCTTTCCCTATAAGGGAGAAGAGGTTGAGTGAAGCAGCTGGCATTCCGCCTGCTGCTCTAAAAGTAGCTCCTTGTGACTGGTAAAGGCAGTCCATGCTCCCAAAATTATTTCAATAAATCATGATCTGGATTTTAAGAACAGCTTTATCAACACTAGCACTAGATTCCAATTCAACAACCTAAATGTATATAGAAAATGGATTCGCTGCATTCCAAAATGTCAAATTGATTTAGAGTCACCCAATCCCATTAAACAATTCTACTCAACTTTCCGATTTGGCTTGGAAAGTTGATTTGATTCAACTATTTGACTGAATCAGCTTTGAACAGAATCACCAAACTTGAAGTTTTGCACAGCTCTGCCATTTACTCAAAAACCTAGAATTTGTCTCCTCAATGCATTACTTCACTTTTTTGAACTGATATAAAAGGACAGCTGAATTACATAAATAGCGACTGAATATATTACACTTACTCTGCGCCTATTGCATTGGCTGCCTAATTCTGAGTTCACGTCAGCATACTGATTTTGATCTTTAAAGGCCTATTTAGATTTTTAAAGTCCTGAATAATCCTAACACCTCCTATCTGCAGGCCCTATTATACCTACATGAGCCTGCAAAAAGATAAGAGAAGGCCTCATTCACTGGCTTATCATTTGTCTTACTAGATAATAAAGTTCTCTCAGTAGCAACCCCCTACCCTTGCAACTTCCTCTCCTTGCTTTAAAGACTGAAGACACATTTTTTCCAATCTGCATTTGGCACTTTAAAAAAATAATAATAAATGAAACCAGCTTTTGTTGGTCTTTTTTAGTATAATTATTTTTGTGTTAGAATCTTATGGGCCACCTTGGGAGTCAATTTTTCCTGAAGTAGATTTCAAATCTCCAAATAATTGATTAAACAAAATTAAATTAGTTAGCAACAACTCTGGAACCAGACACAGTATTTCTGTATGCATCTACAACTGACTGAGAAGAACATTCTGTATGCGCACTTAGATACGCGGACTTGTTCCCTTTTCACTGAGATATATAGAACAAACAACATATTACTTTGCAACAAATTCATTTCAAAGTGTCATTCTGTTCACATTGTTTCAATTGTGATTGCTTGCCTACTCTTGCTACAAAAAAATACAGATTATTCAACTGTTTACATATTGTCAACACCTAATGCATCTGCATCAGTCAACTTTCAGTATGTAACTCTTGCAATGTTTACCGAAGGTCACTGACATCAATCCAGTCCTTTGACAGACAGGCACAGCACTGAAAGAATCCTAAGAACATGAGCTTGACTGAAGAAATTTGCTTTGTGAAATACTAATAATAACCATGATTATTCTAATTTCTGTCTTGATCTACAGGGAATGAGGAAATATACCCCAATTTCTAGATTACTATCAAAAGGAAAACAAAAAAAAAAACCAAAAAAACAGTTAAGAACACAAGAACCCTGCTGGAACAATTGAAATATCCCAACAGAAAGCAAAGGGGCCTATTACAGCCAACCAGTTAATGTATGGCAAGCAGAATATCATCAATTGTCCTTTTTGCTGTTGTCTCCCAACATCTGATACCAAATAAATACTGATGTATTGATTATGTCGCTATGGTGATGAATAACTTTGGTAGCTTCATCCTTCACCCCTTTTAAAGGGGGATTAAAATAATTCAAATTGGTGTTAATCACTATGTGTTATGACAGCACACTCCATGATTTAACTGTGTAATATCTTTCAAGATACAAGAGCTAGAATTATGCAGAATATTTCAAATGTGTCACATACAATATATCTGTGTACACTTATTGCGACATTGGCAATTACTACATGTATTTCCTGATTAGTCATTGCCAACAGTAACCCCATCAGTAATTATTACATTTTTTCCCTGGATTTTAATTATTCTGGATCAATATGGTCCATGTTAGAAAAATGAACATAAGATTTAATTTGCTTCATAAGGTAAGGTTAATCCTGACCTAGTGCAATGAAGCCATTCTTATTTTTAGTCTCCCTCATTGGCCAAATATTACTTAAAGTCTTCTGTAAGACTTCATTTATTTGGGCTCGAAGATCACCGCAGATGGAGACTGCAGCCATGAAATTAAGAGACGCTTGCTCCTTGGGAGGAAAGCTATGGCAAACCTAGATAGCATATTAAAAAGCAGAGATGTCACCTTGCCGACAAAGATCCGCATAGTCAAAGCTATGGTTTTTCCAGTAGTAATGTATGGCTGTGAGAGCTGGACCATAAAGAAGGCTGAGCGCCGAAGAATTGATGCCTTTGAACTGTGGTGCTGGAGAAGACTCTTAAGAGTCCCCTGGACTGCTAGGAGGTCAAACCAGTCAATCTTAAAGGAAATCAACCCTGATTGCTCATTGGAAGGATTGATACTGAAGCTCAAGCTCAGATACTTTGGTCACCTAATGCGAAGAGAGGACTCTTTGGAAAAGACCCTGATGCTGGGAAAGATTGAAGGCAAAAGGAGAAGAGGACGGCCGAGGATGAGATGGTTAGATAGCATCACTGAAGCAATGAGCATGAAACTGAGCAAACTCAGGGAGGCAGTGAAGGACAGGAAGGCCTGGCACAATATGGTTCATGGGGTCACGAAGAGTCGGACACGACTTAACGACTGAACAACAACAACAACAACTTCTGTAACAGGAACCACTTCTTCTCATGGCAATAAATTTTATGTTAATTATGTATAGTATATAACACCTTGCATCTGTCCTGTACCAACTTCTAAACAATAGGTAAGTACCAAGATCTAATACTTCAGGAGAATTTCTATATTAATTATCTTGACACTATTTCTAAATTTATAAACTTTTTTGATTATATTTATTCATTTTTGTAAAAAATAATAGGGAAGATGCCATAGCTCCATCATTTTAACAGCTATTTTTTCTGTATCTTCCGTCCTTTGCTATTAATTTTGTGATTAAGCTATAAAATTAATTTGGTATTCAGATTGCATTACATTTATATAATTGCACCATACTTAACTGTTTTGTTTATAGTTCTGTTCCTAACACTGAACAATGGACACAGCTCAGAGGTAAATCAGACACTGTGCCTACAGAAAATTTTCCTTTGTAGAATCACCTTTATTTGATACATGAATCCCAAAATTCTACTTTTAATACTGCTTTCCACAAATTGATGACTAAAGTTATGCTGATAGATCTAATTTTCTATGTCCCCAGATATTTTGATTATATGGGAAGTTATATGTTAATTATTTGTAACAGTATATTTTCAGCAAAATAAGAAATACAATTCTTGTTAATCATTTTCTTGTAACATAGTAACCCTTCTCATGATATTTACAAAACACTACAGAATTCCCAGAAGAACCTGAAAGAATGCCCAACTGCAGCAAATACAGTGCCAACAATCTACTATATTTTTATTACTGGAATGGAAGCACATTCTAAAACACCAATTAAACTAGAGTTATGCTTTTGGATCTAGTGCTAAAAAGAAAACTAAAATTTTTATAAAAATATGCATTAATTAGGTGTTTATCTGAGATTTAATTATACATTTCTAAATAATTTTGGCCCTCCTTGCTCACCATCTGTGAGAAGAAAGGCAAGCTATATATCTCAGAAGGACATATGACAGCAGCAAACCACCAATCAGGCAATATTGTTATGCATCAAATGAAGAAAGGAGAAATTAAATGTTCTTTTTTAACTTTTAAAAGATAAATATATTATCTGACTATTGTTCAGAATTACTACACTAATAACAGATTTCAGTAGAGCTGCCTGTGTTCATGTGATTCTTTGTGTGACGGAGAGAAAATACAAAAAAAAAAAAAACCTGATTTTTTTTACCTCTCTGCTTATCTATGAAAAAAATTAGAAGTAGTTTGTATTAAGAAACCATTTTCATGAATGTTTCACATATTACTTTTTTTTTAATTGGCAGAGGAAAGAGCACGGAAGACATGTATGTGGGTTTTTGTTTGGGGGGTTGCCGCTTTAACCAGGGCATCGTAAGATATAAATTGTGTTGGTGGCTTTAATCTTTGTATGCTGCCCAGAGTCAGTGCTGTGGGATGGGCGGCTCTATAAGTAATATTAATAAATATAAATAAATGTATGCATTGCGTATTAAGTAACAGCATAATGTGTAGATTGCTGATTGTAAGCATCTATAAACATTATGACAAAAAAACTAACAAAACATGTGTTGTGACATCATCACATAAACCCCAGCATTTTGTACTTGCTTCCTGATGCTGGGCACAAGTACGTTAGTAATGGACTTTGCATCATGAACTCAGGTTTCATCACCTGCCCCCTTTGCTTCCCCGTGAATGCTTATTCTGCTGATATCACATAATCATACTAAAAGTATGTCCCTTCTGTACCACAGAACATAATGCCCCAGTAGGAATGCAGCTAATAGGGCTGTGCAATAATTCTGATTTTAAAAAGATGACTTGTTGCATGCTTGGATGCACACATCACACCTGTTGGCAATTCATTACAGAAGCTCACAGAGCCCAGGAAAAAAAGAGACACATTTGAGGAGGTGCCAACTGGTGCAACCTGTGCTCACATGTGCCTCAAATCACCTTCTCCCCTTTGAATCTAGAACCCTCCACAGCCTGATTAGCTAAATGACAAAACTAAACTGTTCATGTAGTTAATAATCCTTGCTGGCATTTTCACAGGCCTTGACTTGTTCTGCTTGGACAAGATTCCTTCCCCCACCCATTTCTTCAGTGACATAATTAAAAGCTGCTTAACTCCATTGTAATCTTAAGGAGAGATGAGGGAGGCAGTTCATCAGATGCTAAATCTATTAGAATTAGACAATCCAATGCCCTCCAGATGTTCTAGACTGGACTATGTTTTACTAAATGTTACATACATACACCTTAAGCACTAGTTATGATGGCTGAAGCATAAGAGCTGTACTCCAGAACATATGGGTATTTTTAGTTTGTTTACTATTTCATTAAAACATTTCTTGTCTTAGGAAGCTGTAACAACTTAATGCATGAAACGCCTGAGTTTTCCCTAAATAGGGTACAGAAACCACCTCACCCTATTTTCAAAGTTCCAAAACTCCTGGTACTGAGTGGGAAGAACTCAGGGTGTTCAACATGAAGAGACTTTCATGCTACTGAAACAGACTTTAGTGCAGAAGCTGGATGTGTAGCCTTATCTCACATGTATTCTGTCCTTATGTCAGTAAAACCTCAATTTAAGGGAACTTTTGAGGAAAGGGATGTCTGTTAAATCTGAATGTCCATTAACTCTGAATTTATACCACTGATATAATTTATGTCATTAATTCAATTACCTAATTGTTTTAACTCACTTGCTTTAGTTTATGTCATTTATGTAATTATATAAATGAGGCAAATAACATCAAAACATTAATTATGTAATTTACTCAAATGAAACAAATTGAGGCAAATGACATAACTTGCATCAGTTGTCCAGACTGCTAAGGTAACAAGTAAAACATCTGATGCAAAGTAAAAATTTTATCTGCTTCATTCAAAGTCTGCTGAATGGCAGTCCAGAAAATCAAGACCTTATTCTATGACAAATTAAACTGGCTTCTGTCTTTGCAACAACCTGCACCTTTATGCCCTAAGTTGTCAACTTGAAGCTTTCTGTTTATTCCTGGAGGAAGGGAGATGTGAATCTGTGTCTTTACTGAAAGAAGAAACAGAGGGAATACATTTTTGTCTGGCAGAACTAGGGGGAAAGGCTTAACCAAAGCCACCTGAGAGCTTTTGTGAGGAGTTTCTTAATACGAAGAAAAAAATAAAGAAATAATGCTTTCAGAACAATTTTCTTCTACTGGAACATGTACAGAATGGCAAGATTTCAGAGAAGGAGAGTGTTCATGTTCCCAGCTCTGTTCTTCATCTGGCTAACAATGAGAGAAATAATGATGTCCTTGGCAGCCCACAAACAACATACAGTAAAGTATGTCAGTATAGCAGCAGCTAGGTAGTCACCAAAGTAGCAAAACAGATTGTAACTTGTTTGGCATTGTTAATCAAAACCTGGCTTGTTCAATAAGTCATCATGAGAGAAAATGTTGGATCCAAGTTCTACCTCACCAAGCCATTGAATGTATCCTGTTTTAGAAAGCTACTTCTTAAGTAAAGGTTAACAACACAGACAAAACCATATGAAAGGAAAGAAGAACACGTATGAAGTTTAATTTTGTTCCAAAGGCATCCTTGTTGCATAGAATAAAACTCAATAACCCCTTTACATCAAGCACAAAGTAATACTCAGAAATACTGAAATGACCTAATGAACTTGACACAG
The DNA here is from genome assembly GCA_030867105.1 of Liasis olivaceus. Lineage (NCBI taxonomy): Eukaryota > Metazoa > Chordata > Lepidosauria > Squamata > Pythonidae > Liasis > Liasis olivaceus. The sequence goes on along the minus strand of CM061362.1, from coordinate 17,200,659 downwards.
ATCTCTGATACTAGACTGTTGTTATTATTCCCATGCAAACCAAAACCTTGGACAAATGCATTTGCATTTGAAGTACTTATGTATTTTAATTTTTTAAATTATGAATATTATTACAGGTAATCCTCAACTTACAACCACAATTGGGACCAGAACTTCCATCGCTAAGCAATGGGGTCATTAAATGAGTCACACCTGATTTTACAACCTTTTTTGCCTTAGTCGTTAAGCAAATCACCACAGTGGTTGACTGAATCATGCAGCTGTTAAGTGAATGCAGCTCCTCCCACTGACTGCTTGCTGGAAGCCCCCAGGAAGGTTGCAAATGGCAATCACGTGACCCTGCAATGCTGTAACCATTGTATATACATGCTAGTTGCCAAGTGCCCAAATTCTGATCACATGACTGCAGGGACACTGTTACAGTCGTAAGTATGAGGATCGGCCATAAGTCACTTTTCAGCGCGGTCATAACTTCATACTGTTGTTAAATGAATGGTCGTAAGTCAAGGACTACCTGTATGTTAAAAACTTTAAACATAACTGAATCTTGTATAGCAACTCACCTATCAATATAATTCAGAGCCTAACTTCAGTGTTTCATTGTTCAGTTTTATGTACTTGAGAGCATCAATAAGCAACAAATGAATTATAATGTGTTAAATGAACTCCTCATTATAGCTTTTATTTATTTTTTCTTATGAACCAACAGGATGCATAGCCAGGAAAACATCTACCCTAACTGGAACCTGGAATTGGAGGAAAATAACTTCCACCAGAAATAAAAATTTCACTCTGAGATCTACTTCACATACAACAACTAGGTAATACAACAACTTAGCCTGGATACAATCCAGTTACCTTTTAAGTATGTTGCAGCATACTTTTCACACTGATTTTAATGCTGAATCCTGGAGTTATAATGGATTTTTTTTTCTTTTATACATTGTCAGTGAGTAATTCCACAAGAAGCTGCAGCCCATTTTTAACTTGACCTTTCTTTTGCAAACTTCTCCCTCAACACCAAATCATGGTGGGGACGGGCAAGTTAATTCTATTTAATTGTTTAATTCTACTTAGTCTCTCTACCATTTTTAAAAAATTAAATTATTGAAGCAATACTATATGGAAATTATGAAGAATTCAAAACTACTTAAAAATTGAACAGAATACATATATTACTGAAAGTTTTCAATAAATTTCCTGATATTCAGTTCAAGACTGGAATCTATCAACTGTAGAAGGTATCTGCCTAGAGCTACAGATTGCCATCATATGGTTGTTCTCTGCCTTAACATTTGTGAGGCACATTCCATTTCATTTGCTGAAAATCTACCTCTTCACCCAGGCCATCTCTCTGTGGATGTTTTTTGTTTTCTTTCCTTTCCCCGTTTTTTTTTTTTTTTTTTTTACTAAACAGGCTTTCTTTAATATTATTTGTAATTACTATTTTTATTGTGTATTTTTATTCTGTAAATCATTTTGAGATGTTTTTGTATAGGAAACAATATAAAGTACAGTGTGTTAATAATAAAAATATTACACATTTCCTCTCCCCATAACCTTAAATTCCTCTGGAAGTATAGCAAATATTTATGTACACTATTTTATTTTGTTGATTAGCATTTTAGCATGTGCCACATAATTCTGCATGTAGTATTTGCCCTGCCTCCCTTTTTTTTCCTACTGCAGCCATGGAAAAAAAATTCTCAGTTGAAGATGCATTAATTCCTAAACGTAGGAAATGAACATCACATGAATAATGAATTAGAAAATTTTGCTACATGTCAGCAGCTTTGTAGGAGGAAGCAATATTTATGAAGTCCCTTAGGAAAATAAGAAGTTAAAAATGGAGAAGAAACACACACTAACATTAATGTCACTGGAAAAAGAAAAGTTTGAGAATTAGTAGTAACATACCATGGAGAGGGAGAAAGCATATATCATACAAGCAAATTTAGGAGCAAACTACAGTTGTTGTGCAATCAATATAGTTTAAAATACATTCACCCACACTAAATGCAGCTCCAGAAGATACAATCTACCACAGAAAAGTGGGGACAGGCAACATATGGTTTCACTCAGTGCTTTTGGGGAAAATCCATTACAGTATGGGTCTAATCTACTCCCCCTCCCCACTTGTTGCAGCTACTGTCACTTCTGTCTCTCTCAATGCAGAAGGCAGAGTACTGAACACTCTTATACACAAGAGGACAATATGGTCATCAAGCCTCGCAGAAAGAAAAATTTGAATGAAAATTGAATGTAACAGCTGTAAGAGTGGCAAGATGGAAGAGGGCAAGCAAGGAAAGGAATTGATAAAGGGACTTTAATCTTCCTTCACCTGCAATTTCAAATGCATTAAAATGGCCAGTGATAAATTCTTTCAGCTCTTCTCTCCAATGATCTTGGTGAAGTTGAGAATGCTGGAATGGGGTTGGGTAGGATGGAGGGAAGGAGCAATGTAGCTTTCAGAGAGAGAAGGATGTTTGTTCCTGATCTACATGACACGTGCACATAGATCACTAGATGATAGCCTAGAACAGGAGAAAAGGGTCCATCAAAGATGCACAGATAACAAATTCCAACCCTTCTAAGTTAGAAAGCTATGCCATCAGTCATCACAGTCATAATGCTGAGGTTGGGAATTCCCAATGGGGATAGTAAATGAGATGGTATGATGAAATCAATACTAACATAATTCCTTCACCCAATCATTTTTTTGCAGTTCCTATGAAAACATTTCCAAGCACTAAACTATATTCAGATAAACAGAGAAAGCTGAAACATCAAAGTTGTTCTTTCAGTACCGTAAAGAATGAATTTGCACTATGAAGTTCAGCAACTTTGGCTTATTTTACCAGTAAATATTTATAACCTGCCAAGGAATCAAAGCCTTTTCACAACAATTATTTCCACTCCGCATGCATCCAATTACAGTCACTTCTTGTGAGATGGGCGGTGACCAAATTTGAATGAATGAATGAATGAATGAATGAATGAATGAATGAATGAATGAATATACAGACACACACACACACACACATACAGGTTTTACAAAAGTTTAACAAAAAGTTGTTTAACCAAAAATTATGACATAATTACTTCCAAACCGACTCAAAGTTTTTATTAACAATAGCTACTAAACTCAAAGAAACTTTGCCTTCACATTTCCCAAGAAAGACACTGCTCATGTGGGAAAGGGCTTTCTTTTGCCATTAATTCGCTCCATCAGAAGAAATGTGGGCAGTTACTGCCAACAGATTCTAAAGAAACATGCAGTACCCAGAACCCCCAGAAACCACATCAACAATAAATGGAGATGCCGTTTCCTAGTGGTGTTGTACAGTAGACAAGCAAAAAAGGTGGGTAAATCATAGAACAGACCGAACAGACCTTTAAAAGAAACTCCGTTCTCCCCATGGAATACCTAGAGTCTTTTAAAAGCTCATACTAGGGCTAAGGGTTATTTGAGGAACTGACTCTTCCCAATTACACTATCTATCCCATAAGGTCCAGCAGGAAGGGCATGTGGCATGATCCAGGTCCTGTCTTTAGGGAATGCCATCTGGCAGGGCCCAGGAAGAGAGCCTCTTCTGTTATGGCACCTACACTTTGGAACATTATTCCCCAAGAGATTAGATTGGATCTGACCCTGTCAGCCTTTCGCAAGGCCTTAAAGACACAGTTGTGTCACTGGCCTAGGGATCCAGGTGTATGTGTGAGCCTGTGCAATGGCTGTGCTGATTTGTATGGTTTTTACCTCTGCTCGGGATCATATGTAAGCTGTTGTTTCTTTATTGTTTTATGTTTTTATACTGTTTTTAATTATTGTTAGCTACCCAGAGTCATGAAGTTGAGGGAGGGAGGGAGGGCTTCTCCCCCCAAGCTAAACTCTACCTACTGGGGGAGAAGATTTCTGTGTGTGCATGCATGCTTTGTTGACAAGAAAAGTAAAATATTTTGATTTCTTAAAATTAAAACTGTCAGAAGTTGTCATAATAAATAGTTATAAATAGGGAGGCATTAAGGAGGCAGCAACAGCACGTGACAATCTTGTTGTATCCTGTTGGTTCTTCCTTAACGGAAATGCCTATTTTTTTCTGGGGCCACATGGCTACTATGCAACCCCAGAAAAAAGTACAGGTTTTTAAGGAGTGGCCAATAGATGCAATGAATGTACCTAGTCTGCTCTGAAATACATTTTCTGTTTTAGATACAAGTAGCTGCATAATATTAGTTGTAAAAAAAAATTAAATCACAGAAAATAGTCAAAAATTGGGTGAAAAAATCTCAAACACATATCAGAATCACTGAAGACCACAGGAAGAAGACAATGAATAGGTAAGAGTGGTAATTAGGCAAATGGTGAGTGACCTGGGGGTGGGGAAGTAGAAGGTATCATGCATGTCATACCAACATTTGAATTGAACTGTATAGCTTGCCATGATATTTCACAAAATAATGTTGGGAATACATATAATTTCTCCTCTTCCTAAAGTTATCTTTAAGTTATAATGCTTCTAGGAATTCATTTCTTATTAGCATTTTTAGGTAAACACACTGATAATCAAATATGAAGACAGGAATGTCCAAGTATGGTGTTTGTCTTCCTAAATGTCAACTTATGATTAAAGCAATATATAAACATGAGATCCATTCCATTCGAAAGATGTTTAGGAGCATCACATACCAACAATCAACCTCTACCCAAAAGAACATTTATTTAATGAATAAGTTTATGTTGTTTGAAAGTAATTATAGAAAAAGGCTTTCATAATAATGAAGCAACAAAATTACGGGTTTCTTTTTTTACATTGTAGTTCTTGCCAGAAAAACCTTGTGCCCTTTACATGACGACAAAGCAAAAGTAGAAATCCTCATTTCCTAACTATTTCCTAGTTATTTTACAATTGCTTCCTTTCAGGAAGCTTACGCAATCTGACTAGTTCCAACACTAATAATTTTCTTCAGAACTAAGCTATCCAACTATACTCCTACTCCTAGAACAGAAACAATGACAAATATGGGGTTCGGTGTTGAACAACACAGTTTTCATTTTGGGAAAATATCTTTACCAGGAACTCTATGGATCTCATCCGTAATAAATCCAGGTCTCCACAAATAAAAGTAATGCACCTAAACTATTTGCCAACTGTACTGGAAATTACAACTGTAAGAAGGGGCTAGGAAGCACAAACAGACATTTCCCAAGCTTCGAACTATTTATCAGAAATGTACTTGTTTGTGTGCATACTGGATGTACTACATTCAGCCTCTACCCAAGCAATGCTTAGAGGGCATAGGTCTATTGTGATGAGAAAGTGGTGAATTGGTAATGGTTGATGGCTAAAAGAACTTTCCATTCCTGTTTTGCACCTTTTTTCCTCTCAGAAGGGAAAAGAAGCTCCAGCTCTTCACTGTTACATCACTGGGAGAACCAGGGAACTGCAGCATAAGATAGACAAAGAGAGAACTTAGCTAATTTAAATGAGCCCAAGACTCCTGGATCAGATGGATTATATCCCAGGGTACTGAAAAAAACTAGTGGAGGTGATCACAGACCCATTCTTCGTAATTTTGAAACTTCCTGGACAACTGCTGAGGCTCCAGAAGGCTAGAGAAGAATGAATGTCATCCCATCTTCAAAAAGGAGGAGGACTTGGAAAATTGCATATCTGTCAGCTTCACTGCTGCTCTACAGAACGCTAGTACAGTGTCTTTCTTGACTGCTGGTTCCTTTACTGTTGATAGTCTATCTTACAAGGCAGAAGCTATCCACTACCTCAGCATCTGTACTGTGAATTCTAAGGCTGGTTGCTTTACTTGTTGCCATTAGGTTGCTATTCTTTATATTTAACTTTAGTCCCATTTTTTTTCACTGTGATCCCGGGTTGTATATTAGCTGGAGCAAAAATGAAGGAGGTGGATATAAATACCATTGTAAAGCATTTATAAATGGTGACCTAGAAACCTGAAATTATTACCATCCCTATTTTGACAAATATAATTCAGCAGTATATTTTATGTATGGGACCAATTGAAATAAGCTGACTTTCTAAGAATTGCATGAGTTAATTAGATTTGTATTGCAAATTCTTTGATCATTTTCATATGTTATGATGGAAGCTTCTTATCACATCAGTTTTGTTCTCTTAAGGCAACTTCCTAGGCTATTATCATCATCACCATAATCAAATATGGAAGACAAAGATTACTGATTAATTAAGTACTTACAGAACAAGGATCCACAAGTTATAGCTTGGTTTAGTAACCAGCATTTACTTATGCTTATCATTAATGTTTGCTTTTTGCTGAAGCTTCTACAGAGGGGAGGAGTCTCTTACACTGTTTCTAACAATTTTATTGCTTATTCTTAAACAGTTTTATCCCACCCTTTCTCTAAGGTGCTTGTAGCAGCATACAATCTCCACTCCGTTTTTTCCCCCCTCTGACTGACATACATGAAGCAGAAATGCAGTGACTGATCCAAAGTCCCAGACCAACTTCATGATGGAAAAGGAATTTAAATCCAAGTCTACATGTTTTAATCACAATATTTAGCCATTATCACACACTAATCTGTAGAATACCATGTTTCCTCTGCAAATTAGAGTGGCAAGTCACTACAGCTCTTAGATCCCAATTTTCTTATTAACACTGGATGCTATTTACAATAAAATTGCTGCACATTTCCATTTAGTTCTGCATACAGCCACTGTTTTCTGTTCCCTGCTGTGGATACAGATCCCTAAATACTGCTCAACAAGAAGGCAAAAGTACCCAAACATTACTTGGATGGATTTTCCATTTTATATGTATGCACACATGGGCGCGCGCACACACACACAAAGATTGCAATTCTGTACTCACTTCTTGGAAAGTAAGATCTACTGAACCCAGAATCCTAATTTTAAAGTCTGATGATTATAAAAGAATAAGCAAACATCCACAGAAATAATAGTAAAAGCCTACCAACAAAAAGACGACCATTTAGAGAAAGTAACATTTTACAAATATTTCACTTAACAGATTTTTTTAAAAGACTGTTTTAAGGAATACTTTTTCTAAACTGAGAGAACACTGACTGTTTTGTTTGAGACTGCCAAGAGCTATACACCAAAATCAGACTTTCTCCCCCCTAAAGTACACAATCTTAGCTCACATCACACAAGCTTCCTTGTTCCTGCTTAAGTGCTCTCTTCTGTGAAGCAAGGCTTTATATGCCTGTGGTGGAAAAAGCCCACTAGTTTATTTCTCTTTCAAAATGTATGCAGTTAATTAAAGTGTAAAGTAATACCTGTTTTGAAAGTTTGGCACGGAGGAGTGACATGTTCTTTTAAATTGGGAATGTGCCAAAAAGAGGTCAATTTGTGCTCAAGAGTCATGTAAACTTTTCATTTTGGAATTCCTGCACATTTTTAAAAGGTTAGGAGGATTAGTTTGGTTATTATAAGTTCGTCAAATTCTTTCTTCAGTTTTAAAATATGATTCTAATGATTTAGAAATGTAATGACTGGATTTTCCTTTCAATTTATTTTTCCCCTTAGGAGAATGCACTCTTTATTTCTATTCAATCTGAGAAAGATTCAAAGCAAAAAAAAAAAAAAAAATCATTTTTAAACAGAAATTCAGGGGTGCAAATAGAAGTTGTACAGCTTTTACTAAGAATCTCAAGAGTCATTTAGGAAACAGCAACATTTTTGAGCTTCCCAATGTCACTCACCTCATGTAATTTTGCTGAGACTATAGCACTGCTACATATTTTGATCACTTGAATCTAAGAAAAATATAACCACAGGTGAGCAATCTGTGGCCTTCACCCCATAAGCAATCCTTGGTCTAACCTCATATGGCCCTCAATTAATTTCAAGAGCCCTTTGAAGAAAATCAATTCATCTTGGGTAGGAGCAATCTGTCAAGGAAGGAAGGAAGGATGGACAAAGGTATTAGAAAGAAGAGTAACTTCACCTCCCACTCCAGCCTCACTTATTGCTTGTTGAACTCCTTATTCACTACTGACATGCAGTTCCTACAGATTATTTCCAAAAAATATGACCCTCAACAGAAAAAAAGATAGTTTTCGTTTCCTAAGTATGCTAAGGAGAAACATCTCTACAAACTCCCTTTTAAAATTTTAAATGTATTATGAAAGGTCTGCATCAAAGGAACACTTTTATTTCATTTTCTGGATTATCTCCCCCCCAACAGAATACATTAGTTCTAACAACTGTGTTATGATCTGCAGATTATTAATATATTAAGTACATTTCCAGCTGCATTACACTATACAACAGGCTCCAGTGATGATAGATATATTCATTATTTTTGATCTGAATGAAGAAAGTTTCCCTCATAAATACAAGTACACTTAAACATTTGTTGATCAATACTCTGGGGAAGGACTAGTTCATGTATATACAGTGGTACCTCAGTTCACGAACTTAATTCGTTCCGCGACTCTGGTCACGAACCGAATTGGTCGTGAACCGAATCAAATTTTCCCGTAAGGTTCAATGTAAATACGGTTAATCCGTTCTGACCCCTACGAATTTGGTCGCCAACCGATTTTTGATCACGTCCCAAGTCAAATTTCCCTATAAGGTTCAATGTAATTACGGTTAATCCGTTTTGAACCATATGTTTTTTTTTTTTAAAACCACAAAAATATGACACAGAGTACAGTACGAAGAGAGAGAAAGCTAACCTTGCTCGACGCGACTTCTGATGTGGAGGACAGGAAGGCGGGTGGGGAGGCGGTTATTGCTTGGAGGGAGAGTCCCCCTCCCTACAGGAAGCCGCGACCACGTGTCACGGGAGGGAAAATGGCCGCGGATCCTGTTCGTAACCCGATCTGGAGTTCGCAAACGGAGGCAAAATTTTGAGACCGAAGCTGCTCGTGAACCGAATTGTTCGTGAACAGAAGCGTTCGTGAACCGAGGTACCACTGTATATATAATACCATTTTTAATCCCTATCATCAATACTGGTGGAAACACCCTTCTTCAAATCTTGAAAACCACTGCCAGTAAATAAAGAGTAAACAACTCAGAGCTAGAGAACTTCCATTATTCTTACATTCAACCTAAGAGTTTTTCAAATGGTTATTTTAAATCACTACAAGATGTTTCAAAATTATACTTTGCTACTTACAAAGTGCACTATTTACATAAGGTATAGACTGTAAAACTGTATTCCACAATGAATCAATTATTTTCCAAAGTCCCTCTATACTTTGCCTTGTTACATCCTTATAAGTGAATTATACAGATTCCATAAGCAAACTGTGGCCAAGACACTAAATCCACTAAGGAAAGAAATTCAGATTACACATCTAATCTACAGACAATTTCAAAACTATATACAATGTAGAGGTATAGAGAATCACTACATTGGATATAAAATCACAGATCACGCATATTTTTCCAAGAGGTGTGCATGATGTAATACAATCATGCCAACAAGAACCGGCAATTGTCCTCAGATGCATTATCAGCTGATAATGCCATGGGTCTGATCTAAGTTACCTGCTGAAATTCCTCACAGACAAGCAACGAAGCTTAGTTCAGCTTTTGGCAATTTGGATTTAAGTAGCAGATTATCTCAGTCTTCCATATACTATCAACATATGTGACATAGTTGGGTTCACACATTATAAATAAATCAATACTGGCTGGATTAAGAAAATTTTTTTGAAGATTCAGTCAGAAGTACTATGACTGGGATCATACAGCATGCTACTTCCTGTTCAGGGCTTCAAATATACCTGGGCTCTATTAAGTAAAATATCAGATACACCTTATGAAAAAAATCAAGAATATGATCTAGCCAAGCTGAGTATCTTACTGAACTAAATGGGATAATTAAATAAACATTGAAACATATAGAATATATAAGTCCTTAGTAAACTGAATTCTGATATATAAGTTGCACATTTTTATCTGAAACATGAACAATGAAAAACTAAAGTGAAGTAACTGATACAAATATTTTAATTTATTAAAATAAATGGCAATTAATGTTTACATATTAAACTCATTTAATTCTGCATTCAAAATAATTATATTATCCACTTAAACTTACAATAACTCCTTAATGTATTGCCCCATACCTGTCTTTAGAACTATGAAAACAAATCTTGACTTCATATTATAAAGTCAGGTTTACCCATATTTAATATATAAATTCTGACAAAATATCACAAACTAGTATTTCTAGCACATTTATTATACTGCAGGATAAATCCAAGAATGCACCAATGTTCTCAGTAAATAGAGTCACATGTTATTAAACAATACCAAACCTGTCTTCAAAAGTTTAAATATCTCCCATTCCTGAGAACCACAACTTAACTATGCTAAAGGTGAACACTGCTTTACAAAATAATATAATGTGCACGAACAAACATATCAAGCTAAAATTTACTTGTGAAAAACCATTACTTCAAATTTGGAATATATAGTACTAATTTCAAATGTATTATTTAAAGGTTAATATTTATAGCAATGTAAAAAATAACTATTATTACAGTGGTGATGTGATAGGATATTCAAGGAACCCAAGCATACATACATGTATATATGAGGTAAGCCTAAGCATTTTTTGGTCTAACTTGCTTGTATGTATTCTCACCAAAGGAAAATGTTAGTCTATATACCAAATGACAACATACTAAGATGGCAGCTGATCAAAAGGAAAAATGCAAATATGAATTGCTTCTACAGTCTTTGAAGAATGTAATGACAGACCTACAAAGGAAATATACTGTTGTACTGTATCAAATACTATCATTAACAGCACTACTTTCAGATGTCATTAGATCCCACTGGATCCATTTATATTGCTTGAGGATCCAACACTAGCATCTCAGTACTGTATGGGAAACATCAACACAACAAAATTACTTCTGTATCATTAATGACTAGCAGACTGTTGCAGAACTGCAATATATTATGTCTAGTATGCACTGGAGAAATACTATAAAATACACTCACAATCCTCCTGTCTATGATCAAGTACATTAGGTAACAAAGCAAACTACAATACAACACAGAGTAGGAAAAACAACTAGGAACAGACCTATGTGAAACTAGGCTTCCAGGCATTTTGTTCCAGCTGCTGCTTTTGCCCACTTCACAGCCAGATGATAGAACAAACTCTCCCTGTACCCAAACCTGCGCCTATCCAAGAATTCTGTGTAATGATCACCTCACTGTATGAGACCACAGCATTTCAATAGAAAATATTATTTGCAACTGAATAACAACAAAATGCAGAGCACTATAGAAAAGACCATAATTCCAACATATTATAGAAATTGCATTACATCTAACCACGTATATTGTAGTGACTGAACTCAGTGGCATTCCAGGAATTATTACTGACTCTTAGCCAATAATAATAAGGGATATTTTGTCCTTCACATCAATGCTTTTAAAAAATCTGTATTTAAAAATCTTATATTTACCCAGCTTGCCGTTGCTAGTGACTTTTTCTATCACTGCCTGAGAAAATAAGGAAGAGCAATGATACTTCATCTCTCCTATGCCCTTTAAAACCCAATCTGTTCTGGGCTCTGAAGGGCCTGATCAGGTTCCTGGGACAGTACTGCATATTCAGGGAAAGTTGTCTAGGAAGTGATAGCCAAAATACATTAACAAACAAGATGCAGAAACTCGGAAGAAGCTAGGTCTAAAAGGTAAAAATGAAGAGCTATTAAACACATAAATAAATGTTGGTTTAATTAGGTCTTTGAAGTCTCATAATGAAATGCATCATACTGCAATTCAATTAAACCACATTGTGCGTTTTAGAATAATCGACAACCTACTTTCTGACATTTCAGACTCGATTAGTTTATCAAAAATACAAATATAAACATATATGCATGCTCACTCAAATACATAGGATGCTAGTTAGATTTCCATTAGTTTGTAAGACATATAATGAGTGTTACTAATGCTACTTTATGCAAAGTACAGCTTGAAAAACAATTAATATCTCAATGTCCATCTCAAAGCAGTGCAATATACAGAAAAGTATCATCTAGGAGCAGAAGGATACAAATCCTCCCAGCCCATTCCTCTCTCAATGACATCATGAGTATACTGGAGCTAAGTTACCACTAATTCAAAACTGACACTTAGAAAGTTGGATACCTAATCAATATATTTTTAATTTCCTTTTCACAACTCTATTTCAGATTGAATGCAGGTATCCACTCCTATATGCCAACAGTTTTTAATTAACTTATTTTCTATGGGAAATAAATATCAAATTGTTCAATACCTCTAGTGCTGATTATTATGGACTGAAGTATTTACTCATTTCTTTCTTAGGCAAGGACAAAAAGATGTTGAGTTTCACTGCAGAAATATATTTAAGATTAAATTGTGCAAGAAACAGACACTCCATGGATACAGCCATTCATGTATAGCATATAGTTTTTCTTCTACGCAAGGAGAATAAATGCTGATGGATAATCTCTTCAGAGAATCCTGTTTCAAGTATTCTTAAGAGACAGGCCAAAGTGTAATTGTATCCTTATCATGAAGTTATTAATGAATAATCTGTTTCAAGGAGATTAAAGAAGAAAGTCACATTTATAATCTTCTCATGCTATGCATTACCCTTTACATTTTTATGTTGTAATATATGATGTGTGCATTTACATAAACATACTATTGAAAAGTAAAGCCAATCAAATTAGCATGACCATAAAAAGCATGATAATGAATTCTTTAAATGGGTAATCAATGTTTAAGCAATAGTACAGCTAAAAAAGTTTAGATGGCAGAGAGACTTTTAATCAGTAAGTATAAACCAAGGGCTATTGTTATTATTATTGCTATTACCTTATATTTTCTGTAATTACTGATTTCTTAATGTTTTAATTGTATGATTGTTTATATTGTATTGTTGTGAACTGCTGTGACCCTATTGGTTTAATGGTATACCAAAACAATAAATAAACTGATAAATAAATTCCTGATGAAATCTGACCATCACATTCTGGACATTTTCTCTTATTAACACCTCACCATAATTTCCTACTTTAGTAACCCATAGGTATAAAGTTCCGTCTCCTCCGTTCTCCATCAGAACCACAAAAGAATAAATCTTGGCATATAATTGGCAATTGCCTTCCTAAAGCTCATACATTATATTTCTGCTTTGATAGCTCAGAGAGCTGGGCCTTTCACACACATATATTCTCCCTCATAGGGTATTCTTCTTCCCTGGCAGTTCAACAGTGCTGCATCAGGCATTTTGACTGTGAAACCATTAACACAGTAAACCCTCAATTTTATATACCTTTGATTAGCAGATTTCAGATGTGATGGACAAAATCTGTCTGTACATAGTATGCTTCTGCACTTGCATAAAATTCCATTCTTATTTATGCATGTGTAAATTACGCATGCTAAAAATCCCATTCTCATGCATGCATAAAATTACATTCACATTTAATAGACATTCTGCTTTAATGGATAACCTTTCACGGTATTACCTGGTTAAATCAAGGGATTACTATATGAAAAAGTTTGTCATACAACTCTTAAAATATTAAGTTTGGTAAGTTAATTGTTGTGATGATGCTTTTGAGAATGTTTGTCTTGTTCTCAAATAAAGAGTACAAAGCTACTAATCTGGACACCAAGTTCTACCAGAGCTAAAATGCTGTCCATACTTTTTAACCCTTCTCTCTGTGGGGAATCCATGGGTGGAGGGACACGGTGATGTTATGTCATCATCAAGCAAATGATGCAAAGTAATAATGCAAATGACTGAAATATGTAATTCCTATTTAGCTAGTTTATCATTGAGCAGATGGTTGGGAACCAGCTCAGTGATAGACTAGCTAAGAGCCAATGTGACACCAAAGAATAATGGAGAATTCTCACATTTTCTCCAGTCAAACTTGGTCACTGACCCTAAATACACAAATCTGAATTTGAATTATGTTAAATAGAGCACTAGTTCCTCAAACTAACATGGCTTTTAAAAATATCTGTTTTGGGAAATGCAAATAAGAAATACATTGCCTCTTCTTGATCAAGCTACATTAATTTTCCATAAACCTGTCTTATAAAAATAAGTGTTATATTTGTTTTGCTAGTGGATATATAAAAACCCAGGTTTTGCAATAGATTATGAAGAAACAGCATAAAGCACTGGGCCACCCATTGCAGCAATAGCCCCAAGAACAGCAGTTTACTCTCCTTTCCATGCAGGGATGGAAGCCTCTATTGACCCTAACTTCCACTCCTTTATCTACATAGTTTCTTCCTGCATTGGGACACAGTATTTGAAACTGATTTTTAGAAGCAGAAGAGTTCTGGTTGTTCAATTCAGCTCTGAGATAATTCCATTTATCTCACTCATTATCTGTCTTATTTCATCTATCACAATGGTAACAATCACAGCAATAGTGTGGTGTAGATATTGTTTCACATATTCCACACCCTCCTCTATTATACTGAGACCACTACAGTATAGTGGGGGGGAGGGGAGCCTGGATTCCCTTTGATTCAAGGAAACACTACCCTCCATGATACTATAATTCTTCCATTTTGCTCTTTGGGCAGATGATAGCAGCAATTCAAACAGTGAAGGTAAAGGAACCTCCCAGAGTCACTTGTGTGAGATGGGCAGCTATGTAAATGTGATGTATGTATGTATGTATGTATGTATGTATAAATAAATAAATAAATGTCAGCAGCCATGTTGAAAATCACACTGCTCTAATAACGTATTGTGGAAGGTTTTTTGTTGGTGGGAAAAGTTTTTTATACTATCTCAGCATCTCAGAAATTTTGTCTTATGACAGTTGCCATGTGAAGTGCTACACTAAAGAGTCATGGTTGACTGCTTTGAGTGAATCATCAGCAATTCTCAAGGGAAACAATTTGGAGATGAAGCCATTGTACCCCACTCAGTTAGCTGCTCCTATTCATCACCTCCATCCCAGAGGTTTTTTGCATAGTAACATAAGATCACTGGGACAGTTGCAGACACCCACCACTATCTACAACATGACCATTTTCAAGGACAGAATTTATTATCTATTTATCTATCTACCTATCTACCATGTTTATATCCTACTGCAATCCAAGGACTCTTGGCAGTTTCCATTATATGAAAAATTAATTAAAATACCCACAGTACATTAAACATAAAAATTAAATATAAATCATAAAATCATAAACCAATAAATTCTGTTAGCAATAATTACAAAAACAAAATAAAGGCAAAAATAAAAATGAGAATAAAAGATGGTACAAGTCATGAACTCAGCTGGAAAGCTCTCCAAAAAAGCTCAATTTTTAACATCCTTCTAAAAATCATCAGGGAGAAGGCTAGTTTGATCTCCCTTTGGAAAGTATTCTAAAACACTGGTGATGCCACTGAAAATCAGTGATTCCAGGCTTCAACTGTCTTCACCTCCTTGAAGTGTGGGATCACAAGGAGCTTCCCCTTAGATGCTCTGGTACCCTGGATCAATTCAGGTTAATGCAAACAGTCCTATAGGTACTAAATCTGTAGGCACTAGTTCTAAATCTACATTGAGAACATATCACCAGAAGCCCTTCACACAGTGTCAGAGATGGTGACTTACAGTGTGCAATTATAATAGAAGAGATTTTTTTCAGCAGTAGCCTCCCAATAGTAATACATTTCCCCAAAAAGCTACCTGACATTTAGTCTATTACCTTTTTAGCACCTTTTTCTTTCTAGGTCTTTTAAACTGTGCAGTGATTTTAATACCATTTGTGTACGTTGATTTTTATCCCTCTACTCTTTATTTTAATTAACTAATGTTTTCTGTTTCTTTATTGTATATTTCTTATAATGATTGTTAGTTTTATGTTATAAGCCACACAAATTTTCTTACAGAATAGCACATAAATAAAAGTAAATAGAAAACCAAAACATTTCAAGTACTAAGTCACTCTCCAAAAATGTAGACAAAGAACACCCCCAAACATTTATGACTGACTTCTCAAACTATCAGTAGCCACAACTATTGCCATGTCAGGACTTTTGCATGTCAGTCATCTAAGTACATGTCAAGACTGGAAGGACACAAGGACACTAAGCTTCCACTCAAATATATACTTGAAAATTGTTAGTAAGGTAAAGATCGTAAGGCATAAACTAGAACCAGCATACAATTTTAATAGGTACCATTCAGTATTTCAGCCTTCTCCAACATGTTGCCCTTTAGACGTTTTGGACTACAACTGGCATCATCCTCAGGCAACATGTTTAAAGTTGTAATTAAAACAACTGGAAGGTATGAAATAGGTGAAGTAAGTGTTAGCCATTTGCAGTTTACATGCCTTTTCTCTGTATTATGATTTACAGAAATATAAATTTGAGGTAACTTCCCAGCTAAATGGTAAAGGAATGTGCTCTAATCAACATTCCCTATGTGTGCACACATTTACTGCCAAAAAATATACACTGGCAACTATATTTTCAAATACAGTTGTATCTGAATACATTAGTTTCAGCCATATGCCATAACCACAGGATACACATTATGCCAGAAATACTACATACACTGAAAAGCTGATGCAGACCACTACAGACATAATACCCTGAAACTAAAAACAAAACCATGGCAAATATAGTAAATAGCTTGATGTGTCATGTCAAAAATCAAGCATAACCATTGGAGGCTGTTTTAGCTACTTCTGAGCAGACTAAATTTTCTTATCTGTTTTAATATCGCTACGGTATTATAAGAATCTAGCCTCATATAGTGCAGGGTAAGGGTATGCACATTTTTAATTTAAAGCATTTCAAATGTGAAATGTTGCAGGTTCAAAACATTTTGCACCCCCCTAATGCAGGGCTGTAACTTACACATTCCTCAGGCAGTTAATTAACTTTACTTTCAATAATACAAAAAGCCAGCGATGTGGGCAGTTCACTAACTGCTAATACAAGCTCAAAGAGTCTGCCACCTTGCCCGGGTTTCGAGAGTAAACAAGCACAGGATCACACTACACACCCACCAGACTGAAGGCTATGTCAGCATGCCGCTGCACCTGACATAACTTAAGGATAATGAACATCCACAGCAATACACACCAGCTCCTTTTCACTAGTAAAAAGACACAGTTTGCAGAAAGCCAAGCAGGTGGGTTTTTTCCCCCCTTAAACAAGAATACCACCAGGTTCCCCCTACCATTTCCCTTCCATCTCAAGGGAGCTCCACTCATCCAATGCAATGGGGCGGGGGGGGGGAGTATTCATTGATGAATAACCAACCAAAGACGCACTTTTGCAGGGGCTCCCTTCTTCCTACTCTACGGCGGGCGCGTAGTAGATGGCACAAGCAACTGTCTATTATGGAGAGGTGCAGTGGCCTCTGCTGGTACACCAAACATGTCCGGATAGGACTCTTACAAGTGGAGCAGACCTGTGTGTTTTTTCCCTGGGGGGGGCTGGTGGGGAGGGGGAGAGAGAGGAAAAAAGCCTGCCTTTCCATCCCTAAGAGCAGATTTTCCTGGGTCGAGAAACGGGGAGAAAGAGAGCCCCTTTGCAACGCCTCTTGGCAGCCCATCTCAGGCACCACAACTGCCTGCCTGGATCTCCAAGTCTTTTCCCCAGGTCGGTTTGCTGACAAAAGATCCACACCAGCACCATCTCACACACACGCGCACACACACACACGCGCGCACACACGTACACGCAGGGGCAGAGTCCTGGAAGGCAAACGGGGGCGGGGGGGAGAGAGAGAGAGAGAAAGAGAAAGAGAGAAAAAGAGGAGAGAGAGGGAGAGAGAGAGGAGGGATCCCCGCCTGCCGCTGCCGAGGCCGGCGCCTGCGGCGGCTCCTTCGCAGCATCAGCGCCGGGACACGCGCTCCGAAGCCGGCCGCGGCTCCGACCCTCCCCGGGCTGGGGGCTCCTTTTCGGAGGGGAATTCCGCGGCGGGGGCGAGGACGGAGATGCCAAGGGGCCCCCGCGCCGACGGAGCCGCCCCCTCCCCGCCGGCAGGCACCCCACGGCCCCCGCCGGAGCCGGCCGCAGGGCCGGGGCAGCGGCGGCGGCGCGGGACCCCTCGCGAGGCGCCCCGCGCGCCCCCCGCCGGGCGCTCACCTGCGGGCGGGAGGTGCTGCTGCGGCTGAGGCGGCTGCTGAGGCGGCGAGGAGGCGCTCCGGGCGGCGGCGGCGGCGGCGGCGGCGCGGGCGGCGGACTCGGGGCGCTGCCCGCAGAGCAGCGCGACCCAGAGCGAGCCGAGCAGCAGCCGCCAAGCTCCCCGCGCCGCCATCGCTCCCCCGCGCGCTGGCCGGGAAGGAGAGGGGGCGCGGCGGCCCCTCCGCCAAGCGGGAGCAGCGCCTCCTGCTCCCCGCCGAGGAAGGGGCGAGCGGCGGGGAAAGCGGCCCCGGAGGCGCTCGCCGGGTCACTCCATGGCGGGTCGGTCCCACCGCCGGCGCTCCTTCTCGCCTCACACTCGCACGGACGGCGGCGGCGGCGGCGGCAGGAGGAGCAACAGCCTGGCGCGCTCCCGCTCCGGCGCGAGACGCGCGCTCCGCGCCCCCTCCTCCCCCTCCCTCGCGCTCCCAATCACCGTCCCTCGTCCGTGTGCCAGGCGCGCAGGCGCGCCCGCCTTCCCATTGATCCTCCTGAGTGTGTGCGTGTGAGGGAGGGAGGGAGAGCGCGCGCCGAGCTGAGCTGACAGAATTCCAAAGGAGGGGGGAGGGGATCGGCCCGGCAGGAGCCGAGGAAGCCCCGAGGAGGCGTGTCCGCGTGCGCACGCGCGCGGGCTCGCCGAAGCCGCGGCAAGCACTGCACGCCCGCCGCCGCCACTTCCTCCCCCCTCCCCCCATGACGCTCCTGTCTCACGGACATTCCCGAACTCCGCCCCGACGAGTGACGGAGGGGAGCGGGAAGGAAAACCCGGCGAGAGAGAATTCCAGAGGAGGAGGAGGAGAAGGAGAAGCAGCGGAATCGATTCCGCTTAGAGAGACGGGACGGGGGGGGGGGGAGGAGGGTGGAAAGAAACGGGGAGCGGGACGGAGACAAAACCCGTCCTGGCTCTTCGGCTGCCGGGGACGGGAACAGCAGGGCTCCCGCAGCGCGAGGGAGGCGCGTTGGCTGACCGAGAAAGGGACGGTGGGGCTGAGGATGGCACCTCGGGGTGAAACCCTGCGCCCCATACCCCCCATTCAGTGGCTGGAACCGTTGCATGGCAGGCGAGCTGGGTGTGCACGCGCACGGCTTCTGCCCCAAGCACCCCGATCCGCATTGACTACGGTGGCACCGCTGCTTTGTAATACGGAGGAACCTTCGCAGAGCTGAATTAAAGACCCACAGGCTGCAATTGCTGCTTTCCGGTTGCTGGGTGGGGGAGAAACAGCAGGATTGCATCCTACAGCCTTCCCGAATCCATTAGCCCTGCCGGCTCTGGCTTGCATAAACCGGCGCGACCCCGAGAGGGCGCCGCGCAGCCACGTGCGAGTCTCTCTGCTGCCCTCCAGTGGCCAGTCGGATGTGTATAGCCCTGGCTGGGATGGGACCACAACTCCCGCAGTCCTGCTAAAATAGCCAGACACCTGGAGCTGTAAGGGGTCTGTAGAAAAATGACAGCCCCCTTTCCAACTGGTTTTCCACAAGTCCTTTGAAACATGGTTATCCCATCAGTCTGGGAGTTGGAGCACGGTGAGCTTGGGGTCCCTCTGGCAGTGAAAGATTTCTTTTCTGGCACCACTAAATTGATTTGAATTTGATTCACGTGCCCGGCGTGATATATAAATGTTGTGTGATTGATATGCTTTGTATTGATTGATTAATTAGGTGCCATCAAATCGTTGTCGACTCTTAGCAACCACACAGACAGATCTTCTCCATGATGATCTGCCCCTAACTTGGTCCTTCTGGTCCTCCAACGGTGCCCCCATCACCACTATAACTGAGTCCACCCACCTTGCTGCTCGTCATCCTCTTCTTCTCTTTCCTTCCACATTTCCTAAGATAAGAGCCTTCTCCAGACAGCTTCGGACTTCGCATAATGTGTCCGAAGTTGGATCATTTGAGCCTGGTCATTTGTGCCTCGAGCGAGAACTCTGAGCTGATGTTTTGCATTGTATCATCCTTAATCTGACCTATGCAGGTTGAGAGGTAGGGCACTCAGAGTCTTTGATGATTAGAGCACAATATAAACCCAGAAGAATAAAGTCAAGTATTTATGGAACAGCTGGCTGTGACACATGTCCTAATTATTAAAAAAATAATAATAACTCCAGGAATATCACATCCACAGCACATCCTGTTTTACATCATAATACTTAAAGATGTAGAGCGCAAGGTGTACCTCTCAGAGGACCCCACCGTAGAAGAAGCAAAAGTTCCACACAGTGGGATTGTGAAAGTTACATCTTCGTGCCCTTGGACTGCACATGGAGAATCTTTTAGCCAGGAACAGGAGGTGATTTTCTAGTGCTGAAAATGCTCTTCCCTTTCCACCCTTCGCCACATTGACTCTCCTCGGGATAAAGATACAAACTCTAGGGCAAATTTGCTTCAGGGGGTTCCCCAGACCATTTTTTGCAGACACACAAGAACGGAGGCTTCACTTCAATTTGCTATGTTCGATTCTGCAAAAGAGGTGCTTCAGTAATGCTTGGTGAGTTATAGGATTGTTAGCAGTTGTCTCCCCCCCCCCCCCCCCCCACTGCTAGTAAAGGACAAAAAAAGAGAAAATTACTCCCGCCTGTGCTGGTGACATCACCACATAACTGGCACACCCTTGGAGCATTTTTTTAAAATGGGATTTGCTCTTGGTCTATTTAATTTCTTCCCCATCCTGCAAGCAACCAGGTGAGGGCTTACATGGGATCCTCCCAAACATCTGTCTGCATTTGTGATCCAACATTCGAAACAAACGTCCAGGGCTTGTTAATCAATATTGTGCAAATCTAATTCCCTTGAAAAGAACAAGTTCTCCCTGAGCAAATCCAGTAGAACCAACTGCAGATAAGGCAGGTTGGGTGCTTGAGGTCCTGAAATATTAACTGATCAGCCATCTGTTCCCTCTAAAAGGAGCCATGGAGTCTTGGCACTGGTAAGACCACATCTGGAGTATGGGTAAAATTCTGGGCACAGCATTTCTAGAAAGATATGGACAGGTTGAAAGAGGTCTAGAGAAGGTTGACAAAGATGCTACAAGGATTTGAGAACGTGCCCCTATGAGGACAGGTTGAAGGAATGTGGAACACTCAGTCTGGAGAAAAGAAGACTGAGAGACAACATGGTATCAGTGTTATAGTACATAAAAGGGTGCCACAGAGAAGTTGGTCATCTATTTTTCAAGGCCGTAGAAACTAAGACCAAAAATAATAAGTAAAAGTTGCAGTGACCTAGACTTCATTTAAATATAAAGAAAATCTTCTTGATGGTAAAATCTGTATACAGTAGAACACTCTACCTAGACAGATTTGGAGTTCTCCATTTCTGGATGCTTTTAAGAAAAGGACATATTACCACTTCTTGAGGGCAGTTTAATTAGTTTTCCTGTAGACCGTTGAGGGTTGGATCCTGGGAGTCCCTTTCAATTCCACAACTTTATGATTTTTGGTGGCCTCCCAGATCCTACCCAAACCATCATTTCTAAGCTGGTACATTTACCTGAAGTGCACGTTGAATGTTCCTTCAGCAGACAGAGCACTAAAATTACATCCACACCCTAGAAACAGCCAAGAGGAGATATGTTATGTAGCCTTGCAAAATGCAAGTTCAGTGTACTAAAAGAAATCTATCAACATGTGATTACAATCCAGAACCATCATTGCCTCAAAGCAAACTGGAACTGTTCCATGAATTTTACCAGCAACGCATTGAGACAATTTAAGAGTGTGATTGGGCCCTGCATTGTAAACTGAATGCCCAGGAACATTCATTGAGAAAAAAATATATAAATAATAACTGAAATGCAGAGGCCTACCAAACAGCAATTGGACCATCTATTTATAGTATTTTAGCAATGGGTCAGCATGAAAAAGGTGACCACTCAATTCATTATTTTGTGCATTTTGGCACAAGAACCTTGCATTTTGGCCCCAAACACCCCTAGTTCATAACAGGCACACATTTTTAATTATTTAAAAGTCATTTCCCTGGTTATATTGACAAGCACTACTTTATCCAAGTGCATGCCATAAATATTTTAAGCTTTTTCTTTTTGAGATGTTTTTAAATGTCTGCTTTGTTTATTTATTTTTTAATCTAAACGTTCAACATTTCCCTGTTTTCAGATCATTTATCCTGCATTAACTAATCTGGAAGAAGTCCGCCCCTCCCTTGGATCTTTTTTTGACATTCCGAACAGCGATGTCTTGTTTACTTAATGCTTGAGCCCAGACCAGCCATGGTGCCCCCAATTCAACCCAGGGCAGAGCCAAGAGCCATATTGCTTTCAAATGCTGAACTTTGCCAAGCTCCAATCAGTTTCCCACAGCTATTTAAACTACGGGCATTTCTCCACTGCTGAATTGAAGTGCTTTCCACCCATCTCTGTCTGGCAGAAAACTACATTTCCAATCCCTCTTGTTGATCCTCTGCCTCTGTTGTTTCTGTTCCCAGTCTCTGCCTCTCCTGTAAGGTGACAAAGCCTAATAGATTGCAGGCACCTTGAGGTTGTCCTTGGACATGGTTGCAATCAAAAGGAAAAGACTACATGAACACCAGTACAGCTAAGCCTGCCTCCCTCATGGGCTGGAGGTGGGAGGAAGGCCATGTCATAGGAACATAGCAGAAAAAAAGATTGTCAAGGCACCTTTGTGCCACGGGTCTGGGCAAGCAGGGAACTTTCCTCTATGAGAAGTGTGAGAACCAAGAACACATTGAAGGCTTGGCATACAACAGTCCATTTATACACAAGCCACTCATCCCTTAAACTGAGTTCAGAGAGTTTCAGAAGGCCAACTTGTGTATGAAACACCCCCTTGCTCAAGAGGTAAGACATCACAGAAGCCAAGCCATGGGGGCAGCTGAACTGTTGAGGTTCTGCCTGGGTAGTAGCTTCCACCCCACTTCCTTTCCCTTGGGTGAACAGAAACAGGGAAAGCAGCTCGTCCGCCCCTGTTCTTGTGGGGTGGGGGGCATGGGAGGGAAGCAGTTCTTTTTGGTGCCAAGAGAATCTTCTGTTGGTCGGAGAAGAAGGGGTAGACAGAAGCAAGGTCGAGGAGCTCCATTGCAGCCAGTTCTCCAATCCCATGGAATGACTTTCCAACTCTCCATCCATTCCCCTGCTTCTCCTGCCCTACTTTTCTTGCCATGGGAAGAAGAAAGCTGATCCACGGACTGAAGAACGGACACCGGTCCTTCCCCGGCCTTTTTCCTTCCCATTTCTGGTATGGCCAGAACCCGCTTCTGCCTCATTGCTCAGCCAGAACAGAGATTAGGAGCACAGTCAGCTCTTCTTCACTGTCAACTGGCATGCTTTCCTGCCCCCCACCACTCCTGCACTGAATTACAGCACGACGTAGAACAGCCCGTACCGAAATCCACTCCTGTTTTTCACCAGATGCTTTCTTTCATCTCAGTAGCTTAATTTAGAAGGGATGGTGGTGGATGGGAGAGGGTGGCTGTTGATTTTGTGCAAATTAGCTTTCAACAAGTACCTTCTGATTGAGTCCAGTCCGTGCTTATTTTTTATCTGGCTGCAACCAAGGACTTCAAGACAAACGGAAACTTCCCCGCACCCCCAGACCTAGGAAAAGAAGACTAGTTCTGAGAAAGCTAGTAGTCAATGCAAGGGGAGTTATTCTAGTGACTAGCTAAACAAAGGGTCCCTGTGACATGAAACCGAAGCTGGTAAAGGCAAGACAGGAACCTTAGAAAAACAAATGGCTTGCGAGAACTTGTTTCTCCAAAGTGGGTGGATTTTCTCCAACCGACTGGCAAGTTCTCAAAGAACAAACTTGTTCAGTTCCCAAGGAGTCTGAAGGCATCCATATGCACACAGCGAGGAAATGCAGAATGGGTCTAATGAAGAAAAAAAAGCAGGAGACACTGAGAAAGGAGGAGGAGAAGAAATCTGCTTTTGTTCTGCTTTGTAATTACATAGATTTCCTACACAATCAAAATCATTTGAGAGCCGTACTCACCACAAGCACATTTTATTCCGGGTGCTGAAACTCATTTTGCTTTGTTTTGCAAAATGGGAAAAAGCTGCTGAGATATTTTCTTCCTTTATGAAGCATAGGAAATAAGATTCTGTTGATTTTTTTTTTTTAATCCAGCTAAATAACACTGTCAGCGTTCTTCTCTGAGCTTTCATGTTGGGTTTTCATGGTTATTTCTATTTTTTTTTTAAATTGTCACCTAATTTAGGGCTCTCTCTCTCCCTCTCTCTCTCTCTCCTTTAGATCATGAATTATATAGCCCTAAGCCCAAGTGGTCCAGTATTAGTACTAGTGAGATAACCACTCCCCCAGGGCATTAAGACATGAAAGAGAGATAGGTGGACTACATCTCCTAGTGTGAGATTATACCACTGGCTCTTTTACAGTTAGCTAAAAAAAATATTTTGCCATAGAAGAAACGTGTGAGTAGTGAAATTAATGGCTATCTTACCTTCTTTCTTCCAACCAAAGCTCCATCTATAGTTCTCATTGGTCAATCAGATGTTCTTCCCAACCCAGATTCTTCTACAGCCAAGATTTTGGCCAGTTACTCCAAAATTCTGGGGGAGATGGTCGGCATACAAATTTAATAAATAAATAAATAAATAAATAACATTCTTTCTTTCTCCCCTCTCCAGACTACCACAGAGACATCGACAACCTTTCCATCATGTCTTTCCACTCTACTCCATTGATAGTGGGAACCTAGACCAGTCTGTCTCAACCAGATGCCTTCCAGATATCTAAGGAATAAATACGACTGCTCCAAAATCTGCCAGGCAATTTCTCAACCATTTTCTTCCTCTGTGAAAGAGGCTTTTGTGTTTCTATTTTGTTCTTAAAGAGCTTGGAAGTTTGGTTCAAATTTCTTTTGCTGTATTTATTTATTAATCAAGTTTATACGCCGCCCATCTCACTGTATAAGTGACTCTGTAGTTTGAGTTCTTTTCCTGGTTAGAGAAGGACACGATTGCTGTTGTCTTTGCTTTCTGCTATAGATCTTTCCATCATTTTATAGCACTCTGCTGCTTCCATTTCCCAGTGTAAAAAAGTCCCCAGAGAGGACTAATGTCTTCCTGGGGGATTAAACTGAAATATAACAAGACAGGGAGGCTGCAGACCAACGGACAGGTGATTGTACCGTGAAAGACAGAATATTCCCCCAATGCTTGCAAACACATCATCAAATAAATGCAAAAGCGTGACACTTCACTCCTTAAAATTTCACCAACATTCTCTTCCCTTTCGAAGGAATTTCAGACAGCAAATTCTCTTTCATCAGACTGAGTATAAATTGACCAGGGGTGGGGGGGGAGGGTGGAATCGGGATAAATTTTCCACCCAGCACTAATTAGGAGGCAATAATCCTCCACAAGCATGGCCTTTACACCATTAAAAACATTGTCCTACCCTACATGGCCCTTCTTGCTTTCAAACTGCCAAATACAGAATCCATCAGAACCTGGTTTTGCTCTTTTCTGTGTCTTCTGCAGTCATTGTAATCCTCGTCATGGCTCATTGCAACCTTGCAAGGCAAGGTCTCAATTCCACATGGCAGATGATGATGATGATGATGATCAAAAGATCTCACTTGCTGACTATCAGGACTGGCCTTGCTGGGACTATTCAAGTATTTCCTTTTCACAAATCTACAGTGAAAAGGCTGTAAGCTGTCATTAAATGTACAGGCACATGTTATTTGAAATTAATGCCGATTCAGCCAGAAGACCATTTCATCATCTACTTGCCCATACAAATACACATATACACCCACACGTGCACACACATGCACACATCACACACACAAACACACACCATCACTGGAACAATGTACATTGTTTGCAATGGAAAGCAATGGTCTTCAAGATTAAAATGAGATTTTATTGAAGTAGGTTCGTAAAGCATCAGCTTGTTTCTCAGCTGAAGGCCCTGCCAAGCACCCAATCTGTTCAGCAGCTGGGACTTGCAAAGTGCAACCACGTGTCCACCTGCTCAGTGAAGACAAGGTTCAACTTCATCATTTCTACAAAGGATGGGAGAAACACACACCCAAGCACATATATACCACCAGAGGCCAACTATAAGATACGGCGACTCCCCAGGTTCTTCCTCTCTCCAGTATGTGCCAAAGGAGTGGAGCTAAACTGAGAACAGATTGTCAGAACTCTCCCAACCCCCCCACCCCATGACCCCACCAAAAGAAATAAAAAACAGGCAGGTAAGGACATCTAATAACATAGTAACAACCATTCTGATTCCAGTATGTTTCACTGCTTTGCCATTTTTAAGACTTAAAGCCTGTGAATAAAGGTCCCAGATTTTGTTTTGATTGACTAACTAAATCAGGGTTGGCAACCTGAGATCTCTCGATCATGTGCAGCCCCAATCTGTGTGGCTGGTAGCAGTTTCTCCTCCACACTTGCTGAAAATCAGTGGCACAATGTTCTGCCTTTTAACATTTATTCTAACAGTATTCTGACTCATTCATCTCACCCTTTTCCAGGGGTGTCCACAGGGTGTGGCCCCCCAAAGTCAAGAGGATGGTACCATCAAAGTTCTGCCTATTTTTTATAGGTCCAGTCTTTTTATTTTTTTAATCCATTCAATATGTCTGATTCTCAGAGACTACCTAGACAAGTCCCTGCAGTTTTGTTGTCAAGGTTTTTCGGAAGTGGTTTGCCATTGCCTCCTTCCTAGGGCTGAGAGAGAGGGACTGGCCCAAGGTCACCCAGCTAGCTTCGTGCCCAAGGCCTCGTGCCAAGCCCAACCAGTCTCCTGGTTTCTAGCCTAGTGCCTTAACCACTACACCAAACTGGCTTTCCTCCAGTCATTATAGTTCAAATCAAAAGTCCTGAAATCTTTGAGTCCAGACTCTAAGTAATATTCGGAGTTTCTGAAGAATTTGATGATATCAGAAGCGGGGGAGGGAAAATCACACTGTTGGACAAACGCATTCTCCGCAGTGAGAACAGCTTTTACTGGATTTGGGTTCCCATAAATATGTGGTTTTCCTGCCTGTGTGCAAGATGCTTGCACATAGTCTGAAACTCAAATACGTAGCCTGCAGCTAGCTTAATTGGATGGCATTCACTGAGTTTTATTAGGGTTTCTATGCATGTATTATTGCTACCTTTTAGCCACAAATAAACAGAGGGGGAGAGACTGGTGTCCTTCCATTAATAGGCAAAGATATTTATTTGGACAAGCGTTCTGGGTTTCAGCTGACTTATCTCATAGCTGAATTTACACTGATTTATTTATTTCTTACTTGAATTAACAGATTGATTCAGTGTTTGGATTTACAAATTGAGCTAAGCCAGCTTGGTTCAACCGTAGCTTATTGAGCAAGCTATAGCAGTACTGTTTCCACATCACCCTAAGCCATAACCTATGGCTTAGAAATCAACCTTATAGGCTCAGGCACTGTGCTAAGCCACAATCAACCCACCACAGGACAGCCGAATGCCATATATGAAGTATAAAACACATTCCCTTCACATTTGAGCCTCCTTTAGTCACCAACTTCCACTTCCCACCAGATTTTCTTTGACCCCCTAATGGTTATAAAACATAAAAGGGGAAAGGCAGATCCACCATTATATTGCGGCAATAACATCATTCTCTTTTGGGATTCTCTAAGAGACTTTATGATTCAATATATCAGTTTTTCCCTTCCCTCCCCATTTCAGGAGTTAACTTTAGCAGAGCAGATAATGCTCGACTTTTTCTTCTCTTCCCCGCCCCTCCGTTCTTCCCCCTTGTCTCCACCTCCATAAAGTCCCCTTTGGGAACTTGAGGCGTTCAGGTCCAAAGCTTTGCAAGACACATGTGCCAAAGAGCTGACACTCAGAGTGCTTCTTGACTCTGGGGCCAGGTTGCTGTGACCCCCCTGCATGTCAGATAAGGCCTCCGGGAATAACTGTGACAGCACCATCTACAGTATCATTAGCGGTCAAGAAATCCACTATTAACTCTGATTTCAATACTACGCATCTTGCTCCAGCAAAGACTTGATTCTCCGTTGGCTATCCAGCAAACTGGGCTCAGAAGTAAAGCAGATTTTTTTGCCTATCTATTTTTATCTTATTTCCTGCATTCATTGCTTCGTTATGAATGTAGAAAAACCATGACTCGTTTTTCATTTTAAGGAATCAGAAGCAATGGCCATGTGCCTTGGGGGAATTCATACAACATAGATCACAGTTTTTTCCCTGGTGTCCTGGAATCATTTGAGCTGGCAATAGGTTGTGATCCAAGTCTATACAATGAGAAATGGGAGAAGAGGAACTGGAGATCTCACTCCCTGTAGCCAAAAATTGCTGGCTTCATAAAATGTGCTAAACTGTGTTTTGCTTCAAGGGAGTTTTTCTGATTCTGGGGTCTTGGGTCAGGCAAGATGCCACAAGAATCTCTACCATTAAAGGAAGATTAAAGATGGATTTCATTCTAGAGGGGGTTAAAAAAAAGATTGACTGAACATCCCTGCAAAATAATCTTTCCTAAAAATAGGTGCCATCTTTCTCTTCCCGCCCCCTTGCCCCCCCACTTCCAAGCACATTTTTAAAACAATCCATCTCAGAAGAATTATATTCATTGGGGGGAATTCATCCTTTGTCTGCAATCATGCCAACAGTTTTCCAAGGTATTCTCTCCCTCTTTACACCCCCAGAACAAGTGGAAAATGTAGGGAACCCTACTCATGAACACTTACATCTCCCTGAAAGAAGAGATTAGGTACTAAATGCATCCATATGTGTGTGCTGGTGTAGCCTGAGCACCCTTGATATTGAGTAACAGCGTTTCAAAATTAAACAACAGCCAGCCTCACACTCTGAGTCCTTGAGTTGAGCTTTCAAGCAGGTGAACTGAAAAACAAATCCTGCCTATTGCTGTTCTTAGGGATGTGTGTGTGTGTGTGTGTGTGTGTGTGTAAAACTGTGGCTCTGCACTCTAAAAGTGAAAGGAAGTTGTTGAATTGGTTTGCTTTACATCATAACATTGCTTTGATTCAGCTCAGTTCCAGAAGAGTTTTCTGTGCGTGGGCTGACCATGTAGAGAAGCTTCTCCCAATATATTACAGGAAACAGGACCTTGGAGTTATATGAAGCTCTTCAGGAAGGAGGATTGTGTCACTGTGCAGTTCAGTGATGCAAGTCTCATTACTTCTATGGCATGAAAACCCCTCGATGACATGAAGCATGTGTGCACACTGACACACAAACTATCTATCTATCTATCTATCTATCTATCTATCTACCTATCTATCTATCTATCTATCTATCGTCCATCCATCCATCCATCCATCTACCTACCTACTTATCCATCCATCCATCCATCCACCTACTTATCCATCCATCCATCCATCCATCCATCCATCCATCCATCCATCCATCCAATCTACCTATATATGTATATCTCTCAAAATTTACTTCTGATTTGATAGGACAAACACATTGACTTGCCTCTCTTTCTGTCAGTGCTTTTGATATCTTCTAATCTGGAGAAGGATTGCAATGGATGATATGGTTAGAATCAGATTTATAACTGGATATTTTTCGGTTATCAGCTAAGACAACAGCCTTCTCACTCATTCATCCAGGAGACTGAGAAAGTCTCTGCCTTAGGAACCTGGGAAATAAATTGAATTTTAAAGCAGGGACATGATCCAGATGCTGAGATTTCTGTAAATGTTCTTATCGTCTTTCAATAAATCTTGGTATAGAAACTCTGGAAGGATTTTGTTTTTTTGTGGAAGTGGGTCAGTCAAGAACTTGACAATCATGCTTTTCAAAGGGTTCAAGCTATGAGTTTGCTGTCCAGAGTTATAGTGCAATTAAAAAAAAAAAAACTACAAACAGAAATACATTGCCAACTGTCTCAAATGAGATCTTTGTAGATGCTGTATGAATGGATTCCCCACTGGGCAGTGGATTGGACTAGAACATCTCCAAGCTCTTTTCCAACCCCTTCCATTCTGTGATTCCATTGACAGTACAACAAAGTTCTTGAATGGAATGGTAGAACATGGGGTGAGCAACTTGTGGCTCAAGAGTCATTTATGATCTCAGTACCTTTTTTTTTTTTTAACACACCCCGGGAACCTCTTTGATTATGCTCCTGGAAATGCTTGGGTTTTTGTGGATTTAAAAGACATTTAAAGCAACGTTGGTGCATTAAGTCGCCAACTGACCTAACACGCCTACTCTAACTTTAAAATAAATAAATAACACCCCCACCTCCCAGCTTGGAAAGAAAAATTCCCCCCTCCCTGTCACATGTCCTCCCATCATTGTGACATCCCTGATGGGCAGTTGGGTGTTCCAGGAAGACAGAAGGGAAATTACACCTGTCTTAGGATGTTCAGAACTGGTTTGCCCAGCATGGAGGATGGGGAGAACAAGTGGGAAATGTTGAAGATAGCAATTTACATTTGGCTGGGAAGTGGCTTCCTATTTTGGATTTGTACCAAGGTTGAATGGTTGTGATGCCACCAGTGGTCTTGACTCTTCTATAATAACACTTATACTATACCTCTGTAAAGAAATGGATTGTTACAGTCAAAGTACACAAGGCTTCAGAGCACGCTTTCACTTGCAAATGGCATTGATTCCATCACAAAGAAACAGAAAAACTTCAGATTTCTGAGATCTAGCGGCCTTTTTTTTTTTACTCCCTTTGACTAGTCCAAGAATGTTCTTTCAGTGCCAAAGGGAGACTTGTGGTGTTCCCATGCCTCAATCAATGTCTGGTTTTCCTGCTTTCTCCAGGCTTCATTGTTAGAACAGCTTAATTTAGAAAGAAGGTGGGGGGACCCCTTTTGTTCTTGCTATAATAAAACAACTGGGAAGCAGAAATCCTTAATCTTCTATTGCAAATCACCTCAAACAGGGAAGGTGTCTAGAAGGTGACTTTCTCTCTTGTTCTTCCTCCCTCCCACTCATTGTTCAGTGATTGCCAAAAGAGCAACAGTTGTATCTTGCGAGAGGTTAGAGCTGGTTGCTTGCAGACGGCTTTGGAAATTAGATATGGGTCTCCAAATTGTCCACCCGGAGATTTATCGGACCCCTCAGTCTCCCTTCCATCTGCCTCTGCTCTAAAAAAGATGGCTTGCCCAGAGGCACGGAGCGGGGAGGGGACAAGTGAAAAGATAGCAAAAGATGAAAAACAAAAATGTGTATTTTGCCACGGATTCTACTCCCTGCAACATGAATCCCACACGTTTGCTAAAACTGGCTGAAATAGGAATGAAACCAGGATGTTTAATAATATATTGGAGCACCATCCACACGATCTAGAACTAGATTTTCAGAAAACGAAACATAAACTTTAGGGGTAAAGTAAAGCAAGGCACCCAACGTCCGGGTCTTTCTTTGTGGCACGGAATCATTCTTTTCCATATTGCGTGGCAGCCTTCTTCTCGCTGCTAATTGCTTTGTAGGCTTGGTGCCTCTGAGAATCACGTGGAGCGAAACTGGTGAAAGATGTCATAATTCCTGCTGCCAACATGGCTGCTGCAGAACATCCAGCTCTTAAGGTTGGATGGATGTTTGCAATAATTAACCCTACAATTATGTGCACTGAGAGAGCAAAAGAGCCAAAGGACCAGGGACTGGGAGTGTTCTGCCTCTGAAATGGTTCACCTATTTTTAGGTCACAGAAGACACACACACCCTGCTGGGTGCAGCCCTTTCTGTTATTGCAACAGCCCAGTGTGGATTTCTCTGGAAAGGGGTGGTATGTGAAAACAGGGAGGTAAATTGTAATTATGAGGACTTAGCACTATTTAATGAACCAGGGTGGATGACTTATTCCTTTTTTAATTTTTTAAAAACTTAATATATGTATACATCAACAATGAAGAACAGCCTGGGCTCATCCATTCTAAGCCATAACATGGTTTGTTCAGTTTGGACTGAGCATGTTATGAAAACCCAGCCATTGTGGCTTGTAAACCATGGTTTATGAGTTAGCATGTTGGGCAAACCCAATCACTGTAGCATATCCAACAAACAATGCTTAATATAAAACCTTGGCATAGAGTGATGGGCAAACCAGGTTGACGACAGACCGGACTGCCAATAATATGCCAGATTTAAGGCACCATCTTCCCTGGGGTTTACTTTGGAGTAAACCTGCCTAGATTTGTCCTGCAGGTGTGGTGACTGTAGCGAAGACCCATTGTAACAGTCATTCAGGTGGCACTGAAAAGTATCCTTGTTTACTTGGAGGATTGTTGTTATTGCTATGACTGTTTATAAAAAATTGGCGTTGGGTGTTTTTTTGGGTAGTCTAAACAAAGCTAGAAGTAGTTGGGAAAAATCAAGGGGGGGGCACCCTAAGAAAAGGGAGCGATCCAACTCATTGCAGACTCCTAGTATGGAAGAACCCTGGAACCTATGGCCGGTCAATCCTATTTAGAACAAGACTAAGAAAAACTAGTCTTGCTGGATTTACTATCTGTGCCAACTCCATCTAAATAAATTTCATTCTGCCATGCTGCTGGAATGTCGTAATGATTCTGGGCTTGATATTAATAGAGCAGATCCAGCAATAAATCACAGGGTTGTAGGGTGTTGATAGAATGAAACAGGAAGACAACAGCCCAAGTAAGGAACTGCCACCAACAGTACCAGTGTGGCTGCAGACGTTGAGTTTCTGGTTTCAACCACACCGTGTGGCACCACCCAGAGAAGAATAAGGGAAGTAGAGTCTTCATTCTAGTTGGGATGAAGGAGGAACAGCACGAACGCTGAATGGAGGCTTAATGGCCTCTCCTGAAAAGCCCAAGAGAATGACAGCTGAAATCACAAAGGCATTTGATTCAGAAATATCGACTCCATCTGCATTTTTCCACAGAGCAATCCCTCTTCCAAATTTCATTGCTAATGTTCTTCCCCGAGAGAGTTATTACATTGCTATTTTGTTTAAGCACTTCAGCGCATCTGGAGGGCATCAAGCAGGAGAAGGCTGTTTATGTAAAAACTATATAACTGTGGTCTTATTTTGAAAATTCATTCCCTGATAGTCTGTAACTTGGGATTTGCCTTTTTTCATCACTGCTACATGGTGGCTGGGTTCACATATGACATGGCTTTTTAAGCCATAGTTTGTTGACTCATCCACAATTAGCTGAGTTGACACACCAAGACAACCCAAAGCAAACAAACCCCATCCAGGCTTAGCGTGATGGGTGAACCAGGACACTGAATCAGCTTTTCTCAACAGATTACCCATCAAAGCCCTAGGATCTTTCTTCTGATTCATTACTAGAGGACTCAGATATTTGGGGACTCATTTTGGATCCAGTTTTATGATGTCAAGGAAAATAAAGTAGCAACATTTCTTTTATTCTTGACAGATACCCTCACCCCCCACCCCAGCACTTATGGCCTCATCATAGTTAACATTGCATAAGGACCACAGAATATGTGGCTAGTTTTCATGCCACATGTTAAACCATGGTTTGCAAGCCACAGATGTTGGGTGCATGCAACATGCTAAACTTCACACAAGAAAGCAAATTCATTTGGAACTCAGTTCAGCCACAACGAGTCCTGTTTGGAGATCAGAAAGCAAGTTACGGCAGATCTGTGTTTCTTCCTACTGTCCTCCTGGGAACCCAAACCAACTAATATCTTTTTAATACCCACTGGTTTAGTGAGTACCGTGGGACGTTTTATGCAGCAGCGCTTTTGAATTTTTTAAATTAATCTTCATTTTAGAAGAATACGAAAATAAGTAAAATACCAAGATACACTAAAATGACAAAATTAAACGAAGCAACCCTTCAAAAATTAGGGGGGGAAAAAAGAGAAAGAGAAGAATCAAACAAAAATTACAAACGTCTACTTATGTATTAAACTTATGGACGGTCACCCATTTACTAATAAATACCATATCATATTATAGCATAATCAGATACTTTTGAATCTGCTTTGCCCAGCTACTTCCACTCTATAACGTGCAGACTCTTGAGTTCACAGATCTCAGCTTCGGCCACCTCTGCGATCTGTAGTTTGGAGCTTGGGAAATTACAAATGGTGCTGATGCAGTCTTCAGCAGGGTCCTCCTGATGCGTCAGCTAAGCAGTTCAGCCATGTAAACTCAGCACAGAAAGATGTGCGAGCTGGCTTGACACCAAACCCCCTGAGGAGCAGGAAAGATTAAGCGTAATACACAGAATGGGTGGGTGCTGTGCTTCATGCTATGACATTAAATCACTGGTACATTCCTTTTTTATTATTATTACTTTTCATGAGCAAAACCAAAGGGTGGGGAAAGTTCATCTGTTTGGAGGGCAGCTGAGATCTACCCAGTTTCTGAGCTAACTGGATCCCTCTCAGCAGCGCACACCCCTTCGGGTATTTGAAAAGTTATAGGTGCCCACAGAGGAAGCAAGGAACAACATGTGTGTCGTGACGTCACAACGCGAGTCCCGTGCCAGACTTTGGAATGCAAACGCTTAATGAGAGAATTGAGTCCCAACATCACTGGGTGTGTGTCATCGTTTTTCTATTGTCATCATTTGGTGCAGATGCCCGTGTCCCAGACAAACAGCTTCAGCGATAGTTGTTTCTATTTGCTTTCCTCATAGCTGATTCTCCCCAACAGCTTTCCTTTTGGTCCGCTTGCTGGTGGCAGCTGTGTCACCTCGGCTTAGAGAAAGGAGGCTCTGTTGTGGTATAATCAACAGAGGGTAGCACTCTCTGTTAATCCACTGGAGCAAAATAATCGTGGAGGACCATCTACACATGTCAGTAGCATCCCTGTCAAATTCAAGGCTTAGTGGATAATAGGCTTCTATATCGTCCTTGAGCAGAAGGAGGCCCAAGATCGCGTTTTTAACAAGTGAGGTTAAAAGGCCAATTAACAGACAAGATTACTACTCAGAACAGGAATGGAAGCCAGATCTCCTCCAAATAATCAAAATACCCAACCAGAACATAGAACTGGCAAAGCAAGATGAGGAATATCATTAAAGGGCTGACCTGCATAGACTAGGAAAGGTCATAGCTGAGTGCCTTGCAGAGGTGAGATGTCCCCTCACCTTTATGAAGTGAGCTGGGAGGGAGGGGGTGGTGTTCAAGCTACCTTAACCACTGCTTTGTTTTATAAGCTTATTGAGCAGCTGTTGAATGAAGAGGCAGAGCGGCTCTCCCTGTTAAGAAAGGCGGAACTGCTTTGTAGAGCCTCTTCACTGGGGTGTTTCATCCAATCTGTAGCAAAGCAAGAAGCCCCTTCAAAAATATTTGCATCATCTTCTACAAGAGAAGCTTGCTCTCCATAGAGAGCTACCTATTTCTGCTAAATCCTATAATCATCCAGCCTGATGATTATAGGAAACTGACTTGCCAAGTACTCATTTATGGAAGTCAATTAGTCCTCCAAACTCATGGCGGTCTACTGCAGGGGATTAGCTCTCTAAGATTTCAGATGCAGATCTTTCACCTTACCTGAAACCTAACCCTCTTTAACAGGAGGAGCAGGAATTCAGACTGCAGCCTCCTGCTATTCTGAGAGAAAAAGAGAGATTTATAGAGGTTGGCACTTGCTAGTTTTCCTAGTGGAATCTGCAGAGGGAAGGAGCATGCTCCTAATTTTAGGAGTGAGAATTAAACAGGAGGGAGGGGGTCCATTGACATGATGATTTACGAAATTGACTAGAGCGACTTGTACATTTTCCGGGGAATAGGCAAAGTGCCAAGTCAATGAGGGAAGGGAGAGGAAATTTCTGCTTCTCTCAAGATGAGCAGAAAGGGATTTCTAACTGGTTGAAAACCATACAGTGTGCAGAAATGGAGGAAAGCTAACATGGACCTGTCATGCATTTGCAGAGAGGAAAACGGACGGCTAGCAAATGTGTCATCGCTTGAGCTTGCCAACCCAGTGCAATTGGTCACCAAGAATTTTCTGGTCCCTCTTCTTTCTCCCAGTTTTATGCTCAGTTTCAAACACAGCAGACAGGACATTCAAGATGCAGGTTGAAGCAAGAGCACGACCCTGTATTTTTCCCCATTTAGTTTGGATTGGCTCTTACGGAAACCTGGTTAGAAAGATGAAATGTGCTAGAATTCATACCAACTACACCATTGATTGATTCTTTAGAAGTAGCCCAATTGCTAAGAAAAGAAGGAAAGGGCTAGAAATGCAGAGGCAAAGGAGCAGAAGAATAAAAAAAGGTAAAAGGTTTAGCAAAAGGTTTGGAAACTGAGTCTTAGTTAAGGGCTGTATTTTGGTTTCCGCTTTCTTTTTCAGACAACTTCCAGGTAAAAGGAACATGGAAACCCACCAGAATTTGGCAGAATATCTTCTATGGCAGTAACAGTAATGAATTGGTTTGAGGGAAGGTGTAGAAGCATCTGCAAATCTTATTGCCTGCTCAGGTCAGCAACATTCCAGCCTCTGTCCCTGATGAGATTCTGAAGAACTGCAGGAAAAACATCTCTACGGATGCTTCAGAGGCACTAAAAGCAAGATCTTAACTATATGCTGGGCAGACAAGTTTCAGAATTATGGAGTCTGCTTAGTATTCTGACTGGAACGCCAAGGTCCAAAATGCCTTTTGTATAAAGGACACATGAGAAGAATACTGTGCTAATCACTAGTAATGGGAAGGTACAGGATATCCAGTTAGGTTTCTCTCCATTGCTCATCTGTGCAAATCTGTCAAACTTGAGTGTTTAAAAAAAAAAAATTGTATATGTTTTGGTGCACATTTAACATACTATGGTTGTGGTTTTGCTGGCGATTTTGACAAAGTTAACACCATGAATACATTTCCCCCCTCTAAACTAATCCATTTTTCTACAAAATTTCTCTCTGAACGTACTTCATTTTTAATTAGTGAACCACCCTCCAGTATGAAAGGACAGAAGGACTTTCAGATGATAACTAAGTTGGAGCTCACACGTTGGTGAAAAAAATGTTAAATGAGGTCCGGTTGTCATTCTCATGTAAGCTATGTAAATTTCTCCTCCAGACTTACTACTGATTGAAACCAGACATGCCCTGGGTTACCTTCCTGTCCAAATCTGTTTGGATGGTACGCTAACATGGATCATAGTGGAGGGAGTCAAAGGTTGATCCCGGGGGCACAAGGATCCGTAGAAGGGTCAAAAAAGTCAAGATGGTGGCTACCACCATACAGTGCACATTAAAAGAGAAGGCAGGGCTTTGATCACTTGGTTGGGGTTACTATCTTGACTCCCCCCCCACACACTTACCCTACTGGGGGGAGACTGGAAGTGGGGTGCTTCTGGGGGCCCACAAAATTGGGCCCCAGAGGTACCAGTAGGCTGTTGCCTTTTCTTGTGGGGCCACATGTAACCTACGTATGTTCCAGAGGAAGTTTCATTTCAGCTATGAAGAAGCTCATCTGCCAATCGGCCAACCAGCTAATTATGAATTTGGCTGTTTCTTTGTACCGTCCCAGCCTTCCTCTCTCCCAATCACCCATTTAAAACCTTAGTAGCTCTGGGGTCACGAAGAGTCGGACACGACTTAACGACTAAACAACAACAAGCTCTGGAGTTAAGGCTGTTTTATTTTGGGTCATTATATTGCCCCAAAGAAAGGGTGTCCTGGATGTAGGATTAGATTGCTTGTTCCTGGATCGCAGCCAGGATAAATTCTTGGTGCCCGGCTACTTTAATCTCCAGTACCAACCCCCTCAACGTTACAATGTGTAGTTTAAAATACAAAGAAAGGCAGGCAAGGTGAGTGAGGAACAGTGGACAAAATCTCAGGATTTATTGTCAGAGCCCCAGAAAAGGAACAGGGAAATTGTTTTAATCTCAAGGGATCACAGCAAGCATATAAACAAGGCCAATTTATCTTCCTGCGCTTCCCATCTATCCCCACAACGAAACCTAGACAAAAAACCCTCACAAAGCACTACATTTTCGGCACTAGAGGATCTGTGGCTACATCTGTTGGAAAAGGAATCACTCACAGGCTGATTATTAAGTTGTTTACCCTCCACATCCACCCCGCCTTTCTCAAGTTGCTGGGTATTTTCATAAGCGCATTAATTCACAAGAAGGCAGTCATTGGAGGCTCACTGTAAACTTCATTAAAGAAAAATCAGATGTTTAAAAACAAGTGCTTCTTAAACACTGCCTCCACTACAGATGCAGGTGATTTCACTCCCTTAAGGCAGATTGGAAGAGCAAGTTGGT
The DNA here is from genome assembly GCA_030867105.1 of Liasis olivaceus. NCBI lineage: Eukaryota > Metazoa > Chordata > Lepidosauria > Squamata > Pythonidae > Liasis > Liasis olivaceus. The sequence goes on along the minus strand of CM061362.1, from coordinate 17,162,348 downwards.
AGCGGGTGGGAATTCAAAAACTGGACGCAGGGACGCAGGCACACGGTGCAAGAGACGGGAGACAAAGAATCATGTGGCTGAAGCCTTTGAGAAAGGCAGCCGAGGGAGCTCTTGAGTGACAAGTGCTGTGTCAGCAAGGAATTTAATCGATAGCCAAGAGAGACAGTAAGAAGGGATGGATGGAGACTGCACAGAGTAGCTTCAAGCGGGGGGCCTCCGGCTCACCTCCCCAGATTGCAATAAAGCAGTTTGAGGGTGTCGGATTTCATGGTTGAAAAAGGTGATAAAATTCCACATGGCAATTTGCAAAATGAGGGATGGAATTCAAGGGCCTGGAGGAACCATAGATGGAACAGAACATTGAGATGAACATGTGGAAGAAATCCTTTATAGATGGCTGTCCTTGAGCTGAAAGGGTCTCCTTCATGTAAGAAATCAGGATGAGTCTCGTAACATCTTTTCTAACATGGTTCCCCTACAACATGGTTCTCCAACAACACCTCCCATAAAAGTCCATTGTGTTCGTATTTCCAACAGTCCTCTTTTCTGATACTTGTTCCTGATCAATTACTGCCCTTACTTGAGCCTTCAAGGGAACCAGACTTCCTTTGTGGATAGTCCATCAGATGTCAGCAAAACACAATGCCAACAACAAAAATCAAGTTGGACTCTTTTTTAAAAAAGGTATGGACCCGCACTCAAATACGCCTTTGAAGAAGTACAAGGCTAAAATCAAATGTGTTGAAATATACAGCAAGCTGAACATTATCCTTATTTTCTTCTAGCCGATTGAACAACATTGGCTTACAAGCTGCATTAAGGTAAAGAAATTGCAAGGGGCCCTCCCAAAATTTACATCAAGTGAAATCTGCTGTACAATTGTCCAAACGCAGTAGATACCATCAAATAATCTCATCATTTTAACCCAGAGCTTAAATTGTATAACAACTGTCTCCAACTATCTGTCCTTTAGAAATGCTGGAATTCTCCAAATTCCCAATCAGGGTTGAGAGGCCCAAACTGAGAAAGGCTGTGACTCAGTCATGTAGATCTCAGAGTTGTGCAAACTTTCCGGGGGGTTCTGCTTCACTCCAACAAAGCATACCTTCAAAGTTGTTGAAAAGCAACTCTGAAGCTCTTCTGCACCTCCCTAAAACTGAAAGAGCTCCTCTTCCAAACACTATTCCAAGCACAGAGTTTCTTTAGCAAGGTTTACTGAGAAGAAAAGGATGGGGTTACAAGAATTCCAGCAATTGAACTATTTCCTATCTACAACCAGTATATCTGAAAGCACATTTGGGTGGAGTCTTATTTACTTTTCTACTTCTTTACTGTGAACCAATGGGAATTTTCAGATGTCTGTTTTATAAAACCACCCCCTATATCCTTATCCATCTGGGAGCCAACTATTACATCAACACAGTCCCCCATTTCTAAACAGTGAAGGAAACTGCATTGCTGGAGGTGTGAGACTAGGCTGAAGCTGCCATAACCTAAAGATGAAGCAGGCATGTAAGCAGAGAGGACAAAAGCCAGGAAACTTATCTATGAGATCCCTTCGGGGAGGTAGATAAGAAGGAAGCAAGTGGTTAAGGAAAAAAAAAGGAGCTGAACTTGGGCCTGAGCACATGGAAGCCCTCACCCCAATCCCATCAACTTGTAAATCAACCCAGCAAGGACTTTGGGGGATAAAAGGGGTCCCAAAGCCTGCCCACTCTGAGTCGTCTGAGTCATCTGAGTCACCTTTGGATCCAGACTTGGCGGCTTCCGTCCCTCTAGCTAGTGCCTGGCAGCCTAGTTGGGAAGGACGTGGGTAAGTGTGGATGAGCGCACATGTGTGTGTATGAGAAAGAGCAAATGTACCTTGCAACCAATAAAGCTTTGCTGTTACTTTAAATTCACTGGGTCTCCGTGTATTACAAAGAACCTCTTGTGTCTCAGTGTTCGGTTGGAAGTGATTTGTGTGTATCCCTAATTATTTCCCCGCTGTTGACCAGGGCTGTGTGTCTGTCCGCTCCAGCCGCACCTATCTGGAAAACCCAGGTAGAAAGCAAGGGGGGCTGACAAGATCCGCGTGCCTCAACAGGCTGTGAGTGTGTGAGTGAGTGACCATAAGCCGAACCTGGGAGCAGCGTGTGTAACAGAGGAAGTCTCCGATGTGACCTAAAAGACCTTGATGAGGTGAATCACATGTCAGAGAAGACCCTCACAGTGCCCTGAAATACCTTGAAAAGGTGAATGGCATAATAAGAGGTAAATAACAAATCTCAGGAAGTGTAGCCCTCTTGCCCAACTCTAGTAGCAATCTTAAGAGGTGAATAAGCAAGGAGATTGCAATAATGCATAACAGTAAAAAAGTGGGTGGAAGAGGATGAAAGAGCAGAAATCTGAAAGGAAGAAAGGAGTGGATGTCATTCAGTGATCCAGATGGACTTCTGGTTAGACCAATGTTTCTCAACCTTGGCAACTTTAAGATGTGTGGACTTCAACTCCCCGCAAGTTGGCTGGGGAATTCTGGGAGTTGAAGTCCACACATCTGAAAGTTGCCAAGGTTGAGAAACCCTGACTTAGACAATTCCAGGCTATATTAATCAAGAAGAGGTTTCCTTCCATGTTTCTTCCCCGCCCCCCCACCCCCCGCCCCATTTGCTGAAGCCTAGAGCTGATATCTGGAATTAATTTCATTTAAGACACAGTAAATACAGCAATAACAAATACCTTGGGACACTTTATCATCTTTAGCAAACTCTCCACCCATCCTGAATTCTCCAGATTCATTGAGATACAGACTTAAATACTCAGCCATGATTCTCCACGGCCAAGAAAAGTCCCAGAGCTGATTATTTAAAGAACAAAAGTAATGGGGTCACCCTTACTTACAGTGAAATTTGCTGAATTTCCAAGTTTCAAAAGCTTAGCATAGAAATACTAATTAGATCCAGACTCTTTATATCAAACACGATGAAAAAGTGATGGAAATTTTTTGTATGGAAATTTTTTTTCAGGGTCCCCAGAATACGGGTTTTAAAAGAGGGGAAAGGGGCCATTGTAATCTGGGTGTAATTAATGCAGATGCTTTCAAGCCTGATCTTCCTTCTTCATCGTTAATGCTTTTTAACGTAATGGGAAAATAATAAAGGGATCCACTAACACATTCAGTATCACTGAAATCAATCAATCACAGTGATATGCGCACTTGAATTAATCTAAGTACAGATCATTGATAAAAGCAATACAAGTTGCTATAAACAGTTTGAGACTATCTGCTATCAAAATGTTCTCTTAGACATCAGACTGGTAGCAATGATGGTTCTTAAAATGAAAACAAGAGTCTTTCATGGTATCTTAAATGCTAATAACATTATTTTAGCATAAGCTTTGGTTAATCAGAGTCCATTTCATCAGATGCATATGTCGTTAAGATCATCTACCAGTTAGTTACTGTAGCTGGCTTTTTAACCTGGTCCTTTTTAGAGAAGCTCCATCTGACCTGGGGGGGGGGGGGGGGGGGCTCTAGCCCAACCCAGCATTGTCCACTGCCAGGTTCAATGTGGATTCTAACCAGGAGGAACAATGGCTTGATGAGGTAACAGAAGTTATCTCTCATCTGTCAGATGTTTCTATCTGTACATTCTTAACTCCATTGTGGCTTTGTTTTTTCAGATAAAAGAACTGCTTTGTTCAGATGCGTGTATCTTCCGTACGAACAGCAAGCTTGCTTGGCAAAGCTCACCGTCTTGTTTGTCATCGATATCTAGCAATCAGAATTATGCTGGCTGAAGTCAATACCTTACGCTAAGCCACAGCACAGCCATCAGGGTTGCTCGCTCGGGATCCAGGAGTCTTGAAGTTCTCCTGAGTACAAAGTTAGTCACTATTACGTGAGAATCAAATCCATTGACTTCAGTCAGACCAAACTTGAAGATATCTGAATACTCATGTTAAGAGTTTCATGGATGCCAACATGACAATTCATTCCTGCTGTAAATGCTGCCTCTTTCTAGCGTAGAGGATGAGATCAAACACACGTTTGGGGTTGGGAGAATCAAGTTACAGTAATGTAGTTTATAAACACTTCATTCTTAGATTAATTCCAGATGGGCATCTTCTACACTGAACAAAAAAGATACTTGGCTTTTTGAGACCAACAGGTTAACTGCTGTATAAACTTCTGCAGACTAGGAAGTCCACTTCATCAGATACACGGCATGTTCTTGATGAGCAAATAGGGAAGATACACCCCAACAGGAGCATCAACAAAGTCAAGATGGCAGCTGTGACCTTCTGATCAAAGCCTCACCTTGTCAAGAGGAGGGTGGGGCTTTGATCACTCAGCCCTGACTGCCATCTTGATTTTTTTGATCCCCAATGAACCCCACAATACCCAAGTCGTATACACAGTTATAAAGGAAGAAAACCAATAGCCTATGCATTCATTAACTACGCACCCCTTGTACTTGCTCATTCCATTGCTGGATAAACTATTGTTTTTGAAGATGGCAAGTTATTTTGAAGATAACTGCAACTTTTATATGCTCTCTGCCTTTGGCCATTAATTGCTGATTATATGGCAATGCAGAGGTCATATGAGTTATCCAGGCTCCTTCTTGAACACAGAACGGCAGAAAGAGAAGGCAGAAAGGAAAAAAGAAAAAGAGAAGACGTTGCAGGCTGTACAAAGTATTTTATTCATTCATTCATTCATTCATTCATTCATTCATTCAATTTATATAGCCGCCCAGAGTCACTGGTCTGAGATGGGCAGCTATATAAATTGAATCAAGCAATCAATCAATCAATCAATCAGTAAAATAAATAAAAGTAATCTCCTTCGGTATGATGGGCAAAAGGAAGAAACACCCTAAGGTCAGCAACTACCCCCTAAAGTAGCAAAACAGCCAAAGCTCAAGGAATTCCTTCTGCGCACAGAAACTGTAACTAAATCAATTCCTACTTCTACCTCTACCCCAACCTCCAACAGACTTGAGGTGCTTGAATGGGATTTTCAGACTGCTCTTTTTAACGTCCTGGATGCATTGTATATACCATTCTTTGCGACCTAATTATTGATTGTTCTCTGACCCAGAAAGCCCAAAGCCTTCACCGTTCCAATTTCCAGTGGAAACAAAAGAGCTGGAATAGACACCTAGACCAGCATGGAGAGGAACAGGAGGAAAAGGGAAAGAGAGCGAGATCTGAGATACGCCAGACCCCCAGAAAATCAACCCTGCCCTCAATCTTATGTTTCTTGGATCTATACCCAATCTGATTACCCTCCCTAATAATTAAAACAAGCAAAACGAATACTCCTCCTCCCTGCTGCACTTTGCCTTGACACCGTGCCAGTATAGAAAATTACCGAGCTTTTGTTACAGTTTACAATCTTAGTAGAAGAGCAATAAGATGCTCGCTGCAATAGTTATAAAGAGAGGGAAGGGGGAAAGAGGGTTTCTGACTCACATCCCTGGGATATCACTCCCAGAATTATACAGGAAAAAAAAAGTCACTGATACCCTCTTGGGTAGGCTTTAATCCCAAAGGAAATATCCTTTGTCTTCTTCGGGGAGTTTATTCCCCAAATAATGAGGATCCCTGGAAAGTCAAAGTCACTTAACTCCAACTCCATTATTTGTTTCCTTGGCTGATGTTTTAAACACAACCATTAAAGAGACCGAGAGAATCACAAACACAACCCTAAGATCTTGGGGTTTGGGTTTTGTTTTTTTTAAAAAAAAGCTAATTACTGCATTGCCATGCAGCACCATGTTTATAGAAGAAGTCTGATATAAATCATTCCAGTCAGAGGGATGTGAGGTGCTATGGAGATTAGAAGCAGCTGCGGGTTGATCTTAATATCTAAAACAGTGTTCCTCAACCTTAGCAACTTTAAGATGCCTGGACTTCAACTCCCAGAATTCCCCAGCCAGCCATGGCTGGCTGGGGAATTCTGGAAGTTGAAGTCCCGACATCTTAAAGTTGCCAAGGTTGAGAAACACTGATCTAGAAGATGCTGAGGAACCGTTTTTTCCTACTGCCAAGGGGAAAAATTCCCCTGCATTCCCCCCCCCCATCCTGAACTTGTTCAATTTAATGAAAGAGACATCATTTTAATCCTTTTCTTTCAAAGGAAAAGGGACATTCAGTGACATGTTTGTGGGTATGGCATGATTTTTGGGGCCCAGCTTTAGTCATGAGATGGCAAAGAGGTTCAGGTGTGTGAGAGATAAAATGTCTCGGATTTATCTCCTGCTTTTCCTGCAGGGACTCAAGTGGCACGCGTAACACACCCTCCTCCCATTTTCCCTCAAGCAACCACCTTGTGAGGCAGGTTGGGCTAATAATATCTGGTCCCAGGTCTCCCTGTGAGCTTGGGTCTCCCTGGGGCCAGTTCAACACCATCCTGTCTCCCAAACATTTCACCTTTCCTACCTTTCACTGTATAATCTTCTCCCCAACACATTTCAGCCTCCCCAGCTTCCTACACTTGAATTATAACCCATGAGAGGTGACCATGAGATAATCACTTCCGGGGTCTTTCTCAGATGGAGAAGGTTGGGTTGACAGAGATGCTTTGATGGAAAGACAGGTCACAGAAAACGGCCACAGGAGCAGAACCCCTTCTACCAACTCCAAGGAGAAAGTCAGTCCAAAAGCACAGGGGTAGGTATGGTCAGCTCTACAAGGTAGACCAGACTAAGAAATCCATAACATATCGGTCAGGACTACATTTACTGTAACAGTTGGATTGCTGGCTTACTGCAAATTGGATTTATCTTTTCCAATTTGCAATAAGCCAGCAGGTTTTTTCCTTCTTTCTTTTTCTTTTTTTAAGACGGCATTTCACTCTTTCTGCCCTTGGAGAACACTTGGATTATATGCAAGCAGAGCTGAGCATGGAGAGGGCTAGTTGATGAATAATGTCTAAGGAAGACCCACATCTTTTTAAGATCCCGGAAGACCTTGGGGCAAAATTTCGTTGGAACTCCTCCCTTGCCCTGACTTTGTGCAATTTATCAGTGTTATATATTTTTTCCATCCCTTTTTGCCCCTTGGCCCACGAGTGTGGGGTGAATGTGAAAATATGGAGGAAAAAAGCTGTTGGAATTTATAGTTCATGGCTCCCAACCTGTGATCTGAAGACAGTTCATGGGTGAGGGAAGAAATAACATAGATTCAGAGATGGATCAGTAGCTTTTCTTTGACGCATCTGAAAGAAAGTGTCTTTGACACAGCTAGCTGATAGATGATTTACATAAAAGAAAGTCAGTCCAAAGCACAGGGGCAGGTATGTTCAGCCCTACAAGGTAGATCAGACTAAGAAATCAATGCCATGTAGGTCAGGGACTACTTTTATTTTAACAGCTACAGGAACAGAATCTTGCAAGTCTGAATGTATAAACTAGGGCAGCGCTTACCTGAAATGTTTACTCATGTTACATTCTTGGCCTGGGGTCAATCCCCTCTTATCTGACCATTGCCTTAGTAGTGGCTCCTCCTCCTGTCCTTCAAGGCCATTCCCTAAGCCCTCTAGGGAGCCACAACACCTTTTGTACACTGTTGCCCCCACCACCGGCTCTGGCACCAAGGTGGGAACACTTCAAGTGGCCTTTTGCTTCTGCATCCAGACCAGTGGGAAACATCAGCTTCAGTCTGGATGCCCCCTGCCCCCAATTAACATTTACGCTAGTCCTTCCTCGAATGAGGCATTCAGCCGGCCTGGACTGTCTTGACTGAAAACAGACGTCCTTCCTGTTAAACTTTCCTTCCCTCCTCCCAGAGTGTTAATAAGTCAATGTCACGTCACTCTTATTGGCTTCCAGCTTGGCAGCCTCTCCCTGGAGGGACTATCAGGACCTCGCTCCTGTGTTTCGTAGGCAGAGGCTTCAGTTGTCTTGTCAAGCACTGACCTGTTTGCCTCTTTATATTCCTCCAAGGAAAAAGAGTGCTCCATCTTCCATTATACCCCATATTAAAGGTCAGGTTCAATGAGAACCCTGTGTACTTTAATGTGCATACTGATGTTGAAGGGAGGGAGGGAGGGAGGGAGGAAGGAAAAGGGAGGGAGGGAGGGAGGGAGGGAGGGAGGGAGGGAGGAAGGAAGGAAGGAAAAGGGAGGGAGGGAGGAAGGGAGGAAAAGGGAGGGAGGGAGGGAGGAAGAAAAAGGAAGGAAGGAGGGAAGGGAGGGAGGGCGGGGGGGAAGGAAGGAAGAAAAAGGAAGGAAGGAGGGAAGGAAGGAAGGGAGGGAGGGAGGGAGGGAGGAAGCCAGCCAGCCAGCCAGCCAGCCAGCCAGCCAGCCAGCCAGCGATGGCTACGATGCTAAATTAGTGCATAATCAACAGACAAACTTACCTAACTGCCTTGCTGAACTACACAAACCAGCATCCTCAGGTTTTTCCATATCTGGAGTACAATATTACAGCAAGTCTTCCACTGAGCAGTTTTCTTTTAAACAATATTTTGCAGAATTGGTATGTGCATGGAAAACAATAAAATAAAACAATCTCTCTCTGCAGATATATAGATGGATGGGTGGATGAAGAGATGGATAGACAGACCGCATAAACCGTGGAGAGATGAGATGAAACCATAACTGTCTTGAAAAGATATAAACATGCTTCTCTACCTTATTCTGAGTCAAGACACTGGTGCGTCCAGCTTCATATTAAGGGCTAACTGATGCGGCCTGCAAAAATTCAGATGATCACCAGATGGCAGGAAATGATGAGTTCCGTGTATCTCCTTGTTGCCATCTAGTGGCTCTCTGGATATTTGCAGCCCCAAATTGTTAGCCCTGATCTACTGCAGGCAGAGGATAGAGCATTCATCACTGAAAATCTTTTAAACTAGAGATGATGGAGGTAATGCCTGGAGCTTTCTACATGCAAAGCTTGTGCTGTGCCACTGAGCTGTATAACCCCCTGACAGATGAATCTATTAGCACTGGAATCACCAGCTAGGGCTCCCTCCAACAAATCGAGAACAAACGGAAATCAGCTTTGCCTTGCTGCAAGAAAAACCAGGGAAGATTCACACTTTTCCACACTCTGAGCCATTTTTCCCAGTCTGATTATTTTTATGATAGAACATTTGGGCAGTCACAAATTCTACGAGCTGCCAAAGTTGATGTATTTCAAAGTTATGACACCACCGCTTTTACCTGGGGACACTCTGAGGAGAAAAGGCATTGTACTTGTAAAATGACAGAAATGGAAACTTGGCAGGGTGAGGAACAGGGATGATGAAACTGACTACATGGGGGGCTTGTGAAACTGACTAGAGAACACCAAACAAGGTGTGTCCTAATAGTATTCCCAAAAGTATTGATTTCTGAGACAGACAGACAGACAGACAGTGGTTCAGACAGTTGTAAACTGATACAGAGAAACATCAAAAAGGCAATAGCTGCAGAGGTCCCACAAAAAGACATGCCATTTCTGGCACCTCTTACAGTATTCCTCCGTCTTCAAATGCCAAGCGTGGCCCCAGGTCTTCCTCCTTCAGTTGCATCTAAGGGTGCTCTGAGTGACATCCTATCTTGTGGTTGTCCCTTCAGGAACTGGCTCCAGAGCAAATGACATAGGGCCAATCTATTTCCCCTTACAAATATTCATTTGTGTCTTCGTCCTTCATAAGTTCACTCTGGTTCATTTCTTCTTTAGTAGGCATGGGGAAAACCCCCCACCAAAACTCACTTATACGAATTGAAGTGTGCTTTTTCTCCCAAGCCACTAACTGAAGGGTTATCTTGGTATGTTCAGCTCTCCTGCGTTCAGAGAAATGCAAACTCTATCCGATCCACACATTTGTCTAAGGAAGTATGGATCAGCTGGTTTGGAGTCAAAAAATTCACCAGGATCAAACCGCTGGGGGGGGGGGAGGGTCCTTCTTTTCAAGTTTGGGGTGTCAACATCCAGACAACTGTGCCAGATCAATGCACAGTATATGATACGATTTAGTTCCTAATGCCAATACCACCACAAGGATAAGGAGCTGCAACCCCACAGGATTTCTTTCCTGTTATCCAATTACCACTCTGGCTGTCTGCCAAACATGCTAGCCAAGGTCTCCTGCTCTACTCATGTCCTTCAGATTTCATGTTGTTGCCTCTCCAACTGTTATTTTTTTTCCTGCAGGGCCCATCTTCCTCTATCAGCTCTGCCATCCTGTGTGTAATCTCTTGTCAGCCTAGCTGTTCAGGGAAGATAGAATGAATCACATTTTGCCTTCAACTTCCATCACCAGATCAGTGGGGTTCCCTGAACGCAGTGGAACAGAAACCGACCCGGCGTGTTCACCTTCTCAAGGGGAAGTCCTTCTGCTTCAGGCAGATTAGCTCCTTGCCCGCATCTTTGGGGACATAGCTTTGCTAGCTTGGGCACAATACAAGTAACAGCAGGAGTTCCCACTTCATCAAGAACCAATTCCTGGGGACCTAAGAGATACCCATTTTGCCATGTCTGATCTTCCCAGGCCTATCTTCCAAGCTTTCTGATTTTGTATCGTTTTGCAGCTTCTCCTTGTGAAGCAAAGAAGATACAACTGCTTGCATTACAAGCTTTGCACTCACGTTAAAAAGCCAGGGAGCTTCAGCTGGGGGAGAAACAACATAGCTCCATAACCTTGGTACCTCCTGTCCAGCTCCTGGATTTATCTTTTCCAATTTGCAATAAGCCAGCAGGTTTTTTCCCTCTTTCTTTTTTTTTAAGATGACATTTCACTTTCTGCCCTTGGAGAACACCTGGATTATATGCAAGCAGAGCTGAGCATGGAGAGGGCTAGTTGATGAATAATGTCTAAGGAAGACCCACATCTTTTTAAGACCCCAGAAGACCTTGGGGCAAAATTTCATTGGAGCTCTTCCCTTGCCCTGACTTTGTGCATTTTATATCAGTGTTATATATTTTTTCCATCCCTTTTTGCCCCTTGGCCCAAGAATGTGGGGTGAATTTGAAAATAAGAGGGGGAAATTGTTGGAATTGATAGTTCATGGCTCCCAACCTGTGATCTGAAGACAGTTCATGGGTGAGGGAAGAGATAACATAGACGGATTCAAAGATGGATCAGTCGCTTTTCTTTGACGCATCTGAAAGAAAGTGCTTTGACACAGCCAGCTGATGGATGGTTTGCATAAAGACAAAGGTTGGAGCTGTTGCTTTAACTGATCCAAGTTATTCCCTTGATTGATACATATCAATCAATTCAATCATTTCAAATATAAAACTGTAATTTGAATGGGGAATCCTGCCATCTGTATTTACCTGAGACCTTGGGAAAACCCTAGGGAACCACCTTGTACTGAGTCCAGTTAAGTGTCTTTCTAAGTCAGTGGTGGACTGTAGTTGGGTGCTCTCTCTCATCTGCCCCAGCTAGCATACCAATACTCAGAGATTCCAGGAACAAAAAGACCAGAAGACATCCTCTCCAGGAGCCAACACCCAGATAAGCAGGGATTAACACCAGACAATCAATCAGGCAGAAAACAATACTCTAATCAAGGAACTACCAAGGAGAAAAACTACACCCCCACCAGCAGGACAAGCTACAGTATACTGTATAAATAGGGAGCAAACCCCACACTTACTCACACTGATGATGTCACCTAGTTGGGTATGAAACATCTGCAAGCAAACAGCCAAACCCAAAGAGCATCAAGGACTCCATACTTTAACCCTAAGCTACAGATATTCTCTTCTATTGATTCCAGGAAATGTAACCCAACCACATGTGGAGGTTAAGTTTTCCCTAGCCCAGCCATTTACATTTACCCAGGAATAAACTTCATCAAACTCAGTAGGACTTTTTTCTAAAGGACCATCTACAGAGTTACACTCTAAGGAAACATGTGTTCTTAATATATATCCAGTGCTTTGCAAAACGTAGCTTGATAGCAACAAATGGTTTTTAATTTACATTTTGAAAATTTAGGAAGACTGAACAGTAGTCTTTGAGCCTATACTTCTTAGCATTATTCTAAATAAGTTGAAGATATCATCACCACACAAAGCCCTTATTAGATTTTTCTCAGCCTTTTCATCTAACAAAGACACTCAAGTCAGCTAACAGAACAAAACAGGTGAAAAAACAAATTAAAATACAACTCAGAACATTAAAAAAAAGCCTATAATGAAATCCTTCCAGCAATTCAGAAGATCCATGCAAGTCCCACCCTGATGACATTTCAGTAGGCCTTGAAAACCTGGCTGTTCTCCCAGGCCTTGGGGCAGGGTGGTCACAGTCCTCCTGTTAGATTTTTATTTTGTATTTAAACTGCGCTGTCCCAACAAATGCGGATTTTTTTGGTATATTTGATATTCTATACTATATTTTGCATACTGTTGTTGTTTTAAATTGTGAGCTGCCCAGAGTCACTGTGGAGTCAAGCAGCATCTCACTTGAATGAAATCAATCCATCATTGACCCCTTCTCTAAAATTGATTGAAAGGGGGACCAAGCAAATGCTTGAAGTTGTGGGCCCCACAGTTTGAAACAGAAATCTGAAGCATAAACGCTTGAGCAGAAACAGCGTCCAAAATAAAACCTAGAATCAGTTTGTATAGAGTTTTAAGAACAGGAAGCGTATTGATGGGCTTTTAAAGTAAGCACAGATGTGCAGCTATGTTAGCAGCGTTCAACTTTTGATGCTTGCTTACCCCATTCTGGTGAAACATTTCTCATATTACCAGACGGGCAGGATTTCAAAGTGAACGAACCCAACATACAGACAGGAAAGGACAGAGGAGTTTATTCTGAAGCCCTACTAAATAGCATTGGGGATTCCCTTTTTTCAAGGGAAGGACAAGTTACTTCAGGGGACCATTCCACGGTCCTGGGATCAAGGGTTTCCCCTTGCAAATGCTGTTCTCCAAAAACAGGAGTTGTGCCAGAGAGCCAGCCAGCCAGCACCATGGAACAGCTGAAGCCCCAAACACCCTATTTAAGTCAGGAATGTGTTTCTTTCCTCTTGAACCCCTTGGAGGGAGGGCGAAACTGAATCCTCAAGAATCTGAGAACGCAAGACTCAACATGGAGTGTAAATAGAGGAAAGGGAGTATTTTTCAACTTAATTGAATTTCCTTGGGATATTTAGATTTCACCCTTCCTTCCCCAAGATTGAGCAATCAACACAGGGTTGGTTTTTCATGAAACAGCCCGGGGCCTGCTGCTTACGCTGAAGTCTCTCACCTCTCCTCCAAGATCTCAAGATAACTGGGAACATCAAGTGATGGATCAGGTTTACCAAGGTAGCTTAACACTTGGCTGCTGTACCAGCCATTTAAAGGGCAATCTAATGCATGCTTCCTTAGGTGGGAATCCTGTTGAGTTCAGTGGGCTTCCTCTTCTCTACTACTCTACAAATGTAGAAACTGGTTTTAGTAGAATATTATAGTTAAAAAAACCACTCTCCTGGGTTTTTAAAAATCATGTCATTATATGAAACTAACAGAGAATCACTTTCTAACTCTGCGAACGAAGTGAAGTCAGAAAAGTTTAAAAGGAAAGGAAAAAAATGGGGGGGGGGGGGGAGGCCTGGATTGTGAGCAGGCTGGGAGAGGAGCAAAAAGGGAAGACATAAACCATCCAGAGATAGGAAGCTTGCAGTTTGCAGTTGCTCTCTTGAATGGCCACTCAGCCCAGGTGGCCAGAAACTGGGGAAGAAGCATTTGAACTCCTTCAAAGAGACTCCCCCTTATTTAACTCACTGTAAAGAAGGCTGGGAAATTCTTCTTACAGTTTCCAAGGTTCTGTATCTTCCCCAAAGGAGTGTTAAAGATACGCTGCTGAAATCTGTGTCATTTTCACTTCCTTGATCTGGCCCAGCTGGGTGGGGCTTAACAGGCTGGCACTAATGAGCACATACAGGATTGAAAATTGTCAGTTGCTCAGGGGCCAAGACCAAGCATCTCACCCAGCTTCCTCACTATCTTTCTAAGGCAGTGTTTCTGAATCTTGGCAACTTTAACATGTGTGGACCTCAACTCCCAGAATTCCCCAGCCAGCAGGCTTTAAGATGTGTGGACTTCAGCTCCCAGAGTTCCTCAGCCAGCAGGCTTTAAGATGTGTGGACGTCAACTCCCAGAGTTCCCCAGCCAGCACGCCCCACAGCAGTGGTCCTAGTACAGGCCATGAGGTCAATCGGCTGTAAGTGGGAAGACTTTTAGCGCACAATCAGCAGACCAAGGAAGGTTATCAGTCATGTGTACTTTATCCTGTTAACAGGAGATGCTTTGTTCACATCAGCAAAGGCAAGTTTAAGGGAATACAGTCAAATCATGTTTCTCTGAGGAGGAAAACCCTGGTTGGTTTCTGGTTAGGGCTATCTTTTTTGTGGAGAAGGCTTGGAAGGTGATAGTATGGTGAGAAAAAGGTTTTTTTTTTCCCCCGCAGGGCTGATTCAGGACATCTGGCTTGAACAGTCTCCCCCAACTTGGGCCATCTGTTAGATGTCACAGGAATTCCCAGAATCCCCAACCAGCATGACCAATTACCTTGGTCATCTTCTTAAGGGACCATATCTGACATACCTATGCATGTAAACTGCAGGTTTTTCACAATGCATCAAAAGCTGGCTGTAAGAAAAGATATTGCATTGTGTACACACCCCAGTCTTTCCTAAGCAAATATGGACAAAATATGGAAATGCATTTAGAAGACTTTAAGCGTGTGGGGAGATGATGAAAAGGAAAAGTTAGAATAACCATCTTGACTTGTAGCCACTGATTGTTTGATCCACCCAGCATGGTTAATGGGTATTCTGGGAGTTGTAGTGCCAATTTATATAAGATGGCAAGGAAAATTACTGGACAAAAGCTAGAACAGAGACACCATCCAAAAACTACTCAACAAAGGGATCCGTCATGTGTCTTAGAGACCAGCTTATTCTTCCCAGCCCTGTTGAGCCAATCAATTGCAAACTAGGTCCTGCCATTTAAATGCTTTGTTGGCATTCAGCGAAGAACCATCTTGTTTTGAGAAGGAAAATGGTGTCATACCAATGCTTAACGATCCAACTGGGCAGAAAATGAAAGACTGAAGCAAACAGTATAGGGCTGGATACTTTCTGCTTCATGCCAGCTTCCAAAATGTTCATCTTCACCGTTCTGAATCACAAAGCTCGTCTGATGAACCACTGGGCTAAGTGGAGATAATCAAAAGACATTTCCAGTACTGTATGGACATTAATCTTCAAATACCTGAAAAAGCTACGCAGAAGGTTCTGCTAAGAGAATGGTGACATCATCCTTTACTGTGTTGGTCTACCTAGGACATTATTGCTTTCTCTGGATTGGAAGCAATTCGCCGACTTTCCATTACTCCCACCCTCTGCCCCCATTTGCATAACAATAGAAAGTGGCATTTTCTTTCTGTATACTGAACTATTTTTAATGTACCTCTGCCCTACATTTAGAGGCATTTATTTAAACAGACAATGGCTCATTGTAACCGTTTGTGTCCTACATTTCCCTCTTGGTGTTCTTCCATTATGGAGCTCAGAATGGGAAAGACGAGGGCTCCGTTGACTCCAACTTGCATAGCTTCTGTCCTGGAGCCAAGCAGAGGTGGCTTCTGGCACACTGTTGTTAGGTTAGACAAATCTGTGCTGCTAGAACCCAAATCTGCTGACACAGAAAGCGTTATGCAGGGTTTATGCAAATCCATGCTATTTAAAAATGCCAGCTTCATTTGCATAATTTTGCATCATTTACTCTTATTTAAAGATTGGTTAGAGAACAGAGGAGAAGAGAAAATAACAATCAGGGCAGGAGAAAGCCTTCAGGTAACTGAAGGGCAATCAGGATGATGCAAAGAAAAATGATTCCAATCTTTCCACTGGACTGAAAAGTTGCAAAAATCTTTTGCCATCATGGTTGCTTATCATCAGCCCCAAATCATCAGCTAATGATCATTCGTAAAAGGCCAGCTAACAGAGTGGCCAGCTCAGGGATCTGTTGTTGTTGTTGTTCAGTCGTTAAGTCGTGTCCGACTCTTCGTGACCCCATGAACCATATTGCGCCAGGCCTTCCTATCTTTCACTGCCTCCCTGAGTTTGCTCAATTTCATGCTCATTGCTTCAGTGATGCTATCTAGCCATCTCATCCTCTGCCGTCCTCTTCTCCTTTGGTCTTCCATCTTTCCCAGCATCAGGGTCTTTTCCAAAGAGTCCTCTCTTCGCATTAGGTGACCAAAGTATCTGAGCTTGAGCTTCATTATCAATCCTTCCAATGAGCAATCAGAGTTGATTTCCTTTAAGATTGACTGGATCTGACCCTGAACCAAATCTACTTGCCAAGATTCTCCACGGATCCTGTGCAGAATTTAGTAAAATTTGCTCAGTTGTCTCTCGATTTGCTTGGCTGATCATCTGGACATGCAGGGTGTAGCATTACCTACCAGCCACAACGTCCACCTGCATTGTATAAAGTGAACAAGGAAGACTGTGCAAAGTGACAAAGGGAAGCGACAAAGGGACTTACAGAAAGGATTTAAGAGAGAAATTCCAGCACAAAACTGCTGAACTGAAGATTAATCAGTAAATACGATTCTGTCCGCCTCAAGATAAGTGGAGAAAAGGTTTTCTTCATGTGTTAAACTGGGAAAGTATTTCTCTTTTATTTAAGTTGTTGAGGGTCACCTGGATTGATAGAATTGTCAGAGGCTGTTCCTGTTGCATTTTGTGATTGCAATCCATACCTTTCCATCTCTAGTTGTGCGTACATATGCCTGGGTGTGCGTTTGGGTGCTGAAGAATAGAGAGGAAATGGACTCAGTTTTATATAACTTTTCTTCACCAAAATTCTGCATTACAGCTCACATCTCAAATAAGAGTTTTAAGTATTAAGAGAAAGTATATTGAAAAATTCATTCTTGGGGGAGAAGTAGGGGAAAAAATTGGTATTATCAAGGAGACATGGAAAAATGGCATATCTGAGTGAAGTGCAAAGGCACGGATTAGAAGAACTTCACACCAAAGCGTGCACGCATTTTCTTGCAGACTTTTAAAGAACCAATGCATAGCCCAGGAGATAACTGAGAATGACTGAAACCAAAGTCAATGGATTTGCCAAATGTTCTATGCGCTGCTTGTTGATGGAAGATAACACTTTATGCATCTGCTGAAGTGGGATTTCATCCGCCAGAGCTTTCTGCTGCAATTAAACTGTTCATCTTGAAAGGGCCACACCCCTCACCTCATTTTTGCCTTTTTTTTTCTTTTTTAAATGCTTCTCCCTGGCTCTGAAGGAAGGGAGAAGACTCTGAATCTTCATCAGCAATTCTAAGCCACTCACAACCCTTGGTGGGAAATTCTTCAAGGGTGGAATTATGGAAGATGAACTGCTTGGCTGGAAGACCAAGGGGGCCCCGTTAATTCAGGAGACAATGGCTTCCCCCTCCTCCCCAGCAGCCCTCTGCTCATTTGCTATTGTCCACATATGCCAGAGAAGATCAGGAGAGCTGTAAATAACCCCACCCATCCCCGGGCGTTGATAGGCCAAGCCTGGGACTGACGCCTGGTGCACAATTTTAAAAGCACGTCTCACCACCACTGTGACGGCCTCGGACTGTGTTGTCACAGGGGCAAAGGGGTATAAATCCCATCTCTGCACCTTTGTTGTTTAAGAAAGCAACGAAAGAGACATTCAGGGAAAGGGGAGGGGAGGCTGACCTTCAGCAGACTCAGTCCTGCACAGTAGGTGGGAAAAAACAGCAGCGTGGAAGAATAAAGGGAGGCCATAATGGACAGGCGCTATCGCATCGCACACATCACATTATGGGCTGGGATTCCTCCTGGACTGACTTTAATGGAAGAGTTTTTAATGCGCGTGTAAGAAGTGATGGGGCGGTCAGGCAGACCGAAGACAAAGGACCGCCCTGCTCCATCTCAACCCTCCACCCCATCTCCACCAGCCCAACTCCCATCTGTCTGCTTGCGCTCAGCAGCTGTTGCCACCGATCTCACCTGCAACTGTGAGATACAATTGCAAGGAATCAAGGAATCAACACAATTCAGGCTCTTCTTCTCCACCCACCACCCGGCTCGCCCTTGGGTTCCTCTGTCGCCATCTCCATGTTGTCATGGCCAGGATGGGGACAGGAGCTGTTTAAGAGAAGGGCATGGCAGTTCTATTGGCATGGCTTGAAAAGGAGAACTAAGCCAGGGCTCACTCACAGTGCTCACCCATGGTTTGTTTCATCTAGGTTTACTGAACCCTAACCAGGGTTTAAAGAACTAATTGTGGTTGATTGAACCATGGATTGCAAATTACCATGGCTAGGTTCATGCAAACATCCTATATTATGGTCCTTTTTAAAGTCAGGTAAAGATGTTTTAAAGATCTCAGGGAACCACTGCAGGAGAAAGTCCAACTTCAAAAAGTGCAACATATACACTGAATTACAGATTTTTTTATCTGGTGGCTTCTAATTATTTTACTTAGCAGCTTTAGGGGGCTCTGGTTAAAGAGAGCTAGACAAAACTGTTTTAAATAATATAGACCTCTAAAAGGTGAGAGTGTTTTTTTAAAAAAAACTTTCAAGGGTTCTTTTCTTGTCTCATTGCCCTAATATTTCTTGATGCTCCTCATCATTTCGTTGAAATACAGAGAAACATTCTGCCCCAATTATTTGTTCAGGAATTCATGGTAGCATTTTCATTTGCTCAGCAAGCTTCTGCTTTCCTGCCTTCTAGAATGGAAGCTGAAAAACAACATTTGGACGACAACAACATTTGCTTCACAACAACATCCTAAATGGCACAATTGCTGGGGCCAAAACCCAACTGAAAATACCTCAACCTTTGAGCTAGATTCTGCTACAGAATTTAATATCACATTTTCCTTCCCCAAACCGTCTTCTCTCTTTTCCCCCTGCAATGCATAGTATTGATTTGATTGATCTTTTAACCTCTCTACGTCTCCTAATTCAATATCTTGTGTTGTAATTTTCTCCGCTGCTGAGTTAATGTTTCGTTTCCAATCTTTTTAATCTTTTTTTCCACTTTAGCTTCAATTCTGTACTCTCTCACACATCCCACACGCTCTTCTTTTAATCTCTTGCCTTCTTCTTTTTTTAATGGTTCCTCTCATCATTACTGAAAATTGCTGCAAGCAGGCCCACATTTTAGCCACCTCTATTTCTTCACAGAAAATATCCTCCAAGCAGTTCATCTCACTGAAGAAAATCATTCCAGGATTTGGCCAGCGAATGAACTGTCCAGCTGCCTCAAACAAGTATCTTCTCATTCCTTGTGGTTTTTAGGGCCTCTCTGTTTTTTCAATATGGAATTGTTTTGTGGTTTAAATACATATAAGTCAGGGTTTCTTAACCTTATCAACTTCAAGATGTGTGGACTTCAACTCCCAGAACCCCACGCTGGCTGGGGAATTCTGGGAATTGAAGTCCACACAACTTAGTTGATAAGGTTGAGAAACCCCGGTATAAGTGATTATAGTCATCTGAATGGTAGATGACTGGAAGATAGTTATCCTTTTATCAATTTATATTTACCCCTTCCCTTTGGGACTCGTGGTTGGTTAGCAAATTCAGGAAGGCCATCGGAACACCGCTGTTTTGCTCCACCTTTAATGCATGATTGCAATTGTCACCAGCGTGATGGCTATTTAACTCATGATTTTTAATGGTCTGATTTTATCTTTTATGATTTATGCAAACTGCTGGGAGTTGACACTGGAATACAGTGGTACATAAAGATAATCTATCAAATCAATCAATCAGATTCAAGAGACAGACCCTTCCACTGATTATTAAACACTCTTCATCTGAATGTTCCCAGAAAGCCCTTTTGAAGAAGGACCTGCTCCTTTTCCAAAGCTTTCCTTTAAGCATATACACCTCCTTGCTCACTTGTAAGCTTAGCTTATAATAATTGGGTTGATTTCTCAAAGCTCTTTTGCTGTTTTAGCTGCCACAGGCTTAGTTCGCTAGCTTGAGCTGATGAGAAGATTTGTTGGCAAGACACTCCAGCTTGAGGAAAGCAGAGGATCTTTTTTAACTAAACAAAACTGCCTTCCAGAAGAGCTGGGCGAAGCCACCTTTTCCATGAAATCTTCATTCAAAATTCCAGCTTTTTGCAGGCGCGTTTGCACAGTCCTCTAGGCCCTGCTGAAATAGAGACACCGCTCTTCCTGCTTATTCCCCCTGCCGTTTCTTTTCCCTTTCTGGGGTCTTCAGTTGGACTTTGGAGTTGGACTGCAAATCTCTCTTTGAGTTTGCAAAGCACCCAGTACCCTGCCGGAGCACCCATCGCTGACCTCGTTGCTTTATCATTCTAGTTAAAAATGCCATGGAAGTTAGCAGGCTTTCAGGTCTGGATTCAACCACGTGAAAGGTAGATCATCATAGTGACAGATGTTATCTGATACCCAGTAGACAATGTTCCAGACGTACATCTTTCCATAGCAGAATGAATGAATCCAAGCCATGTACTTTGCTGAACTATGATGGAGTGGTGACAGAACAGATCTCACAGCCTGTGCTCCTGACAAGGAAATGTGGTAGGCTCACTCTTTTTTTCTTTAACAAGAAGTCTGTGGCAGCCATGAATTCCTCTTGGCCACATGTTAATCAAGACTGGCCATCTGCTTGGTTCTGGATTTGGTTTTTAGCCTGATAGTAGCCATTATTAATGGATTCCTGATGGGCCAGTCCAACAGGGGAAAGCAACTTGCCAACAGAGGAACACATTTCCACAGAAAGAGGATGTCAATCATTATGAAGCACGCACATGGTAAATTAGATCCGTATAAAGCATGCACCGATAGATTATGGGGCTGGCCCCCATCAATGGAACAGTCTTCTCCCAGATGTAGATGGGCAACATTTCACAAGGTGGCCAAAATAAAGCTATCCCACAGGGCCTTTGAAAGTTGATGTCACTTCATGCCATATTGGACTAGTGATGACTTAATTATGGCTTATAACGGTGATTTATTTTTTATGGTAGCGATATCGTGTTTTTAACTTGTCCTCTCTTTTTTTGTATGTATTTGTTGTAAATTGCCAGGAGCCTTTATGATTCTGGCAGTACATGCATGAAAAAAATACATCAATCAATAAAAACATTTCGAAATAATTACTCCTGTGTCAGGCAGCTGTAATTCACCCCAATGAGGCTCTTTGCGCTACAGAAGAGATATTATTTAGCTTGTTGAAGTGCTTCACATCACTTCCATGGCCTCCTCTGGCCCCTACAGCAACTGGAAAGTGGTTCATGTGGGTGTTCAGTATATGCTGGAGCTTCTTCAGGATCTTCTTGGGCTTTGCTAGAAATTCTGCAATGTATGGGCAGAGGTTGTAGAGCAATGCTATAATGGTCAGTTCTTAGGCTGCGATAAGGATTCAGGAGGCAGTTTCTCAAACAGCCTCATCCTAAAAGTTCCTCAGTTATCAGCGAAGAGACCTGCCAGTTCACAGAAAGGCAGTAAAAAAGACATTGAGGAAGATCTTGCCTTGATGCAACTGAGGATATATTGTCTGTAGATAGGCAATAGTTCAATTGCTGGAGTTCTTATAACCCCATCCCTTTCTTCCTAATAAATCTTGATAAAAGATTTAGCAAGAGAAATATGTGCAAAAGGAATTACTTTCCGTTTAGACAGATACCAGGAGAGTAAAGCAGCTTTGATGAGCAAGAGAGTCATGTTGTTATGTAAAGCAGCATTGAAAGGAAGCTTCATCAAAGTAGTATTAAAGAACAGCACCCCTTCCAACCTTTGCCCGTGATCTTAATAATTACCAGAATTTGGGGGAGAGGACTCACAGTGGTTAAAGTGAAACCATTCAAGAAATTATGGTTCAAGAAAGCAGGCTTAGCACAATGTTGAATCAGGTTGCTGAAGTTCAGCATAGCGGGGAAGACCATGAACGTGTAAAGCTATGTTCTTCTAGCCTAGTTGACTGTCCCCATGCCAAGGGCTGATAGGCAATCTCAAGGCCCTGAGATTCCCTGGCTTCTCAGGTTTGCACATTATGGCTTAGTAAAAGGTGGTTTATTTGAATGTGGCTTACCATGTTTAAAACCAACCAATTCATTAAGCCCTGATCAAACCACTGTTTAGAATGGTATTTATTCCTTTCTAGTAGGTCTATACTACCAAAATTACGTATCTAGGTGATTCAAAATCTGAGCCCAGAATTCTGCAACTTTCAAATGGGCTAGGACTGAACAACTATTCAAACCAAAGACTTTTCAAATCAAGGGTTCTCATTTGGAAAATAGAACAGAAGGGGAATGAGCTGCTGACAGCCTTTGATTATATACTTACAGTATATATTTTAAATCAAGCCACCACATGCTAAAGGCAAGGGCCTCAGCCAGTTCTGATTGGATCCAGTGCTCTACATGTTGGGAATCTCACCCTCACAGAAAGCCATTAAACCCCCATTGGCTCCCCCATTCCACCAGGCCCCTGATTGCCTTTTGTTCCTGCTGTAACTCATCAGTGTTCTTAATTAATTCTTCAGTCTGCCATAATCCAAAGAAACCACTGGTTTCTTCTGGGGACCTCAGTCTTAGATAGAGGGGCATACAAGCAGCCTGCCTGTTCCTTTAATTGAAACCGCATGTGAATGCAGGCACCCGTTTCATAGCAATCTCCATCACGTCTTTACGGCCGCTGTGCTCTATTCAGGTGCAGAGAAATAACAATGTAGGTCTTTTCCAGATTCTTCCTTCCCTTCCTTAGGAGACATCCTGCTGCATGTTTTTATTAGTAGTTCAGCAGTCCAACTCTAGCCACAGCTGTGTTTGAGGAACCTTCAGCAAAGGACACTTGTTAGCCCAGCCAGAGAAGAAGGAGACAATAGTACATTGTCCCAGTATGGATTTATATACGACCACAGCCAACAATAGCTGAATCTCATGTTGATTTCTTTCTTGCCACTTCTTTGACCAGAGATTGTTGGGGCATCATGAAATGGGCCTACAGGGCAAGGACACAGCTCAGCCGAAGATACTAAAGTTGACAGATGTCTTCCAAGAGTTGGCCCATTCTGGTTAGTTCCCGACCCTCCCAGGATGCCTGAATCTTTACAGCAGCATCTGAATGATATTGCATGAAGTTCTAACTGTTTCCTTTTTCAGAGATTCAATTTCACTTCGTCCTCCTCTGCAAACAGCAGTTGGCTTCCCAGGAGTTTCAGTTAGGCAGTTTTCACACAGGATCAAAATCCTTGTAGCTCTTCCATCCATCCTGCTTTCTTTTAAAATATATTGATTCTACAGTTATGTTGCCTATGATAAGCCACACCCACCCAGATTTTTGCCTAAGATCAAGCTGAACATTTTGTGTTTTCAAATTTTCCATTCCTGTATGTACAAAGGGTGAAGCGTCAAGATGCAAGCTTGGGAAATCTAATTTCAGAGTCCCAATTATTGAAAAGGTTTCGGGGAGTGATTATTTAATTGGCAAGAAAGATGCAATTTTTCTTGCACTTTAAAATCTATTTTGGTACCCCTCAAGTTGGCATCAGCACTTCTTTTGCTTCTGTAGCACCCAGGAAATTGATTCAAAGATAGGGAAGCAGAAACTGGAAGAAACATTTGTAGAACCTTCATGTTTTGCACTGGGGGGTGGGGTGGGGAGATCCTTGTATTGCTATAATGCCCTGGAAACTGAATCAATACAGTGATATATAAAACTTTTTGTATCAAGAAGCATACTTTGAACAGTGAGTTAGAGACCACACTTCTCAAAGCAGAGAAGGCCCAGATCAAGCAACATTAACTGTATTCAATTTAGGAAACATGTATTTAATAATTATTATCGTGATACTTTTAAATAATTTTGATGTAATTTTAAGAATCACCCTCTTGCATCATACTTCATTTTACAATCGGTGGCAGCTTTCCAAAGAGAGAAGGAGAAGGAGAAGGAGAAGGAGAAGGAGAAGGAGAAGGAGAAGGAGGAGAAGGAGAAGGGTCCGTGCCTAAAGTTCATCTTTGTGAGTCCCTGATTCTCAAAAGATCTAAAGTACTAAAAAGCTGATTTAGGGGTCACTGATGCTGGGGGAAGCCTTGTACATACAGAGCCCACACACATACATATACAATGTTTGTCTCCCTTTTCCTGCTGTCGAACATCTCTCCCAGCCCAAACCAGACATTTTTTTCTCAAGGACTTGGCTCCTGCTCCAAGATTTCAAGGAAACCACAGCTTAAACCAAGAAGCTCCTTAGAGACTTCTTCTATAGGACAATTAAAAGGGTCCCTGTTTGATGGAGCATCTCTGGTGCAGCTGCTGCTTGAGAGAGGATAAGAAAAAGCAGAAAGCAATGAGTAGGAAGAACATCTGTGCACGTACAGAGGGTGGGCAGAGAGGCAGCTTTGTGGCACAAACAACCCAACAAGGATCCCTAAATGCCTGAATCTGGACTGAACCTTCAGGAGGGCTGTTAATTTGTTATTTGTTTCTTAGCCTGGAAGGGAAAGCTGGCTATACCCCAGGGGTGGAGCTGAGGAACCGAGCCATAAATCATGCAGTTTACAAGACTGGCAATTAGGAGACAAGGTGGCAGAAGGGAAAGCTCCCTCCATAATCAAGGACACTGAGGGTGCTAGCAAACACAGAGGTAATGGGGTTTCCCTCACCCTGCTGATCCAGGTCTCCCAAATGCTTCCTTCTCACTTGCCCTCTCTTTTATTCAACTACTCTTGGGCCAGTTGTGTGAGCAGACAGCAGTTGCATTGGTCATGACAGGTGTGGGACCAATACGTCAGAATAATGAATTCATCCAAGCTAGTTTTATGCTAGAGGTCAACGCTGCAAGTATCTTTGGCACTGGGAATGCCCTCTGGGCCTTGCAGCACCCAAGCTTCTTTCTATCCAAGGCTTTGGAATGGTGAAAAAAAGAATACCAGCAGGACAATCTCTGTCAATGCTGGGTCATAAGTGTAGATTGGCCAAGCATCCTCTTTTATGAAGGACAGTCCTCTACGGAAGATGCCATCTCTTTGAAGACCTGTCTGGGCTCACACTTTGAAGACCTGTCTGGGTTCAAGGGTGAAGGGATAGAACTGGCTGAGTCTCAGCTTCCAGACAACAGATCTAGGGTGCATCACAGAAGAAGTTCTTAGACCATTAAAAGAGACAGCTCCATCCATTTTGGTGCATAGTTTTCCTTAATATTTTTTTATCTCTGTGTATAAATCACTAGAGAATCACACTGCACTATTTGGAGAAGTGCAAACATTGGAGGATCTGTTGCAGTTCTGTTTATGAACTGGGTCAAGAAGTGCAAAGAAGAAGAGATCTCATTAAGGTGAGAACCCCAAAAGTTATGCCCCCATCCTGTTCCCAAAGAAGCATTCTTATGAATTAAGCTTCATCCCAATGCCCTGCTGGTTGCTTGTGGCTATGAACTTGACCAACAAGCCAAGACATTAATATGAAATATTGAGATAATGTGGGGGAGGGGTGGAAAGGTCCTTTGAAGATCCAGCGCTCGGACTGAGGCAACAAGTAGGATGGAAGGAAGGAAGGAAGGAAGGAAGGAAGGAAGGAAGGAAGGAAGGAAGGAAGGAAGGAAGGAAGGAAGGAAGGAAGGACAGCAAAAGCAGGAATGAGAGTGACAAGGAGACACAACTGCACTGGAAAAAAAGACATGTTTTCCAAGAGCCACCATCTATCAGGAGAAAAAAGGCAGATGAGTGTGACCCCATTAACTGTGGCCTTTCCCACCTCCCCTCTTCAATTCCCTCCAAGCCCAGAGACCTGCAGTGCAGAAATTATGCCATTATAGCAACTGCCTCTCTACAACGTTCACAAAAAACACCAGTCCTTATTCTGCATTTGAAATGCTAAACATGTCATGTCTTTGCCCTACTAAGCATCTGGTGTACCAGCAGCTGTGCAGGGGGAGAAAGTTGTTGAGTCCACATTTTAATGCATACATGCTGGAGATCACAATTTTGAAACATGAACTGTGGTAGGAGGAGATCTCTGGAATTCATACTTTTCTGAATTTTGAAATGTAATTCCCCCCTCAAATTATATGTTCAAAACACATAGGTTAGGATATACATTAAGGGGAAATATATAGGTTAAGAGAAAATTATTGTAAAAAAAATAAACTTATCTTATAGAAAATGGAATGCAAAAATATACATGCACACGTCCTACAGTGTGCTATAGGAACACAACCATTGTCCTAGCATGTTGTGTCAACCAGGCCATCACATTAAGCCATCATGTGGTTTGTTGGACCACAGAGTATTATGGAAATTGCATTTGGCTAACTTAGGTTAGACACGTTGTGCAAATGCAGCAACATACATCTTTTAAAACATTTGCTGGGACATAGCCAGGCTTCAGATTCAAAGGTAAAAAAAGGTTTCAGGGCATGCAGGGTATAGCCTCTGTGCCTTTTTCTGACACTGCGTGGCTGCCCTCACCAAGATGAGCAAATGCAAGTGCCTGGCCTACCTGCTTAAAGTCCCCATGCATGCTGAGCCAGGTTGAAGTGAATATAATAATATGGACTCAACTTAGGGACATGGCATAGCCCAGCATCAGAAGCCATTTTTAGCATACAGAGGGCCATTGGTTCAATGTCTGGCATCTCCAGTTTTTTAAAAAATGCAACAGCCAGCGCTGGAAAGACGTTCTCTTGAATAGAAGAGAATATCTGTAGCTCAGGTTGAACTGTGGAGTCCTTGATGCTCTCTGAGCTTTGTTCTTGGCTTGCAGATGTTTAATTACCCAACATGATGTTACCTGGTTGGGTAATGAAATGTTTGCAAGCCAACAACCAAGCTCAGAGAGCACCAAGGACTCCAAAGAAGTTCTCTGTTCTAAGACCTGGAGTTATCCTGCTAGGCAGAAATGACCATGATGGGTTGTAGATCTTGGCTTAAGACTGCTTGACATACTATGGGTGCCGCTTCTCCGATACATGAAACTGTAGCTCAGAGGGGTAGAGATAAGCAGCAACCTGTTGCAATGGAGGATGGACACTCATTGTAAAGGATAGGAAGACCTGAGCTCTGGAATGTTTTCCTTCACTGAGTCTTTGTCTCCCCATCTGGGGTAGCAGCTTTTGAGAAGACCAAATGTCTTTTGGAAAAGCGATACCCAATTGGAGCATACCAACTTTCTCTCGGTCGGCTTGGCATTTCCCCCAAAGGTCAGAGTCTTGGAGAGGGTAATGCTTCTCAATAAGCCATATGCTCAGCATTGGTTCTCCTTGCAATGCCAAGATGTGCCAGCTAGCAAAATATATAAATAGAGGGGCAACATTTAAAATAAAAAGCTCACAACTAAAAAGGAAAAAAACCCCAACAATCATGGCAACGTAGCCCTTGTTTTGCTTTGTTTTTTAATAGAAACAATCACACACCTCTGGGAGGAGCAACAGAAATACTTGTTTTGGGCATAACAAAAGGATGAACCCATAATTAATGGTGAGGACCATAGCAAAACACAGGAACAGACTAGACTTTGGAAATGCTCTATCCATTTTAAGTGCAACTTAAAAGTCATTGGACCTTGCTTGTACTTAAGTTGTATTTAAGATGGATGGACCACCTTTAACTCCTCTGGTGCCATCTTAGAATTTCATGACAATCTTTGCCTGCTGGAGGTTATGTATTTACTTACTGAAGAACTTTTCAGTTACCTTTTCAATTGTACCTTGACGCATTTGTTAAATGAAGCCTATCTCAGCTTGCTGTAATATGGAGCTTTTAATGCTCAAAATGGACATATGCAGAAGCCAACACAGTCTCAATGCATTCTTTTATTTTGAAGCTTCAGTTATAGATACTACTAAAACTCTCGTGCCTGTTTGTCTGTAACCTTTAACTGGGCACAATGGTGTGTCACAGGCCAACCATTTTTGAACCAAGATACCTCAAATGGGCTAACTTACAGAATGAGTCCAAAATCTGGGACCCATGACTTTGGTGGAATTGAAATTTTAAAAAACATATTATAAAATAATCATTAAACATTTTATGACATAATACAAAATGTCATAAAACATTTCCTGTGGTCAAGTCCTGATGTTTGACTGTGCTATACAGTTCCATATGAATGACATAAGCTATTTTCAAGGCCAATATATCTCTGAATATCTCCCTGAATTTTTAAGAACTTTTCCAGTGAAGGCAGTACATTAGAAGCTCTGCCACTGTTGAAGGCAGTGAGGAATATGGAAAGGAAATGCCTCTGAAATGATGACCCAACGGGTCACGGGTTGTTTAGAAATCCCTAAAACTGGGGTTGCAATCTAGCCATTTCTTGCTGGAAAGGGACAGGTGTCAAACAGCCTTTGTGTGAATCTCTCCCTGTTTGCTGATGAGTTGAAATGTACCTCCAAGCTTTTTTGCTGACCTCCATATAGCAGGTCAAACAAAGAAGAGAGTTTTTCTAAGCCAAATGAGGAGTTATTTCTCCAAAATGAGCTATTGGGTTGAGAGGATATGGGAAAGAGGAAACCCTAGAAGGGAGGGGAGGAGGAAGATAATAGCTTACAAGGCCAGAGGTGAGGAAGGTGGATGAAAAGGTTTGAAATAGAATCCTGAAGAAAGATATGAATCACCCGTTTTTTAGATGGGTGCCTTGGCAGACCTACAGTATCTCTCCAAAGGAGGCAGATTTTCCCCAGCTGATAGATTGAGAGAACTGTCATAAATCATCTCTTGTTGACTGCAGACATTTAAAAAAACACAGATCAGCAGGGCCAACAACCACACACTGCAACAGATGATATCTTCATCTGCTCTTCAAGTCACACCTTTGCCAGAGGCACCTCTTAAAGCTGCTTCTGTAATCAAAGTCTACATCGAGGAGCTTTTTTTTTCACTGTCAGATCACAAAATCTATCTGGGCAGGAGTTGATAGAGATACCTCGTCAGCTCCATTGCTCCCAGTTCTTTGCACGCTTAGTTCCAGGAAGTCTCTGTCCTGGTGGCCACATCTGTGGAAAAGTTCTGCTGATGCAAACTACTTTCACACACTGATTGGGAAGTTGGGTTGCTGTATAATCCCAGAAACTGAAACTCCCTTGAGCTTGCTGTCTCTCATATGTATCCCTCAAGAAACATATGAAACATGCCTCACTTCTGGGAAACCCTTAGTCTCTTCCTCATGTCCGACCAGGGAAATCACTGGGCATCTCCACTGGAGGCTTCTTCACTAGTTCCAAAGCAGACTTGGTGATCTCATGACATCTGCAGTGTTTGATTGATTTCTGGCTTGATTTTTTTTTTCACTCATTCATGCATTCCCTCATTCCTCTTACACTGCATTGAAATGCTGAGCTAATGAGCGGTCCCCATTGGCAAAAGCTTTTGTCTTAGCCAACCTCCTGATTCCTGAACTCAAGACAATCATTGCTTTCTCCCTTGCAAGCTTCACATTATCTCTGAAGAACTTCCATTTCAAGGTAGCGGGTTGAGGAAAATCCCAAAGCTACAGTCCAGCGTTTCACAGCCTGAAGTTCCCCTACCAAAAAGAAGGGGAGAGAGAATTGCTGTCCATTTTATCCTGCTCACTTTCTCCATGCATATGGAAATAGGAAAAAGTTGCTGCAAAGAATCAAACAAATCAGATCCATCCTGGCTGCATTTAGTGCTGTTGTCACTGAAGCAACCGTGTTAGGGCTATTGTGAAAATCATCAGACTGAAAAAAAGCATTGACACGAAATCCTTTTGGCTCCACGGATCACAATAGCTGAGAAAGAGAAAGAGGAGGAGGAGGAGAGAAAGGCATCTTTGCAGCAGAGGTATTCTTCTTGTAGCAATCACAGAGCTTTTTATAAGTGGCCACACAGATGCACGCATTCTGAAAATCATGGGTATGTATGAGGAGGTGTTAGCAATCTATTTTATTTCCATTTTATGGGAAGTGAGTCAAAGGATTTTTCATATAATCATAGAGTTGGAAGTGCCAAAGGAGTCATCTAGTCCAACTTCCAGCTCAGGGTAGGATCCACTACAGCATTTCTGACAGATAAATATCCGGCCTCTGTTTGAAGACTTCTAATAAAGGAGACCTCATTGCATCTTGTGCCAGCCTGCTGACAGTTCCTACAGCCAGGTAATTCCTCCTGATGCCCAGATTGAACCTCCTTCCTTGTAGTTTTAACCCACTGAGTTTGGTCCTGCTCTCTGGGGCAACAAAAAATAAGTCCACTCCATAAGATGCCCTTGACAGAGATACACAGGATCCATTGCCTAGGCAAAAGGGACTGAAGCAAGATAACATTCAGGAGCAGCTCAGATAGATAATTCCCTAATGCACTGAAGGAGGAGGAGGAGGAGGAATGGCACAGTTGGAATGGCAAGATTCCATTACAATAGCCAATCTTAATAAAAGTGGTTTTAA
The DNA here is from genome assembly GCA_030867105.1 of Liasis olivaceus. Classification (NCBI taxonomy): domain Eukaryota; kingdom Metazoa; phylum Chordata; class Lepidosauria; order Squamata; family Pythonidae; genus Liasis; species Liasis olivaceus. The sequence goes on along the minus strand of CM061362.1, from coordinate 17,132,006 downwards.
CCGACCTGTGGAGTTGATTTCCTGGTCTGGCCTTCCTAGTGGGGCTGACAACTCCCTCTTCTGTGTGACAGCTCTTCAGATATTTGAAGACTGTTATCATGTTTCTCCTTAGTTGTCCTTCCTGTAGGCTAAATTATCTTATCCAAAGCACTGCAGCTCTAGGCCACTAATTGAATGTTGTTTTTTGTACTCTTCTGTTGGTCAGCTGGAGCAATTGCTGATTGACCAAGCCTATTATCAACTCCTTGAGTTCAACAGAAGTGAACATGACCAGAGGTCAAGTTCAAATCGCTCTGGAGGATTTGGGGAGTGAAAATAAAGATGGCCTGGAAATTCCCTCTATCTACCTTTCAATTATATCCCTGGTTTTTTTTTTCTTATCAGTTCCTGTTTAATCAGATGAAGACAATCTGGCTTTTGAGATTTCATTCAATGGAGAAGAGAGCTTTGGTGAAATCCTCAGGATGGACAGTGATACTCTGGCCCTTATTAAGTGACACAACGGTCAAGGAGTATGTGTGAATGATCCAGCATTCACAGTGCAACCTTGTCTCTCTAGGGAAGTCTTCCTAGGGTTGTTTCAGATGGTGGAAGCCAGGGAGGATTCAGAAGGATGGAAAGATACATCCCAGGAATTCCTGTCTTCAGTGGTTTGCAACCTTCCTGGCTTTCTGTGCTTCCATTGAATCCCAAAGGAAGAAATGAGGAATCTCCTGGAGCAGTGCTTCTCAACCTGGGAGTTGCTGGCTGGGGAATTCTGGGAGTTGAAATCCACACATCTTCAAGTTGCCAAGGTTGAGAAACTGTCCTGGGGGACTTTTCAGCTGCTAAGCTGCTGCTGTCACCATGAAGGGACAGTTCTGTCCTTGAGCGACAAGTTCTCCTTCCTCTGTAGAAATTCAGAGAAAACCATTTTTCTGCTTGCAAATCTGGTGGAGAATTTTAAAAAAGGCCACTTGGGCCCCATTTCAGAGATGAGCAATTTGGGTGAAATAAGAAGAAAACCAACCAGCTGAGGTTTTTTTTTTGAAGCCAAAATTAATATGCCAGATAATTAGAGAGCGATAACAGAAGTTTCTTCTCTACGCAATACAAATGAGCTTGGGGGACTGGACATAACTGACAGTATAGAAATGACCCCAAGGTGTCTCTTTCGCTTGCTGGTCTGTGGTTAGAGATGGTTCTTCTGAGCAATCCCGCCTTTGCATATTTTCTTTCCCTCCTCAATCTTCTGGGTTCATTTGCAAGTAATCAGAGTCAATTTTAGGTCAATTTGGCATCTCTCCAAATTAGTATTATAATTTCCATCTTATTATGTTCCGGCTGTGGACAGATTTGAGGGGGGAAAACCCACAGTTGCAATCCTGTTGCATATTTAGAGACTGCTGTGTTTGAGGAAAGTTTCTTTACCAAGTCCCTCAGCAATGCACAAATCTTTTTATAACTGATCAGCATCTCTGGATGGCTTCTAAACATACAGAACTGTGCTGAATGGAATATATGTTCTCCCATATATATCTGTAGATTTGCAAAGAACAATCAGCCCTCTCAGATCCAAAACACAGTTTCTAAAGACCAAGTCCAATTCAATAGAATGGGAATTCCTTCTGATAAATTCATATTCTGTTGTGCTGTTGGACTCTATGGCAGGAATCTAAGGGGGCTTCCAGACTCTAGGTCATCATCATCAAATTGATTCCCAAAGTCAACAAAGCCTTCACCTAAACAAGAAATGATGATTAGCCCACCTTTATCAAGAGAAGCCAATAGCTAGCCAAATGAAGTGGAGCCAAAAATCTTACATGAGTCCAGGAATGATCATCTGTTCCAGATTGGCCACAGGGGCAGCAATATGGCAATCCATGCTTCCATGTTCTTCCAGTCAATTTTGGCAGCTTTTACCATCAGTGGCCAATTCCCTTCTAAAATATTCAAAATCCTTAAGTCAGAGTTTCTCCAATCTGATGCCTTTTAGATGCATTGGGACAGTAGCATCTGGCATTCTCAGGCAGCATCTGGAGGGTGTTGGATACTCATGTGCTGATATGGCCATCTTCTCTGCACCACAGGAATCAAGGTGAGCCAATGGTGAGAGATGGGAAAGAGGCCTGTGAATGAGGTCTTTCTCATAATTCTAGAATAAATACCTCCTCTGACAGGAAGACAGACAGAAGTCTTCACATACTCCATTGTTAATCTGTGGAACTCCTGGCCAGAGGAGTGCCATAAGGAAAATACTCACAGAACATAGTAGGTGGCTTGATCCAAGGTGTTCAGCCATGGCCTGCTTTCAATCACATTTAGCTAGGTTCACACCACAGAAGAAACTCAAGCCAAACAAATGGCACAAGTGAAATGTAACTTTTGAGCACACATGCCTAGCGTAGACTAGCCTTGGTTGATTTCAGAAAAGCTAAGTTGGGTCAGATCAGGTTAGTACTTGGATGGAGGGCTACCAGAAAACCCCAGGGCTGTGGGTTAGACTTGAAAAAAAAAATCTCGAGGAAGGCAATAGCAAACCACATCTGTAATGCTGCCAAGGAAACAACTTGAAGGAGACTTTACCCTAGATCAGGTTTCTCAACCTTGGCAACTTTAAGATGTGTGGACTTCAACTCCCAGCATGAAGATGAAGTCCACACATCTTAAAGTTGCCAAGGTTGAGAAACACTGTGATCGATCAATCAACTGATAGATTTTCAGGTTAGCTGGCAAATATTTCTGAGAGTAGTCAAAGGCAAAACAGATGTAAGTTGCTTCTGAAGGATGTTTTACTTCATTGGGAGTAGCAATTGAGAGGGGAAAAAGGGGAGCCCCATCAATTCCATTCCAGAAAAAAAGCAATGGCGACTCTCAAATGTACTAAAAGAAATATTATGACTTATTGACAAAAGCATCCCGTTTTCCTCCTGCTTTGCCGAAAGCTTTTCCTCTCCCCCTCTTCCCCCACTCCCCCATTTGCTTTTTCATTGCCACCAATGAAAGCTGTTAATCCCCAATGCATTAAGATCACAGGAGAAAATCAGAACCCTGTTGTAAATAAATCATTGCTATTTAATTTAGTCCTTTCAGAGGCTGATCTCTTCTTTTCCAGAAAGGATGCTTAGGAGCCCCTCCTGCATGCCAACTTAACAAAAATGCCTTTTGGTCAAAAATGTTCTATTCACCGGGATGGTGCAGGGCAGGAGAGGAAAAAAGGTGGCATGATAGAAATCAGAATTTTTTTGCTCCTCGGGAGAGTTTTGGGAAGACAATTTAGTTCAAGAAACTGACCCGGGGGTGGGGGAAACGGGGAGAACCTCCCCCACCAGAGTGTCTGTGCTTTGATGTTACCTATAAACATTTAATCCTTGAATAATGGCGACTGTGCATTGCTTTGGGGTTCAGTCCCCCAAAGATGTTTTGCAGTGCTCAGGGATGCAAAAGTAACAACTCTTTAAAGTAGCTGCCTCATTTCCTGTGATCATATGCCAGCTGTAGAAGGCAGCCATTGAAACCCAAGGAAGGACACGCTCACTCTAAAGAATTGCAGACAGGAAGACTGTTCATGCTTCTGTGCACTAAGAAGCCCCTTTGGGGATCCACTTTGACCACTGTGGATCTCACTCCCCCACCCCATCCTCTGAATGATACTTCTGTCTTCTAATCCCACCTAGAAAACAACATATGTAAATCCGAGGCAAATCCGTACCATCCTTTGCCTTCCTTTCTACCTAAATGTATGTCCATATGTATGGCAGGTCTGACGTATGAAACTGTAAGGCAGCAAGGAAACCAATGACATGTGAATCTTGGGGAAATCTTCCAAACGTGAAGAGCCATCCACCCGTGGAAAATGGTGAGCTCCCCTTGGATGGATCTGTTGAAGCAGAAGTTGGTCAGGGAGCTCTTGGGGTTGCCTGAACTGGGATCCCCGTGCAAAGCCGGGGCCGGATTCAATGAATGCTTCCCGCTCTAAGATTCTAGACCGCTGGCAATAGCTGCTGCGTCTCAACCTGGCCATTTCATGGTTTGGAGACGCTCCATTTTCCATTATACCTTTCAACAGCCAGCCCGCCAGCCCAAAAGAGTCTTGGAAGAGCAAACGGTGTTGAAATCGCACACTAGATTTGAGTTCAAGCACCCCTCCTTCCCTGGGGGAACGGACTGCAGGGCCAGACTAGGGGAATTGGGAAAGATAACGAAGAGGCAGAACATCTGTTTGGCTTGAGAACGCCATCACTTCTAATCCAAATAGCACCCGAAGCTACACGCTGCCCCCTTCCCCCTTACGGCATGGTACGTATGGCTAGGACACAGATATTTATGAGCGCAGGCAGGGAGACGCCAATGGTTTCTGGCTAGTGAACAATAATCTTTTCTTCTCCTGCTGTTGGCATCGCCAAGCTTTCTGTAAACACCTAACCCCAAAAATGTGCCTGTGGAGTTCCAAACGCAGCCTCTATTCTCCAGCTGTCAAGCACAAAGTCACCCTTATAGGCTCTTTCATGGAGAAATTGGTAGGGGGGAGAAAGAAAGGTGCACTCTCAGGGGCCCAGCATTCTGTAGAGCGACGGCTGCATGCAAAACTCAGCTGAGAGTGCAAAGCAGATGTTCAGCCCACGAGCATCTGACCTCATGGCAGCGTCCACTCTTTCACAGATGAAAAGGAGTGCATGTTTATAACTTTCTTTTCTGCCACTCTGCAATTCTCACATTGCCGCCTTTCCTGGGATCACACAATGGCAAGGGATCCTCACTGCTCCACTCTACCCCGTATCCATTCACTTGGGGTGGGGTGGGGGAAATCTGTGGATTTAAGAGCCAAGAATCAGCCTGCTCTGGGTGAAAGACATTCTGTGAAAAGTCCAGATGGACAACAATGAACTTATTTTTGGTCCAGGTTTCCATGCACTCAGTTATAAATCCATTTTCATCCTCCTTGCATTAGTCTGTGGTTTTAAAAAAGTACATGCAAATTCACACTTATCTTTACTTATGGTGTAACGGTCTAAACGTGCTGTACATAATCTCTTCCATATACCCAGTTTTCAAATACTGTACAACTATTTCTAGCATAGCCCTTTTTGCATCCAACTGACTTTTGATCCAAAAACTGCACTGCAAAATTCAGACAAGGACTTAGGATGTCTGTGAAGAACTCCTCCGTGGGCTGGTGGCCATTGGAAGACAACTCACATGAGCTGTCCTGTTCAACTTGCCTGGATTAGGGTAGTTCTGAATGTCCCTTTGACTATCACAAATAAAAACTCAAGTCCTCTCTGAGAAGGGATCACCTCCTGGTCACTTTATGGACATAACCATGCCATTTTCTCATTATAATTACAAAACATGGCTTGCCATGGCCTTCTTCCCAGATTATTTTTCAACTTCTGCTTCTATCTTATCATCATGGGATTTTTTTTAATGGTCTCCAGTCCAAGTACTAACCAACCCCATATTGTTTCCAAACCCAAACAAGGTCAGACAAGTGCAGCTACTTCATGTATCCATTCCTTTGTATGACATTTTTGAGAATGACCAAGATGAGTAGACTTTGTGAATTATTGCCTTTTGAGCTGCAGTAAAATCCAAATGGGCAGGTGACTCCATTCTGATCTCCAAGTACCCAGTAGACTTGATGGGAGAGAGGGCTTGTCACTACTCTCTCCTACAGGTGTTCAAGCTTCATTTAATTCCTCAGCAATATTCATGGGTCCACAATTTGCATAACTACCTCCAACCACAATGAACAATGTTCCCCACCCAGATTTGGTTTCCTACCCTTTGAATAGGAATATCTGCCTTGATTGCCCCAACTTGCTCCCAAACCCACTGGTTGCCAGATACTCTATCTGATCACTGGGTTGTCCTGAAAACCCAGAACCCAAGTAAGGCAAACCCAAGGGGGAAACAATTCAGCAGAAGCCCAAGAAAGCTGCTCAGACCCTTCCAGGTAACCCAGATTTGAAGAGGGGTTGACTCCACACAGCCTTCCAGAAAATTTCTATTGGGGAAGTCAGTTGGTTCACTTGGGATTCCTCACCTGTGTTTTCCAGTTAATGATTGCCTGTGGGTATCTAATACAAGAGGATTCTAAGCTGTGTTGTGTTGACATTACTCTCTCTTTTGCTCTTTTGAAGCTACTGTTTGATTTGGAAAGACGGAAGCTTCAGGAGCTGGTTGTACTGCCATTAAAAGCCATTTAGATGTTAATAAAAAGCCAGCCTGCCGATTGTGCCCCTCTTCTGTCCCATTTCTGAAGCACCTCTGCACTCACAGGTCACCCCTGCTACCAAAGGGGGGGTGACAAATACCCCATTGCACGCTTCTGTAACCCAGGCCTGCCCAAGGAAGGGCAATCAAGTGATGACATACCCAACTCTTCACTCTTCGCTTAAGCACCGCTTCAGATGTTCCCTTTTACTCAATCCACCGTCTTCCCAAACGTCTGTAAGTATTAGCGTTAATGACTTCAGCTGCCATTGTTTATCCGCAGTGAACTCCATCGGGGAAGCCTGTCAACAGTTCAGAGAGATTTTAGGAGGGGGAAAAAAGTGGAACATGAATATCATTTTGTCTTCATGTTTACCCAGAAGAGAAATGTGTGGCCCACAGGTTTAGTTTTAGGGTTCATTTCGGCTGTGTCTCTCCCTCCAGAAGGCTCAAAGGGGCTTATGGAAAATAATATTATTTATCCATTCATTTTACACATTTCTATCCCACCACAGTCTAACGACTCTTGGTGGCTTATATAGAATATGAAAACCAATTAAAACATCCACAGCACACACCTCCATAAAAACAGCACCAACCAAATGTAAGAGTACAAATAGCAAAAATAGAAGTGAAAGGTGGCGTGATAAAATCAGGGGAGGGCTCTCTGAAACAACTCCATTTTTAATAACTTCTAGCATATCAACAACAAGGTAGTATCTTCTTGTTTCAGCCCACCTACCAACCTACCCACCAACCTCCTAAAAATGTGTGATCAATAACAGCTTCTCCTGTTTGATCTAATCGGTTGCTTGGAGCAGACTCCTGCAGTTATTATAGAGCTAAACATTTTGGATTTGGGGATTGCGTGGATCTGAAATTTGTCCTCATTTATCACTTTTCTTTTTACATTTGGATGAAGGGAAAATGGTGACGTTTCGACTGCTCTGTTTGCCATCTCCGGTTCGGTAATTTCATTAGTTACAGTGCAAAAGTCTACAGTACACATTGACTCTAGTGATGGATGAACTGACTGCCCTAAATGTAATCCTAGTTTCCATGCTAAGAATCCAGCATAAACTTGTCCACTTCTGCAAGATTCTGAACTGCCTTCACGTTCTTGCGCATGAGGGCCATCAAAATATATGGGGCAAGCCTTTGTTTCTATACTGTGTGCCAAGAGAGTGGCAGGTACCACAATACATGCTTCTCTGACTCAAGGTTATCTCAAGTAATCCGGTTAATGTGGAAGTTGATCACTAGGGACCCACCATAGTTACAAGCTGGAAAGACGGAGCAAACTGAAGGAGGTCATTTTGACATCGTGCATCAAATTCAACTGAAGAAACAATAATGAACTCCAATTTGAACAATGGTCAAGAAAGGGCATTGGTGTGTAAGGGAAGTAACCGGGAAGGAGTATGGAAGGGGAAGCAGAGGGGGCCAAAATAACAAGTGTGTGTGTAAATCAGGATTCTAGCATGCTGTGGATCTCTGTCACAATCAAACTCAATGTTTCTCTCAGGTACAGATGTGCAGATCTCTCAACAGCATGGTAAGGCCCTTATTCTCTTAAGAGGGGGCACGTAGCTCATGAGAAGAGCAAGGAAACATATTTTACCTCTTCCTATGTGAGGTTGCAGAGCGTGGGAAATGCGTTGCTCATTTTTCATCAGACAAATCAATTCCACCAGCTAAGAGGAACCAGAAAAGCTGGAAAGCATTTGTCCCTGGAAAATGGATCCGCTCCCTCCTGGCAGAAGCCTGACAACAATTATTTAAATTAAATATTATATTTCATTAACTGTGAAAAATATAATTAAGAAACCTCTCCCCTCCACACACACACACCGCTTTCTCCTTTTTTGAAATTAAATCTTGCTGTAGAGACCAGACTACAGAAATAAATCTCTTCATCACACAAGACAGGAAGAGTAAGAGAGAAAATATGCTCGTGGGTGTGTGCATGCGCGCATGTGCTTCCGGTACGAGCAGCACATTTTTTTGGTAGGAGAATGATCTTCAGTCACAGGCGTGCATCATTTCCTGCGGACCAAGGGCTCCATTTTTCGGGGCACCATAAAATAGCGGGGCCAAAGCAAAACCTTTCCTTTAATTGCATTTGCATTTAAATTACAAAGAACTTGCATAAATCTAGTTAAAAGGGCTTCCCCCATGCCTTTAATCACTCTGCCCCTCTCTCGCATTTTAAATTATAATTTGGTGGCAACTTTCGAGCCATTCTGGGGGCCCCACCAATAACTTCTGGGGGATAGTAGGTGGCCCATGGTTTCAGGTTGTATGGCGCGTGCCTGCTGATGTGGCTCTCCAGCTGTTAGCAGCATTAAAACCTGGATAGTCTTAAGAAACATCTCTGATACATCTGCTAGCAAGATACAATTTTAGGTTTATTGCTCCTGTAGGTCCCTTCTGCAACAGTATTTGTGTAAGATGCCAGATTGCAACTCAGAGATTCTTTATTAACGTGTTGTTTGGAAAACATGGAACCACAATTTATCCTGCTAATTTCTTCCTCCCCGCCCGTGCTGGCAGATCCTGCCCTGACATTTTCTCCCGTCCCCAGTCCCTTGCCCAAGCCAGATTCCGGACAACGAACATAATAAGCAGGAGCGAAAGTAAACGGAATTTTTAAGGGTGGAAATAGCCGTGGCTGAGCAACCCGATTCAGTGACAGGCTTAGGGAGATGAAAAAAATAAAAGGCAATTTTTTGAGCTAGTTTACAGCAAAAACAGAAGTTTTACACACAGGTACAGCAGGATGCAAAGGGATCCCCAAGACGGTATCTATCCGATTCATGACTACTGTCTGTAAGTCATGCAAGGCAGTTCCTGTGCAGGGGCATCGGGAATGGCGGGGCTGGTGGTGGTCAGAAAAGTCAAATGGTAGCCACATCTGTGCAAATGAAGCCCCACCCCTTTTTACGTCTGGTGCACTCAAGTCGAAAAATTGGATATTCTTATATTAATACTTTGCTTGTGAAGGTAGCTTCCTACAACTTTATTTTTAATTCTGCTATATGGCTGAATGGAAAGATTGGTTGGGCCACCCTGATAGTGAACATCCCATAAAGGGGCTGTGTTCACAAGACGTGACTGAGTCCGTTTCTCTCCAGCATTAAGACACACTCCCATGTACCAGTGTACATGTAATGGTACGTGGGAAAGACCTTGGGAGACTGGGCGAAGAGATGCTGCCAAAGGAATGGTCAGATAAGAGAGGGCAGAGCCCTCAGATAGATAGTGGGCAGGGCAAGAGGCTCAGAAGAGACCCTCCCTAGTTTCTGGGCTGTAAAGGAGATGGGGCGTGGGGGGGGGAGTTGTACTTTCAGACTTGCAAGGTTCTGTCAATGTAGCTTTACAATAAACTAGAATTAGCTCATCTGGCGGTGATTCCTGTCTGGTTTACCCCACGAGGCCGACATCAATCTCGCAAGTTTCGAAGTACAATTCTCCCCTCATCTCCTTTACAGCCTGAGAAGTTAGGGAGGGTCCCTTCTTTCTCCACCCACTATGCAGCTGAGGGCTATCCTGTCTCTTATGTGACCATTCCCTAGGCAGCATCTCTTCCCACCCACCCCCGGTCTCCCAAGGTCATTCCCACATACCATTACATCAAGAAGCTAAGAAGTTGTGACTGCTTTGCCTTTCTTTTTTAAAGAACAAAACAAACCCAGCATAGCTTTGTTGGGGATGGAGTCAAACCAGCTTGTCTGACCTCACCTCTTCTCACTTCTACTCCCTTATCTCAGGGTGGCTGGGAGGGATAAAATGTAAAAAGGACACAGAGATGGAGTTCCTAGAACAGCCCCACCTTTCTGGGGCTACTCTAGAACTTTATCTCTATTCCAGCAGCTGGACAAGAAACTTAACCCTTCACAAATAATCTCATTCCTTTTTGGTTGACACTGGAGTTAGTTTAATCCAAACAGCTTTTGAGGCTAAATCTGATCCTTCTAAACCATTGAGTGCGTTCCCATGTTTGCATAACGTATGCCCTTTTTGATTTGGTTAAGCCTGTGAATATGCGCATGACACGTCCTTTTAAAATGCACAAAACAACATTTTTGCAGGTGTTTGCCCATGCTGATTCCTGTTACACAAAGATTGCTTTTTTGCCCAAGAATCACATTCATAATTGGTTTTGCAGCTTCTCAGAGTCCTGTGGATTTTTTTCGCTAACAGCCGTAATCATGCTTTCTTGCAGAACTTAATCTAATTTGTGAGCAAACAATAATGTAAGACCCACCACTTATTTCAATGTATGAGTACCTATAAAAATACTGAGGTAGGACACGCCTACAGTTAATCACACCAACAGTTCTTTTGAGCTAGCATATTTAGTTCTAACTGGGGAGCAGGTACAACCCCCAAATTTCAAGAAGCTTTGTCCATCCCACTCTGATACTCAGTAGCTAAATTTAATATGCATAAAATGTGTGTGCTCCAATTTAACTTTTTTCCCTGCTCCTGAAAAAAATCAGTTTTCTTCTTTTTCCATGTATGGATGGCTTCCTCTTCTTTTATGATGTGTTTCTAGCCTTGTTCTTCACCATCCTTTGAAGAGTCTCTAGAAGCTCAGTCTTTGAGCAGAGGGAGGTTTCTTCTCCTCTGTGTCTGAGGGTGCATATCAATACCAAAGCAGAATGCAAATATGGCTACTTCATACACCAAAGCTTCAGAAATGTAGCCTGAACAGTTGATAGGGCTGGCAGGTTTATATTCAAAGAACATGCCCAGCATCAGAAGATAAACCCACTGAGATGCCCCACAACTCAGACATGTCCGAGACTAAAAAAAAAAAATTAGACAAGAACCTTTTAATAGTGTGAGGTTCAAAAAGAGATAATGCTATAGTCTTCAGCTTCCTCCCTCAAGCTTCCGTTGAATTTTTCTTTCTGCTGAGACAACATTCACCTAAAGGTTCAGCCATTAGGGCTCATCTGGAACTACCCATGGTCCTGTCTGAAGTTGTTTTTTGCGTAAGGAGACTTCTCCCTTAATTTTGCCAGACTGGCATTGCCTGATTAGACGAAATGTACTAATTTCTTCACTGATTTACCTTGACTAAATTGTACCGACCTAGGCTGGGCTCCATCAGATATTAAGAGTTTCCTTTATGAGCTCAGATAACTCAAAACAGGTCTTGCAGGCTCTTGGGAAGTTGGCCTCGCTATCATCCTGTAGAATAGCATGATATTCAATTCCCCAGGCCAGACGTTGTGACAGCATTAAAACTGTGCATTAAAAAACTACAGCAGCCACAACCAAGTTTATGGCTTTATGCAAATGGCCTACCCATATGCAAATTACCTCATTAATGATTTGCATAAAATATTCCTACAACGAGAATGGAATGCATCTAGGTTTCTTCCTCCCTATTATTTCGAAAGATGAATACATGAAACCAGGAGATGCACAGGAAATAAATCGTAAGAGACAATCGGGTTCTACGTGCTTGTTCAGTCTCCCTTCCATGACTGCTACTAATAAATTGTGAACGTCTGCTCGTGCTTTGCTTTCATTGATGCAGAGCGCAATTGCTTCTCTCTTAAGAGAGGTGAGATCCAAAGCTTCTTGTTGCATCCCTCAGTTTTGGGACCAAGAATCCGTTCCTCAATCAGGAATGGATGGAGTAACAGCTCTGAAAGTGAGTTCGATGGCAAGAAATCAATGCCAACTTTTCTGCTCAGCTACGAAATTCATGGGGTGCCATTGATCAAGGCAGCACCTTCAGCAAGGCAGCCTTGCAGGGCTATTCTAGAGATAAGTCCTATGAGGAAAGGCACAAATATCTGAATAGTACGACTCTGGAGAAGAGAAAAATAGCAATAGGGCAAATGGCTCTATTACAACAGACTCATTCTCCAACCTTGCCGTCCCTCTTCAGTGGAGCGCCTCACTTTTATGTCCTCCCATCATTCTAGTTTGAAGTCATATGTGGTCAAATCCCGCCCTCCATTTGCACCTATCCACGTTCTGCAGGAACGGTGGCCTGTGTTCTGTTCTACTCATCCTATTATAAGTTTTTCAGGGGAACCAGTGCCTTCTTCTGGCTGATGTTCCTCGTACACCAGAAAAGACATTGAGGGATGATCTTCAATCTAATTACTGACAAAAAAGGACAATACTGGTAGCCAACCTTTGAGCCTAGTCCTGTTAGATTCTTTAAAATATGAGTCACAATACATTAGGTCATTTGTTTTAGGTGAATTAAGTGAGTCGCCCTAACTGAGACAGTATGCCAGTGGCTGGCTGGGGAATTCTGGGAGTTGGTCCACACATCTTCAAGTTCCCAAGGTTGAGAAACATTGCAATATGCTATATATCAGTGGTTCTCAAAATTTGCTCTCAGGACCCCTTTACATTCCTAAAAATGATTGAGGACTCCAGAGAGCTTTGATTTACGTGGGTTATTAACAACAACAACAAATTTTAAAATAGTTGACTTCACAGACCTCCTGAAAGAGTCTTGGGACCCCAGACTAGACTTTGAGACCTGCTGCTATATATTTTGCTTTTTGTAATTTAGGGGGGTATCTGATCAAGAGTCATAATAAAGTTTGTATTGCCATCATGATAGTAACTGATGATCAGCTGGGCAGAAAACTAGAACTACTGGAAGAGAAAAAGGGGAAGGATTTTGGTTAAAAAATAAATGTTTCCTATAGGATACTGGAGCAAATTATTGAAGGAGATGGAGGGACCCTTCTTGATGGAGGTATTTAAGGAAAGAACGAACAGCTTTCTGTCCAAAAGGTTGTTAACTGCCATCCTCCAAGGCAGATAATGTAAAGAGTGGTGGTTAGGCTAAATGACCCATGAAGTCACTTCCAACTTTCGGATGTTATCTTGAGGTTCCTGGAATAAGAGTAAGAATGTAGAGGTGTAATCTTTTCTGGATCCACTTGCTGTACTTTTCAAAGATCCAAATGGCATCAGAAGCTGAAATCATACAGAGAGGGGTAAAATGGCCCTGCAGGAAGGCTTGTTCACTGCAATGTTTGGTCTAGCACAGTGTTGTCCAAACTTGGCCACTTTAAGATGAGTGGACTTCAACTCCCAGAATTGGCTGGGGAATTCTGGAAGTTGAAGTCCATTCATCTTAAAGTGGCCAAGTTTGGACAACACTGCTCTAGCATCTTGTGAGTCTCAGCATCCCTGAATTTATCCCATCTCTTTTTACAACCATTCATCAGCCTCTACTACACCTTGTACCAGTGAATTCCAGGAGTTAATCAAGGGTTGGGTAAAAAATTCTCTTTTCTGCATCCCAAAGATTTTCTGAGTATGGCTTGCCCAGGGAGGTAAAGTCAATGCTGTCGTTTCTGACGTGTCATCTTTCGAAAACCAATCTAAGAAATTAGAGCATTTTGTGCAGCTTTCTACAACGTGTCAGGGGTTGTGGTTGTTTTCCCAATTCCACAATCCTGTATCATTAAAACAGATTTTGCCTAAGTGGTCTGAGCAGAAACTACCCCTCTTTCCCTCCCTCTTCCTGGCCTTAGTCCCAATTCACTTCCCCAAATATCACAGGCTTTTCGCGGTCCGTATATAGAAAGAGTGAGAAAGAGTGCGCATTTGCACATATTCTCCCTTCAAACTGAGTTGGCTCATTTCTTTGAGAAGAAGCTGTTATTTCAAGCTTCTGCCAGCGTGCATGAGCATACCCAAGTCTGTAGGGTAGTTATTTGTATTTGGTATGGGAAAGCGGTAACAGCATTGGACTCGGACCAAGGAAATATGGGTTCACATCTACTGTCAGCCACAGAAGTTCATGGGTGATTGGAAACCAGCCACTATCACTCAGCTGGTTTCTAATCATCCTTAATCCACCCACTTATTCCTCAAGACTGTTGCAGCTTTGTATGTGCACTCCTGACATCCTGGAGGAAAGGTGGGCTTCACATCAAATAAATAAATACATCAAGATAGACATTTATAGCATGCTGCATAAGTACGTTTGGCAAAACCATTGTGCGTTGGGAGGCATGTTTTTTAAACTTGGTTGGACTTATGAACAAAATGGACTTACAAACAGCCTCTTGGAATGTAACCTGTTCGTAAGTAGAGGACTGTTTGTAGTTATAGACTGTGGTCAGCTGACCTTATGCTTGCTACCCAGGCAACTGTACATGTATAATCATCCCTGGGCAAATTCCAGGTTTCCTCTTCTCTTTGAGCTACTGAGTTTTAAACTGGATGGATCTGCAGAGCACTCTATAAAGCAGGTCATATGGCAATCTTCTGGTCCCTCACATACTACAAGTTTAACCTTCCTCCTCCCACCATCACCAGGAAGTGAGCTGGGTTTTTGAAAAACATGCATCAATTTAACTTTGGGATGTCCTTCATTAAAACCCACTGAAAGTCACTGTTTGTATTGGCCAGATCCCTAGTTCCAGCACATGTCTGGGGCATGTATAAAGAACAGTGCCGCATCCTGTCCAGATTAGCTCTTTCAACCAGCACACCAGCTTCATTAGCTATTTCCTGCCTCTCTTCTGCTTGCAGTGTTCACGCGGGGACAAATCAGCTTGCAGGAAAAGAGCCAAAGATGCCACATGGCCAGGGAGGCAGCTGTTTCCTAGCTCGCTCTCCCCACATCACCGTACCTGCTATTTATTTGGTGGCAGCAAGAGATGCCTTAATACTGACATCTTAGGTTATGGTGCTGGAAATATCTCTTCTGGCAAATCAGAGCCAGAAAGAAACACAGTCCTTGTGTAGTCCTTGCAAAAACCATGCCCAATATCCATTCGGTCTTGTTCAAGTACAGGGCAGATGGTAACCAGGAGGAGTCCAATTCTGGAACAGGGAGATATGGCTGTTTCACTGGGGATGAAATAGATGATGTGAAGGACCAGAACCTTTAGGGCTCTTTTATGAGCTCACAATGAGAAACCAATCTGGCTATCTTTGCAAGCAAAATTTGCACCAAAATTCAGAATCTGAGCCAGGTAGCCAGTTCCATTCCTTCCCTCTTCCTCTACCTGATCATAGAACACCTGTGTGGCTCTCCTGATGCTCCAGAACTACAACTCCCAGCAAGTCCAGCTCTCAAGAGGTGGGATAGTTCTTGAAATGATTTCCCACCATTTGGGGCCAGGAACCCCAGGTGGGTGCGCACAACTTCTGTGAACAGATTCAAACGGCTGACCCAATTCAGAATGAGTCAATTCAATTTGACAGTTCCAATTAACCCAACTAGTTGCCCTGCTCAGATTTTCAAATCAGTTCTAATTCATCCAACTGATTTGCAGGCATCAGATCCCATGTTTCAATCCAAATCGTCCGTCTGATTTGAAAAGTTGATTTAATTCAGAGATTCAGTCTAAGGGTTTTCAAATGGATCTCCAAGCAAAGGTCTGCATTTGCCCTTATGAAAACTCCTGTGTGATTGTTAAGATCATCTTGACAAAGGACAAAGCCAACTTTCCCGTAAGGACCAAGGGGGAAAATGGAACTTTCCAAACTCAGTGATCCATGTATGCAGATTCATCCACTTGATATATGATTGTTTTGCTCTCTTATGTCTTCTTCTCCTGCCTTTCCTCCACCCCCAAAAGTAAGCATGGCTTCTCTTCAGCAAAAAGGTTGCCATGTCCCTGTTAATGCAAACTTATCTGAGACTAAGTCCCATTTAATTCACGAAGATGGCTTTCAACAGGTAGGGCTGCATGGGCTTTGGTTTAAATTATTCCACTCTGCCTTTCCCATGCTCCAAAGAGCAAACCCAATAAAGCTTTGGTGACGGTCACACCCATGGCAGAGGTCACCTGTACCAACAGACAGGAGACTTGCTTCTTCCTGTGCTCTCAGGCTATGAACACACAGACATCAGCTTCCCAGACTCCCCACCTGTGCGTCACTCGCATGGCCCCCCGCTGCTCAGGGCCAAATGGCCTCGGGTGGAAGGAAGTTCAAGGCAAACATAAAAGACCCTCTGGAAATGGGTCCCAGAGCTGCTGGGTTGTCCTGCTGACGTCATGCTTTGATGGACAGTCACACCCCTATATCCTGGGACGGGGTGCTGGGTGGGGGAGGATGCTTTTTTATAGCTGCTCCCAGCTCCCTGCCGTAAAAGTACAATGAAGTCACGAGCCAACAGCTGGCTTTTTCCTGAGGCAGCTGGATTGTTGGCTTTTCCCCCTGTTCTTCATCCGCTTGCTTCTGGTTTTCTACTGGAGAAGTTCAGAACAAGGACAGATGGAGAAACGGAGAACAGGAGGCGGCAGCTATTTTGCCAGAAGGTAGCTGAAGGGAGGCACACCTTGACACATGTACTTGGTAGCCACATGATTTTGGAGTGGCTAGCCTGCTATGTGGGGAGGCCAAACGGGGAGGAAGAACTTAACTGTTGGACCATGGCTGCCATGATTTACTAAGTCCCTATCTAGCCATGTTTCCTGAGGAGGAGGCTGAAATAGTGAGACTCAGTAGGATGCAACCACGTGACTGTCTGGACTGACATATCACACTAGGCTTCATCAGGGTTTGATGAATAAACCATGGTCTGTTTGGGGTTTATGGAATAAACCACATGTTGTGGGGTTCATATGCCTTACTCTGCCACAATCATTCTTTTGAAGCCACTCTTGCTGTGTTCTCTCATTCTGGCCTAGTGTGACATGTGTATCTAACCTCCATCTTATTAGGAGGTGATGATAAAGATGCACCCCACTGAGCATTGCCACCAGCAGCTGAATTTCATGTCTGAGTAACAGACAAGGTTCTGCTTATTTGCCCAAAAGAAATAAAGTAAAAGTTACATCTGAATGGCGGTGTCCAGGATACTTGCTTAGTGTAGGTTTGCACAACACTATAAGCCATTAAAGAAAACAAGCAAGGTTAAACTAACCAAGTTTAATGTGTTGTGGGACTGCTAAATCCTTCACTGACCAATGTTAAGCATGTCTTATAAACCCAGCCATTACTGTTCTGTCTGACTGGGAACTCAGGACTGCAGAGATATATAGACACCTAGTAGAAGCCATAATGGCATAATATGTGATGTCATCATTGCACCAAGGCCCCCAATCATGATGTCATGACACCAGTGACATCACTCCCCCCCCCCCGATGCCCATGCAGACATGAGCAAGGTTCAGTTGTGTTTCTCAACAAACATTACTCCAGATGTGCAAAACAAACCGGAAAGACAAGCTTGTTCTACCATCACTTGTCCAGATTCATGTCATTCTCATGTTAACAATGTCAGCTTTTTCAGTGTCTTCCAGCAGGGTTTTAATTACTTTCCCTGTTATTCCTCTGAATTTACATCCTGCTTTTCCATCAAGCAAGACAATCAAAGCAGCTAGCAATGCGATCAACAGCCCCACATCCAAATGCAAATGGAAAATAAGAAACACGGGATCATTAGAACATGATTGAACGGGCTGGAAGAATCTAAAGTCATTTCTAGGAAATTCTAATAAATAAAAGTAAGGTCATCTGCCCCTTGGATTCTAGGAAGATTTTTCCAGTTGTAGAGTCAACCCAGATGGTGCTGTTTTGGACACCCTCCAGCTATTCAAGTTATTTTTTTCTACAGACAATAGTTTAAAAACAAAACAGAACCAAACCTATGTTGTGTCTGCATCCTTTATTGCCCCCACAAGGTGGACAGAGGCGGAAAAATATTGGGTTTTCAGGAGAAGCATACAAGAAAAATAACTTTACAGTTTGGAGGAACAAGGATCTGTAACCAAACATGGAAAGGATGAGTCATCCTGGAGAAGATCAGAGTAGTAGATGATCCAAATGCATTGTTTGAATCATGAAGCATCTGTACTTTTTGCACCACACAATGCTTAGAGCAGTGTTTCTCAACCTTGGCAACTTCCAGATGTGTGGACTTCAACTTCCAGAATGCTCAGCAATGGATGTAGTAGCTGGAGAAACGTGGAATTTGAAGTCAGTGCACCAGAAGGTCATCCACATTGGGAACGCTGGCTTGAAGACATACCTAACATAGAGGTTTCCTATCTATGGGACTAGCAGACAGAATGCTCAACTATTTTGGTCAAATAAGAATGTTATTCAGAAGAAGACAACTTACAACAAAATACAGACTTTCCTCAAGGGAAAGTATCCTGTATCCTTCCAGATTTTTCTGAATTGTAATTCCCAGCATGCCTCACCATTGCCCTTGCTGGCTGGGCCTTCTGGGTGCTGTAGTGCAGCAATATCTAGAAGGCCACAGGTTCTCCAGTCACAACCTAATACTTTGGCCTTGTATTTAGGCTACAAAAATCCAGAAGATCCCTAAAAAGAGGTTACTGTATTTCTTTGCTGCAATCTAGTGGTCATCAGGGGTTTTGCAGCCCGCATCTGATAGCCAAGCCAGGTTTATTGAATATATCAGCATGGGTTGGATTTGCACGTGTTACATTTCAAGTAATGGTTTCTAATCCATAATGGATTGTCGAATCCATTCCCACAAGACACAAAGCTCAAAGCAACAAACCCCAGCAGGGTTTATGTCTATGTTTAAGTCCAGTCCCCCGCAATGTCTTTGAAAGCAGGGTGCATGCAAAAAGCCAAGCAAATTGGCATCACGTGTCCCCTATACAAAATTGGGGGTCCCTGTTTTCCACAACCAAGAAGTTCAAATTTGCAAAAGCTTGGAAAGCATTTATACCTGTAAAGTAAGTAGGGCTACATCTAGTTCAGCTACTTTCTCCCTTCTAAATTCTCTATTCACCATTCCCGTGTGTTATACTGTGTAATTCCAACCCAAATGCCAACTTGACAGAAGCCGCAATGCACGCTGCGCAGTTCCAACTGCTTCTGCTAAATGTTGTTCATGTCTCAGATCAAACTGGAAAGTTTTGTCGATCGGGGTTCTTTGTACCACCAAAGACAGCTGAGTACAAGGATGAAGGGGGAAATCACATCTGGCTGAGCTTGCCTTTTTTCTACCAAGCTGGAACCCAACCCTGGGAACGACTCTAGCCCTGACGTCATCCGTTCAGGCAAATGTGCTGACAAGAGGAACTGGTTGGGTTCACACGATGCATTAAACAGTGAGCCATGGTTCAGAAACCACAACAGCTGAGTTGGCA
Source organism: Liasis olivaceus (assembly GCA_030867105.1). NCBI lineage: Eukaryota > Metazoa > Chordata > Lepidosauria > Squamata > Pythonidae > Liasis > Liasis olivaceus. Next base: position 17,112,726 of record CM061362.1, on the reverse strand, counting down.
AAGCCTTCCAAACCCAACCCACACTCATTATGGTTTAGCAGAGTGGGCACCCCAACTGCCCCCGGGGTTCAATGGAGCTGGTCTGTGCAGTTCTGCTGAGATCAACAGGGGACCAGCTGGAAAGGGAACTGCGTCTTGCCACCTAAGCAACTAAGGTTACGAACGCTCGCTGCATTCTTGCCAGGGGCGACCGGTGCCTCTGAATCACGTTGTGTAATAGGCTAGATCATTGCCAGGTTTAATAAGTCTAATGAGAACTGGCTCACACCCTGAAGCGCAGGCTGTGACTTGCTCTGAGCCAGCTTTCCTAGGAGCCGCTCAAGAAGGGAGCCAAACTCGTCGTATCTCCACCCCAAAGCTTCCCTGACACCCGCCCCGCCTTGTCCTGGGCTGAGGCACGGAAGAGAAACGGGTTCCATCTGCCTTTTAAGGAGCACCGGTCACGTTTTGCCACCCCCAATGCACAAACTAGGCACAATATAGGTTTTCTGCGTGGGCTATTAAAAAGTGGCATCTCGCCATAATGGAGGCTCTCGCGCAAAGAAGCCTCGTTGATGAATTGCATGAGCCTTGGCTCATTAAGCCATTGATTAATTGTATCTGCATAAAGGAGAGAGAAAGCATAGTTAGAGGATTACTACTTGAATGCTATGAAAGAGTTTTGTTGCCCCCATCACCCCGAATCCCTTGACTTCCCTTCCCGGGACCACGCCGATTTCTCAGGGAAATTACAGTTCAACGCCCCAAAGTATCTAAGAAACGCCTGGTTCCTTGAGGATTCTAGAGGGATAGAAGAATATACCTTCTCTCCCAGGAAGGAAGACATAATCTTGATTTCAGTGCACCTGGCTTGCATGGTGCTAAGCCATGGTTTAACCTTGGATTGTTAGATAAGTCACATAATGCTAAGCCTTAAACCACCTTTTAAAATCTCAGTGGCTGCATTCACCAAAAATATTAGCCGAAACCAAATAAGCTGTTTATGTTTGACTGTGATGGGTACAGTCAGCTTGTATGTTCAATAGGAAAGAAAACTAGCTTATGTGTGTGCATTTGTGTGCGCGTGTGTGTGTGTGAGAGAGAGAGAGAGAGAGAGAAAGTCTGTTTTGAGCTCCAGAAAGGCCCTACTATCAGTGCTCTCACTGTGGATCTGTGGGGAAAGTGAATTTGCAGCTTGCAACATTGTGAAGCTGGTTGACTCCACCTTTACCCCTCTGGCACGGTTATAAATCAATCCAATTATTACAGAACCGTCTGAAGCCTCCCGTGAATTTTCCTTTCAAAAGACAGCCCAACCTGGGTGAGGATTTGTTCTTCTGAAATTTCTCATTGCTCCGGACCCTCAGGAGGGTGAAGAACCCTTTTCTTTTAAAGGGCACCCAGCGGGCAAAGGAGCTGATGGGGTCGTGGTGACTTCTCAAAAGAAGCAGGTCTTCTCCCACGACTGGCTTGGCTTCTTTGCAGGTCCCTCCTTGTCTTGGGGGACTGGCTTGCTTTCCAACAGAGAAAAAAGGGGGAAGTTTGGGGCTGCGTTAGGGGGTTCCATACAGGGCCCCTGAGAAGCCCAGCAAAGAGCCAATGGTTCGGCCAGAGCCAAGAGCCAAGAGCCAGGGCCACAGTGACCTTCACAAGATCTGGCATTTATGTGAACAGCTGTAGCATCTGTGCTGACATTCAATACGCCGAGAATCATAACAGGCTATCGATTGATTCCACCGTTGGGCTGCAGCGACCAGCCAGCTGGGTTAAAGCAGAAATCTCCCCCAGAGGATAAGAGTTGACAATTAGGTGCATTATTGGACCTTTTACGCCTTCCTCGACCGTTTCCGGCCCCGGCTGGCTGCTGGAGACGCAGAAGTACGGCTAGATGGAACGCAGATCGAGTCAGCCTGGCCAGTTTTATGTTCTAATTCAAAATTTATAACTCTCGGAAGAGAACTCAGCACAGCTAATAACTTTGCTGTCCTTCGGATAAAGGGGGCAAAGGAGGGAGGGAGCTGAGTGGTCTTCCCCAACATGGCGCCCTCCGGAGGAGCTGGACGACGACTCTCAAAACGCCAGGAAGCCTGGCGACTGTTGACCAGGTTGAGGAAAGCTGCTTCATAAAACAGTTATGGCATTATGCTTCTGAGATTGCTACTGTGGCTAAGTACTGGAGGGAGGATTAACATTAGCCTGTGGTTAAACACGCATATATAAACACACATGCAGGATAATCCATCAAGAGGAATATGCTACTTGTTTCTTTTCAGGTTACAGGCTACACTGGGGAAGAAAGTTGGCATCTTGCATTGTTGTGGGCAATCCAGTGATGCCCCTGAAGGCCACTTGGAACCTACTGCTGGTCCAGCACACAGCAACAGGGGCAGCAATGGGCATGCTGTCACTGTGGGATGGGAGCTAAACTGGTGGCCAGTTTGGCTCCAGGTGCAATTCAAGGTGCTGGTTATTACTTCTGAAGCCCTTCATGGCATAGGGCCTGGCTCCCTGGGGGGCTGCCTCTCTCTGATAGTTTCTGCCCATCCCGTGAGATCAGGCAGAGGGGGTGCGCTCCAAGTCCTTTCGATTAAACAGCGTTGCCTATTGAAACCTTCTCTGTGGTGGCACCTGCCCTCTGGAACACCATTCCTCCAGAGATCTATATGGCTCCCACCCTGGTGAAATTCCAAAAGTATTTGAAGTCCCGGGTGTTCTCCCAGACTGGGGGTAGGGTGGATATTGAGCCCTTGTCACTTGTCTTTTGCGAAGACCCAGCTCTCTGGCAAAGGCTCTAATGCTGGGAAAGGTGGAAGGAAAGAGAAGAGGAGGATGACCAGCCACAAGGTGGATGGGCTGAGTTACACGGGTGATGGGGGCACCGTTGGGAGACTTGAAAAAACAGGTTAAGGATAGATCGCCATGGAGAAAATCTATCCATGTGGTCGCTAGGAGTCGAAAGCAACTTGATGGCACATAATTAATCCATCAATCAGGTTTCTTTTTCCAGAGGATTCTTTTTTTCCTTGTTTTATGGTTCCCCCCTACTTTTTGAATTGTAAGCCATCTTGAGTTGGAGGGCCTCTACATGTAATTAATTAAATGTTAAACATTACAAAAGTGGACGTAGCCTAGATTTTCAAGGGGGCTTGAATTAGGATTTCCAAGGTTTGTCGAACAACATTTTAATCTTTTTGCATGTCTCCCAAAGCTTAAACATCCCTTTTTCCCCCCATCTTAGAAAGTGGCAGAATGCTGCAATTTTGGGCTGTCTGCCGCCCACCTTTCTTGGTCGAAGGCAGACCCAGGAACAGTACGGGGAAGCAAAGCTCTTTTGAAAGCACATGTAATTCCCAGGCTGTGGGCTGCCTCTGCCGCATCAAAGCCTTTTAACTGATCTGCACATCTTCTCGGCGCAAGAAAATGTTCATGTAAAGAAACAACCAGCCAGGATATCCTGTTTTTCCCAACTGCTAAAGAAATGTGGTGCAAATGAAGAAAGACTGTCACACAGTTCTCCTTGAGTGTTTATCTCCACGCTGATGTTGATCAGGGTGGCCACAAGATATGGTTAAGAAAGTCAAGATGGCAGCTGGAACAGTGTCATCAGAGCTCTGCCTGTTTTTATGTGCATCATGCACAGAAGGGTTCCTTTGAACGGAGTCAGAATGGGAGCCATACGAATCTCTGTGGGGCCCATACAATAAATTTAAAAAATGTCATTTGGCAGCAAATCTGTTAGATGTTGAACTGAGAATGACTTAAGCTTTTCCTTCATTCTCCACAGTGTGGATCTGTGATGCCACTTTTGCCACTGACCATGAAGGATCAGTCTCATTCCATATTGAACTAACCCACTGTTCACTACTCTGAGGGGCAGCACCTCTCTACGATTTGGGGAATGGATCTTTGCTATCATCTGCTAGCTGCGCTTTTCCACTGGAGTTCTTGAGAGCCGGATGAGAGGTCTTCTCGTCCCAAAACAGATGCTCTTCACCAATACGTTCTGCTCCCTATCCTGTGGAAGACCAGGAGGAGACTTTCACAAACATACAAAAGTCTTAATTCTCTTCAGTGAAACTTGGAAAAGGGCATGCTGTCGGGGTTCCAAACTAGGCTTTAAACCCAGCCACAACAGCTGCAGAGCTCATTCCTTGGCAGTGGCCTACCTTCCCCTCCCTGCCCCTGTCGTCTGCCTCCTTGAAGTCATTCTACCCCCTCCCCATGGCTTTCCATGCTCTTTCAAATCACAAAGAAGATATATGGTCATGGGTTCCGCCGACAGGCTGATCAATGTGCTTCATGCATAGCCGTGCTCTCTGCCCCTAATAAATATCGATCCTTTTTGTTCCCTGCAATGCTGCAGCAATGCGGCCTAAGCATCAGCCATATTTAATCTATCTCCATGCCTTTATGTGCGAGGACATACCAAGCAGCATTTACTATAACATTCAGGATTCAAAGCATATCTCAATAGAAGGGCAGTCCTTCCCAACCTCTGGGTTTTCCCTAGTTTTTCAGACTACCTTCCCCATCAGGCCCAGCCAAAAGGGCCAGTAGTCAGGGCTGACAGGGGGCTGCAGTCCAAAATGTCTGGAAGCCCCAAAGCTCAGGAAAGTTGAATTGGTAATCAGAATGAATTTGGAAATTCCGGTACCATTGGGGTTGAAGATGGGGGACTTGCAGTAGCTCCTGTTCAGTTGACGTTGTTAAAACTCAATGGCTTTGTGTGTATGCATGTGCTGTAGCTAAAATAAAGGAAAAATAAGTGCATTAAGCTCCAAAAGAAAAAATGTTTGAAGGATAGAAAAAAGGGGGTGCAAATCACTTGCCACAAACCCAGGAATCAATCATTTGTAGGCCAGACAGATAAATTATATTAACGTGCAGCAGGTATCTCCAGATTTCAACACCAGCCACAGTCTATTAACTTGAAAAGTCAAGAAGGAAAGACCTACAATTTAAATCTTGGGAGTGAAATACACACACACAGGGAGAGAGAGCTTGATTCTTGTATGTGTCAGTAGACAGATCTTCTGAGTGTATATATAGTCTGCAGTAAAGCAACTTAACTAGCCACGCTGAATCTGTGAAGCTTCTACAGTTACTAAATGCAGAGATGATTTTGGAGAGTCAATATTTATGGCCATGCTCGATGAAGTCTAACACCCAGCCCTGCTGTAACATCAGAAGGACACCAACATTGGGGAAGGATGCTTCAAATGACTTTAGGCCATGTTAGGTAACCATATCCAGCAAGGGTTTCCACAAAGTTACAGATCACCCCAATTTGCACCAATAGGTGGGACTAACTGAAAGGTCCTGAATAGTTCTAACCATTCTTCATGTACTTTATGAACTCCCTCACCATCTGGCTCGCCTTCATCTTGGCTTGCTTGGAGCTTTCATCCGTGTGGAAAGAACCAAATGGAACTTTGCAAGTTTAGTTTAAGTTTACACTAAATGAGAAGACTAAAAATTCTGCTCTTCTGGGATGGGAAAAAGGTCCCTCATGAAAGAATGCTGAAGAATTCCCCAGAGATGCTCAAGGCCAGCTCTTCTTAGGGTCACTGAAAAGTGGGAAGAGCTGGGTTGCCCCAACTTGCACAGTCACACTACAGCAAGGGAATCCCACTGGGGTATTGTTTGAGAAGAGAGATGTACAGAATCTCTGCCAAAGCCACCTGGAATGAATTATCTGGGCAAGCAGAAACAGCTCAGGTTACATTGCAGTTAGCTGTACAGTCTTTGATCAGATGCCATGTTGTTTGCTTCTTCTGGCAACCCAGTTCTAGGGCAACGTATGCATGGGAAATATATATTTTTTTGGGGGGGGTCCCTTTTCCTTGCAAGCTGTTTCTTGGGAAGCTTGTTGGCTAAGAGAAAGGAGATATGGATCTCACACAAGTCTCCAATGGCATTTGGCAGCTTCCACTCCTCTGATGCCAAGGCACCAGCAATCAAAGACAAAGATCTAGGAACCAAATGAGTTTTGAGGAAGCGAAGACATCTTGGCTTAGAAGCCACTCTTCTCCTGCTTGAATCTGGGGCCAGAATCACACTATTTTGAAAGCAGGTATTACTTTCTTTGGCTGTGTGAGAACCATATTTCATGACTTGAACTTTGTCCAGAAAGTGATAATGATGGCGACATAATCAGAGTTCCAGGTATTGATGGGGTGATGTGGGGGAGAGAAATATGTGGACATGGGGCTCTGCAACCTCACAGTGGCCATGGTGGGAGATGGATTTTCCCTTTCCTTTTCTGCTCTTCCCACTGAAGTTAATGGGAGGAGAAAAATCATTGCAACCTGGTGCAGAATTAGAATCTGGTCAGGAGATTCCATATAGTTTAACGTATAACATATATCTGCTCCGTGTCTTTTAATTCCTCCTGTTGGGTTCACTAGTTCATGTAGGTGGTGTCCTCAATGGTCAAGTTACATTTTGCAAATATAATTGCCACCACCGCATTTGAACAACTTTAGTGGGTTGACCATCTTCACTGACACAGCAAGTCTGAAATTTACACAAGCTCACTAAATCATGATTTAATGGAGGGAACAGAGTCATCTGATTCAAAACAAAGCTAAACCAAAGCTAACTAACCTCACTATGGTTTGACTATAAAGAGTCAACTGGGCAGAAGTTCCAAAGCTATAGACTGTGGCCTTGTTCAGAAGGAACATTCCCAGTCCAACACACTACATTGTTTCTTTAAAGGGGAATAAAAAAGCTTGAGTTTCCACTGCTCCCCACCTCCAATTTATCCTGCATCTGACTTCAGATAAGACTTCTCATTTCTTAAACCAGTCTAGACATGTAAACACTCCCCAGAATTTTGCTAGTTAAGGAAATAAAGGAAAAAATTGGAAGCAACCTGAAATATATATAGTGCTGACTTTCTTACTGACTCCAAACTTCTTTCGCTGCCTGCAAAACCCACATTGCACTGTTTATGCTTAGCATATCAAATTGTGCCATGCAGGAATGTTTATGAGACATTCTGGAGCAACTGTCTCAACTGATTGATTTGAATATTTTTCTAGGTCAACTTTTTCAGTGTTTTAAAAAAAAAACCATCCAGGGAAGTACCCGAGGACCTCTGCATTCTGAAGCAAAACCAGTCTGTTTAGGGGAGCTCATATACAGATAAGCTCAACACCCTGATCCTAGCCTCAAAAGAACTGCTTTTGTTTTGTAATATCACAAGGAGCATCATAAAAAAGGTCTTTATAACACCTCCAGTGTTACATGTTCTTACAGGTCATCCTCATTTAGCAACCACAATGGAGACTGGCCACTTGGTCGTTAAGTGAAGCAGTTGCTAAGTGATTTTACAGTCTTACTTCAGCTTTCCTTTGCTTTACAGACCTGCAAAGGTCGTCAGTGCGAGAATTGGTCATAAAGTTACTTTTTCATCACTGTTGTAACTGCAAACGGTCACTAAACAAGGCAGTCACTAAATGAGGATGACCTGTACAGGTAGTCCCCGGGTTAAGAATGCCCGGTTTACAGATGACCCATAGTTAAGAATGGAGCCTATTGTAGCAAAATTCAACTTAAATACACAATGATTTGAGTTAAATGCACAATGGTTCGAGTTCATTACACAACACCACTTATACAGCTTATGTACAAACTCAGCTTAAGGACAGACCTTGGGAAAAGAACTCATTCTTAAACTGGGTGCTACCTATATTTATACAGATACTCAGGATACCTAGAAATCAATATACAGTTATTACTCACTTGCTGAACCAAAAGCTTTCCTATACACACCCATGCACGTCCACCCAACTGCAAATCAAACTGACCTTTCTAGATTTTTGTTCCAGAAAAATTAAGGAGGAGACCACACCATGCATGGTACCTCATTCCAGGTGAAGGCTCCAAAGTACTACCATTCCTAGCCATTTCTCTAATATTCAGTAAGGTTTGGCAAGTCCCAGCTTGGATTTTTTCTCGCACCTCCTGGCCCTTTTCCATGTGACTGTCATCCCCTCCTCTGGTTCACATGAAAACCAACTCCTTGTTTTGAGAACCAGCTCTTCTCTTGAGACCTATCTTCTGTCGCATCTCAGATGTCTTTATCCTGGTATGTTTCCACAGGCTGCCTAAGTTGAAATCTTGCACCACAACCCTTTTTGCTTGGATAGTGGAGCTTGGAAGCTCCATTTTTCATCCATGTCCATTTATACCTTCACACAAACTTTAGACAAGCATGCACATTAAAACAAAAACAAACACTACAAACCTGAGAGCCAGTGTGAGGAAGTCGTTAAGGTGTTGGACTGGGCAACAGGAGGAACCAGCTTCCTGTCCACCCTGCTCCTCCTGAAGTCTGTTGGCTGACTTGGGGCCCATCCTTCTCTCTCAGCTCTACCTACTCACAGGGTCATAGTTGCAGGGAAAATAGGAGAAGGGAATGTTTTGGACACCAGCTTAAAGCCCTTTTTGAAAGGTGGGATATGCATCTAGCAAATATTAAATAAATATATACACTAACTGCTGTATTGGGTGGGCCCAGGCAGAGCCCCAACAGCCATGGCTCAAGGATATCTGAGAAAGGCCCTTTCTGACTCTAGAATTCTATCATTCTACCGGGCAACAATGGAACAATATGTTAATTTTAATCCAACATGAGGTAGGGGGTGATTTTGTGCTCCCTAGACACACCTGCCATTGTTATTAGCATTTGAGAAGTAGGAGAAAATTAAAAAAAAAAAACATTGAAATTGCTAGCATTATAATAAAGGAAAGCACCTCTATTATTCAGTGGGAAATATTTCCAGAAAGACAAAATACTGAAGTTTATGCTAGGTGGGAAAGTCAAGGTGGGGGTTGGGGCAGATTTAAGCTTTTGTAGCGATGAACAGTTGGAAAGCTCAAGACTGAGAAGGTCCTTTTTCGAATGCCTTGGGAAAAGATCTTCATGTTTTGAGAAGGACAATGCAGCTATTCAGGTCAAATTCAAAGGTGATTCAGTTCATTCCTTGAATCAAATGGACTTTCCAAATTCAATCATTAGGTGATTTAGAAGATTCTGCAGGTACAGATGATTCATTTTTTTCCCTGCATTGATTTAGAAAGCTATATCAACCCAATTCAACTATCTGATCTGAAGATCCACATTGAATCCATTCTCCAAATGGATCCAATTTGTTGATTGGAACTGGATTTTAGGACAGATTCACATAGGCTTAGCTTTGGATAAATAGAACCTAAGTCTTAAAAAGGTTTTGGTTCATTCTGGAAGACAACATATTTATAGGAGAGGTTTTCCCCCAGCGTCTCCCTCTTAGATCACTTAATCACAGCAAAGCTCATTAATCAGATGAAAAAAGCAAGCTCAGCCAGAAATTTCTTATGCTACCTGGCATCCTTTTTCAGAAATCACAGCACACAGACTGAAGCTCCATTTGATTAAATATTTGCCAAGAAACAACCCCCCCACACACCAATTTCTGGAAGTGTAATGGAGAGATTAATTTTTAGTGTATTTTTATATGTTTTGTATCGTACCTCCAGACCCATCAAAGCATTCTATTTTTAAAATGGGTGACAGCGATGTGTGACCCGACACACTTTATCGGCCTTATCCAAAAGGTCCACCACAGTTGCCAGTACCGGCCCCAGATTCTAGGGCTGCCTGAGACAAAGAACAAGATCGCATCTTCTACTACTAACACAATATGGTTGCTTTTCAATTGTTCCTTCAACCATGGGCTGATACCACTTCATTCTGCATCACACACACAACTATAGCAGGATGGCAAAGGGGGATGGGGGCTGAGGAGGCAGGAGGAAGAGGTTATGGTCCTTCTGGCTCAACAGATATTTAATTCACAGTTTTCATAGCCTGCCTTAATTAAAAGACTCTGGGTGGGTGGAGTTACACACATTCATTTTTTAAAAAAACATAACACAGTAAATCAAACTTCCTCACAAGATGGTGATTGGAAGCTCCACAAAATCCATCTGTTTTCAGTTATGTCTGAAATGCCATGAGGAAGGGGGCTTTATGAACTTGTAAGAGAAGGAAGTTCAAAGTATGGGGGACATCACAGAGAAAGCCACTCTGTCTTGTCCATATCTCCCTAACTTCAGAAAGAGGGGAGACTCTGAACAGGCCTTCTTGAGATGTTCCCACCAAAGGGGCAGAAAGGTTTCTGCCTGGTTTCAAGCCAGCAACTTTCTGTTCACAAGGCAAGTATTCTAACAATCGAACTTTTGTAGAATTATACTGTAGTCTGTGGCCTAAAGCATTTTCCTCAGCCTGACTCATGGTAAGGTTGGTCCTGCGAATCTCACCTGAGCAATTTAATACGGAGAATCTAGAAGCCTTCTTTCCTGCCCTAAGCTTTCTCTGCCAGAAAACCTCTAGCCCAACCTCCATGTGAAAGTCCTCAATATAATCTCCTAATCCCACTAAGCTTCTTGCTTAGCTCCTTGTTTATACAGCTCCTTCCTGTCTCAGAGTCCTATCCACAAAAGAGGCTACTCGCTGTGTGTAAGCTTTCCTCCACCGCAACATCAGAACCAACCAGAAACAGGAAGCACGTCCAGATGTTTCTTGGCGCAATGGCTTCACTCTTCTCCTGTTGGCCCAGCTAGAGACGGACCCTAGCTAGGGCAGGATTTCTGCAATCTCTGAGAAGTAGGAGAAGCCAGCAGGCCTGCCCTCCCCTAAACAAGCCATGCCTTTTGCAAATCCCTTGTAAACTGTTTACCTTGCCCCAGAGGGGATGACACGGCAGAGACAGCTGGTTTTGTTTTCCCTCAGATGCCCCTTGTTCTGGAGTTTTGCACTCACTCGTTCTGTGGGAAAGTCGGGGGGGGGGTGTGTCTATGAGTCCTCCCCCCCCCCACCTTCCTTCCATGCGTTCAGGAAATAACCTGACTTCACTCTTTAGCCATTTTTCATGACCTTGACTAAAAGCAACATTGGAAGAGATGGCAAAATCCTGCCTCATTTGAAGGTCAACCCTCCAATGGGACAAGGCCCAGGGATTTACTGAACCACCATCAGCAATGAGACTCATTCATCTGAGCTAAATCTGAGAGAATGCAAGCAATGACCTTCAACAGCAACAAGAATTCTCATGATATTCCAGGAGAATTCATAACCTTGGTGTTGCTGGTTAGAGAGATGACGCGTCATGGAGTTTGCGCTAAGGCTTTGCAAAGAAGCAACCTAGAACTCCAAATTGTTGTGTTCTACAGGCTAGTTGTATGCTGCCCCTGTCCCTTTAAGCTCCAGGAATAGGGTCTGTAAGAAACCACTAAGGAAGGAAGACACCAGGACAACTTCCCCAAATGGACAGAAACAGAAATCAGTCTTACAACGATGGGAATCACCCTTGGAAAAGGCAAAGAGAAAGCAAAATATGGGGAATTTAAGCAAAGCTTTGTTATCCTCAATACCTTCTAGAATAGCCACATTGAAGATTCAGGCTGTTATCTCCTCAGAGGTCCTTGGCAGGGTGCGATGTGGAGCTTCAGGCAGAGCACAGCCTTCTTTTGGCCTCTCGTCTCCTTCAGTCTTGCAGGTAACAAAGCTTTTTAGGATGAGGTTCCACATTTCCTGCCAAGTTGTGTTCTTCAGTACTAAGTGCCTGCAGCTGAGGCGGGCAGGACAGTTCAACCAGCTGAACTTCACTCTGTAGAGCAGTGGTTCTCAACCATGGCCACTTTAAGACGTGTGCCTTCAACTCCCAGAATTCCCCAGCCAGCCATGCTGGCTAGGGAATTCTGGGAGTTGAAGTCCACACGTCTTAAAGTGGCCAAGGTTGAGAAACACTGCTGTAGAGGCTTTAAACTTTCTGAACCCTAGTGGTTGAAGTCCCTGACTAAGATGGCCTCGCTTGATGATTGTTTTTGAATGACTTTGTTTTTAAAAAAAGTCTATGCACTGCATTCAAACAACACATTTAATCAGGTCAGTTAAAGGCCAGGTGGCATAGCACTATACATTTGGCTAGTATAAACCTAGGGTTCATTTGTGGTGACTTAGCATGTTGTCCAATAGACCCATTGGCTTAACTTAGGGTTCAAGAGATCATGCAAACTCAAACAGTGGGTTGATTCAGTAAGCAGGCTAACCATGGGTATACAAATGCCGCCATTGTTGGATGGTTTCTCCAGCAACAGTGCAGCTAGAAGCATCCACTAATATCAATGACACGTCCCTTTCGGAGACTTGTCCTGTGAACAAGCTCTCAGGCCAGGGATGAGCAACTTGGGGACAGGAGATTGCTTGTTGACCCAAAAGCCAAGGATGTCCTCCAACGGCACCACTGAATTCTGGTTCCTTGCCATTTCAAGGCAGGAAACCCATAGAAGCCACAATGTAGGCTTAAAATAGGTTTAATGGACTTTTAAAAACAGACAGAAACCATTTAACCCCCCCTCCCCCCCAAAAGAAAGGAAAAAAACAGCCTGCTTAGATACATGATGGAGCCCACCCAATCTCATCACCAGCTCACACCCTGCAGGGCCTGAGCCATGCAGTGTCATTAACTGTGGCCCCAAATGTTGCGCCCACCCCAATCTTAGAAGGTCCTCACTACCCAAACATTTCAGGCTGCAGTAAAGGTTACTGGCACAACAGAGGAAGGGCTGACCTTCCTTTGAAGAATTAATTCTAGCAGTTCCCCAGCTAGGTCCCGGCACTGCATGGAATGTTTTTCATACTTGTGGCTTTGACCACAACGGGCAAAAGCAGAAATCAAACCGTATGTCTCAAAAGCACTGGTTGTCTTTGAGCAGAATACTGTTCATTGTCTGAACATTGTTTTTTTTCCCTGTTTTTTTGTTAAGATATCTAATCTAGAATCCGATAATGCATGCAGAAATATTCAGCCTCCTCCAATAGATGGATTGATCTGAGCACCTTTCTTTCTGTCCCAGGGTTTCTGAAGCAATCAAAAGAGCAACGTACGAAAACAAGAAATTAATCAACTGCAAATACAAAGAGCAGCGAGGCACCAGAAATGGAAAACCAAGAATCACTAAGGCAATAATAGAACAAAAGGGTTGAATAAGAAAGGTTTTGCTGGCACCTCAATATCAATAAACAAATGCCGTTCCCAAATTTATTTGGGGAGGTGAAATGCTGCTAATGTAAATTCTCCTCCCTGCTTGTTTCTCTTGCCAAGGAAAGAGCGGGACCATCAGAATTGGATTTTCAATCAGATCTCCAAGCAGAATGAACTACAGGTTCCCCGTGACACTACAGGACTGACATACTGTATTTCAGAACGAGCAAAATTCAACACCCAGAGCTCATGCCCACATAGCTATACGTTTCGTTGCTATAGTGCTTCTCCTTCATGCTAGAGGTCTCAAGACCTCCCCTCTTAAGGGGGACTTATACCGTTTTTAACAGTTGCTATAATGGCTACTGACCAGTAGGAGGCACTATGCAACCAGTGTCATCCTGATTGGGATTCATCAGGCGTAGATAGTCTCCCTGTGCTAAAACCCTTCACTGGGATTTGAACTCAAGGTCTTTGCACCGAGATGTAACGGTATGTGGGAATGGCCTTGGGAGACAGGTGGAAGAGCCGCAGACTAGATAATGCTGCCCAGAGTCACTTTGTGTGAGATGGACGACCATATAAATTTGATAAATAAATAAAAATAAATAAAAATAATGGTCAGACAAAAGGCAGCTGAGCCCACAGAAGGAATGTGGACCTGGCAAACATCTCAGAAGGGACCCTCCCTAGTTTCTTGGACTGTAAAAACGAGGGGGGAGAGATGTACTTTCAGACTTACAAGATTCCATTAATGTAACCTTACAATAAAGGTAGAACTACTACTTCTGAATGTGCTTCTTGTCTGGGCTACCTTGAAGGGCTGACAAGAACCTTGCAAGTCTCAAAGTACCTCTCTCCCCCCTTGTCTTTACAGTCCAAGAAACTAGGGAGGGTCCCTTCTGAGATGTTTGCCATGCCCCCATTGCTTCTGTGGGCTCAGCTGTCTCTTATCTGACCATGGTCTAGTCTGTGGCTCTTCCCCCTGTCTCCCAAGGTCATTCCCACATACCATTACACAAAGTGACTAGATAGCACTTTAAGCTTTAGAGCTATCTCAACCTGGTTGTCAGTAACTTCTAAGAAGGTTGTCTATAGGTGCTACGAGACCTCTCCTTTTTGATGCACTCTTACACTAGAGAGCTACTGGGCCTCATACTAAATCTCAGTTGGTCAGCACATGTGGGAGGCCATTTTTACCTCCCTGGTTGATCTTCACTACTTGTGGATTCAGATTTGCCACACCATTAGAAACGTGATGGTCACTACTTGTAGTCCTCAACTTATGACCACAATTGGGACCAGAACTTGCATTGCTAAGCGATGCGGTCATCAAGTGAGTTGCATCTGATTTTATGACTTTTTTTGCTGCGGTTGTTAAGCAAATCCAGCTTCCCCCATTGACTTTGCTGGTCGGAAGCCCCCTGGGAAAGTTGCAAATGGCAATCATGTGACCCCGGGACACAGCAACCATCATAAATACATGCCAGTTGCCAAGCACCCAAATTTTGATCACGTGACTGCGGGGACGCTGTGATGGTCGTAAGTGTGAACACTGGTCATAAGTTACTTTTTTCAACATTCTAGCTGAATGCATTGTGTGAACACAGCCAAGGGAGGTGAAGCTTGTTGGGAGGAGAACATCAGCAAGAGGTTACAATGCAGCCAGGAAGGAGATGATCCTAAAAGGAGGAAGGATTAAGCATTATGGGTAGCTCAGAAGTACTAGCTAATGAAAGGCAATTGTGCTTTTTATTATAGCCCAACTGCAGTATAATAAGCGACTTCAGCTAGGAATGGTTAAAATCAAGAGCCAGAACAGATTCCTGGGGCGGGGGGGGGGGGGGGGCTAAATCATAAAGCCGGGGCCAACGTCTTTTAAGCTAGCAACAGTATCTTATGAAAGAACTGTTTTCTTAGCTTAACGTGTATGTGTACCCCAGCAGTCTCTGTAGACTGAATAAAGTAAAGCAAAATTCTTCCAATGATTAAGAGGGGAGATTAGGTTCCAATATGGAAAATATTTACTCAGCCGAAAGCTAGCTAATTCATTATCTGCCACAAGACATTTTTAAGTTCTGTATTATAATTGGACTGGATAAAGGCATTTGCTGCCTGTACAAATATGGATTTAAAAATCCAGTTTGTCCCCTAATTCTGGAACAGGAGAAGATGATGCAGAAAAGCGAAAATATTTCATCTTGGTGGATCCAGCTAATTTTGGTGCTTCTGAACTTCAACGACAGTAGTAAATAGTAATTTTCTGTCAGGGTATAACCCAAGACTCTTATTTAAGCTGCTTGTTCCATAAGCAGAAACATTTGATTGACAAGCTGCTTGTGTTCACTCTAAATAGAAGAGAAAGATTTTATTTTTAAGATTAGAAGAAGGAGAGAAAGAAACTGGGAGGCCTCCACCATCTTTAATGTCTACAGTATCTTGCCTTGGATAGATCTCCCGCAGTGGGTCTGGATGCTGCCAGCCACTTTAATCCCCCACAAAACGTGTCCTCCCTGAGCAGGCCTGTTCAAAGGAAGATCTAGAGCTCATTGCATTAAAACAGCACGTTCATCCTGGTAACCCATAGGGGAGATTCCCTGGATCCTCTCAACTAGACCAACAACTGAATGATTGGCCTGCTCTGAGGAACATCGATAGCAGAGGATAAAAGCTGAGTTAGTGGCCAGGAAATGGCATCCATTACAAGCCACAGCAACATCAAAATGACACGTCATGTTATCCTCATGAAAATGACCAAATTATTATCGTTTGCACCATGATAAGCAAGGACATACATTGCATCTCAAGGGATACCATCATGACCCGTGTGTTGTCATGTGCCCTGGTTGTACTCCCCAAAAGATGCCCACAGGGCCAGGTGATGAACTATCTGCCTATGGAGTAGTAAACTCATGAATAAAGTTTTCTTCATAAAGAAGGCCTTAAAAAAGGATGCTTGCAAAAGCTAATGGCCTGTAATTAGGCTTAGGGTTCTGGGACTATCTAACCATCCTGCATCTCATGGGCACTACGGAAGGGCCTTTCCCCTCTTGGACGTGGACCCTATTTTGAACCCACTGAGCCTGACCGTCTCTTGGTCCAGTGGGCAAGGGAAAAAAAATCAGCTGAACATGCAAGAACCAGAATGGTTCAGAAGCTTGAAACTAGAATGCTGTAATGCAGTGTTTCTCAATCTTGGCAACCTGAAGATGCGTGGAATTCAACTCCCAGAATTCCCCAAGCTGGCTGGGGAATTCTGGGAGTTGAAGTCCACACATCTTCCAGTTACCAAGGTCGAGAAACACTACTGTAATGACTAATAATGGAGCTGTCCATCAAATGGTGCTGGTGTCAGTCTTGCATACCAAAGGGCCAGGTCTGAACAGAAGGGGAGCTGTCCAGAGGGTTATGTACGTGAGAGCTGACCCGACTGAGAGTTGCCCCAGCAACTTTCAGGCAGGCTATACGGCTTAGAATTATTGTGTCTCTGAGTTCATGAGCAGGTCCTGATCACAACTGTACGAACGGCAAGAATGTCTCTATCTTAGCACAGCTCAGGGCTCTCAATTCCTACCAGATGAGTTGGTTATCAGCTTCAGGCAAGGCTTGGTGGTGGTAGCTCCACTAGAGATGCAGAGGGGGGTTACCATGCCCAAACTTCAGCTTTCTATGGTCTATAATGCAAAGAGAGATCAGAGGAGTCAGAATCCTGGAAACAATTCACCATATCACTCCAAGCAGTGGACCTTGGAGAAGAAAAAAGCAGTAACCACGACTGAAGAGTCCCACAACAATGTTGCTTCAAACATGGATGCACAACCAACTCATCTCTGAAACAGAGCAGCAGCCCATCAACTGCACCCCATCTGCAAGCATTTGGGCCTTAAAAAGTTGGCACTTTTAGCTTGCAGGGAGACTGGCTGGGTGTGGGCGAAGTTTGGATTGGCTCAATTTCTGTTTTTGAGTCTGAGTCTAGGAGGAGAGATGTCTCCATGCCTTCTGGGGGTGGAAGATTCTCCAGCAGGGAGTCACTGGGTCTGGGAGAGAAACCAAGGATCAGGACAGAGGTTATCCAAGACAGTCCAAAGCTGCAAGATGAATCCATTGGCAGTCTCCAACATAATAGACACAACTTGAGGGACACTCTCTTCCTAGATTGCAAATCTCAGCTTTTCTTTTCTGTTTTTCTTTGGCTGGCTGGTCCTGGTTTTTCCAAAGTTTTGGGAGCAGGGAGGGGATTCATCTCTGGCGAGCACATTACCTGAGACTGGTTGTGTGCAGACGCTAGTGAGATTCGTCCCTCATGGAGCACCTTGTGAGGAACAATTCTCTCTTGGAAGATGGCTGCAGTGAAGAAAAGGAGGGGGCCCTTGCTCATTAAACAACTGGCAGCGGGCAATAAAAAGAAAAGCTGGGGTTGGGTGAGCAGAAAGTATGCTGCATTCAACAAAAGAACTGGTTCTTTTTAGAAAGGACTTCTCCTTTAATCAAAGCACAGCTTTGCTCTAATTCCTATTATTTAATCTGATCACACTGTATCGACGGCTCTCTTTTCTCTGGATTAGGCAGCTATTACCTTATGCACCTCCCTACCCGCACATCCACTCCCTCTGTCTCTGCTCGTGGATTTCTCTCCTACCTTCTCATCAAATATGATAAGCAGTTCACAGGAAAGGCCGTGATCTAACAGTCCTCTAGGCTGAGGCCTCCATTCCCCCGATTGCTCCACTCCTCCATGGTGAGGAGCCAGTCCCAGAGAACATCAATAAACAACCTTTAATGGGGGACTTATAATGAGACAAGAAAAAAACAAAGACAGAGAGAAACCTTCAGACAAAGAAGTCTCTGTTTGGTCCTCCTTGTTTCTGAGTCATGGGATGTCCCAGTGCAAAGTCTAGAGTTTCCTCTGGAGAAGAGAGCCTCAGAAACTTCAGTTACCACTGAGTCACACTTTCCTGAATGTCAGCCACATGAAACACAGTGGGGTTTGCTTTTGACTGAACATGCCTTGCATTCGGTCGCTGAGACCTCTTTGTAAGCATTCCCACTCATAATCAGCTCAGGCAAGATGTGCTGGCAGCAAAGCTGGTGAGAAGTTAGAGGAAGTTCTCATTCCAGTACATGGGAAGGGAAGGCGATGCAGCCCAGACTTAAAGAGGTATGAATAAATTGTTCTATAAAAATTCTGCTCCTTATTGTGGGTTTGAGCTTCATATTCCATCCTTTGAGGCACTGGAATTCCCAAAGTGGTTTAGAAATCGTGGCCAAGTGGAATGGTCAAAGTTCACAGGACTGTAGAGCCAGAAGCGGGACAGCAAGGTCTTGGTTCAACCCTGCCTTGGGGCAAGAATTCAAGTTATAGTGCCCAGAGAAAGGCAACCACCACTTCCTTTGCTTAACTAACTCCACAGTCCAATTGCTCATACTATTTGGATGTTTCTCTTAACATTCAACTGGAATCTGCTTTCCTGTAACTGAAGTCCATTATTCTATCTCCTGCATTCCAGGACAATAGAGGACAGCTTGGGGATGTCTTCTGTGTTGCATCTCTTCAGGTATGGAGGTCCCTGTCCTAGTCCTCTCCTTTCTCATTCTCAAGGCTAAACTTCTTCAGATCCTGTCTTCAAAAGAGTTAGTTCCCAGTGCTGTGGTCAAATGGGTTATCTTTCTTTGCTCCTCTTCTGGTTTTAATGAATCCTTCTTAAACTCTGGTGCCCTGGACCTGAGCAAAGAAATGGGGTCCAAAGCAGAACAGGAAGTATGGAGAGGCAGTTGGTCCACCAATGTTTCTGAATATCTCTGATGTAACAGAGAAAAGCTATTGACTTTCTGTCTCACTTGGCATCAGGTTAGTTGCTAGTTGTTCTGAGAAGCAGGATGACTTTGATCTAATTCAGGACATCTGTCTTCCATCCTTTTCTGTCATGATAGGAAAGATCAGCTTTATCTATCCTGGTACTTTTCTAGATCTTTTGGGCTACTGTATACCCTATGAAGGCTAGATTTGAAAACTTCCCTCAGCATAAGGTAAGAGTTGGTTCACAGATTGATAAAGATCCAGGAGACTGTTATGCAGCCAGACAGCTGAAAGCTGCTCCGTTATAAGCAAAGGGACCTGCCTTCACAGAAAGGTGGTCAGAAAGAAAATCAAGACCCCAACACATCCATCTCAATAAACCTTGCTAAAGAGAACTCTGTGAGCCTGTGCTTGGAAAGAATCATGATGTTGTAGGGTGTAGCCAGACAGCCTGATGGGTATTTCACTCATTTGAATTCAGTTCCGCATTGAGGCTAAGAATGGATATAACTTTGATCTTTGAGCTGGACAACGTAGTCCTTATTCTTCACAAGGCAAACTTTCTCAGAAGCTCTTTTGGCTTTAAGAGTTCTCCATTCTGTGCCTTAAGAAGAACAGATTTGTTCTGTTCCAGTAAGACAAAGAATTAGTAGATTCTTTGAGAGTTGTGGACTGTTTGATGAACACTTCATTAAAGAATTGTTGAAACACCAACTGTTTCTCCTGCAGAGGCTGTTCACCACTCAAGTATCAATGCCGCCATTGAATGGAAGAGCTAAAATCCTCTGCTTCAAGCTGGTGAGGTTTGCTTGCAAAGACTTTTTGGCACCACAGTGTCTTGCCGTGGGTATTTGCTTTTCCATCTGCCAAACTTACCCACCTGCCTTTTAAATCATCTTGTGCTAGCAAATAGAAAGCCTTGGGTGGCTGGAGCAATGATCTTTCATTGGTCCTCCAAGCAGAGATACTGAAGCATAGGTTTAAGACTGGACTGCAACGGGCAGTTGCTGCAGGAGACAGACCGAGAGGCTACCGAGGAGCTGAAAGCTGTTAACAAAATAGCCAACACCGCACTAGCACTCTTTGCTACCTTGTCAATTACGGTGAGGCATATACCACAACACAAGTGGATTTTTGTTGTATGAAGGGCTGAGAGCGCAAAACTGCATGGCAATTCCCTCCGCAAATTTGCCTTTCAGGGCTGGCTTGAAAGTGGATGAGATCAAAACCTCTATATGAATATACTTATCAGAGATCTGCCAAACATGGAAGGTGTCTTTTGCTATTTTGAGCCCCCCTACAGACTGACTGGGGCAACACCTCAAAAGTTGGCAACTGCTGATAGGGGACAACTTGGAATGCACGTGTATGTGGCAATCTGGACTTTCTAGAGTTTGCAATACGCTCTGCAACTCTGAAAACTACAGTGCATAGGGGAAGGGAGGAAAGATGCATGAGAAAGGGGTTAAAACATGCACAAAGGTGCATGCATTAAAGAAGGCTAGGTTGCTTTGCCCCGGGGGTGTCCACAGGGTATGGTTCAAAAGAAGTCAGGAAGGCACCTGACTGTCCGAAGCAACGCAAACCCATGGCAGACACGGTGCTCATAAAAACTGATGGCACTTTGATCACCCCTTTGCAGCCACTATGTTGACTTTTTTGACCATACCTTGCAGACCCTCCTGGTATGCAGCCTCAATGCTTAATTCTTGTCCTGTTTTCAAGATGGTGTTAGGAAGTTGGGGAAGGCATTCTGCAGGAGTTAACGGGTCCATTGATGAAAGACAAGGCCCACTGTGCCTGCGGGCTCATAGTCTAACCCATTTGGCAAAAAAAGAGGGGAGGGGGGAGAAAGGAAAGGAAAGAGGTTAAAAAACACCAGTCTTTCTGAGCCAGCAATACCCCTACTTTGGGTTGCCTGCTGCTAAACCAGATCCCCTTACTCTGCACTGGAGAAGCAAGGATCACTGGCTGAAAAATGAACAGATTGTTTGCAAATGATACGGAGAGGATGCATTTGAATGTGTGCGCGCCTTAACACATTGCTATATCTTGCAAATGAATGTGATGAATTTCCTCTTATTTAAAGGTAGGAGACAAAAGGAGTTTGCTGATTGGCTCATGATGATGTCATGCCAGAAGAATAGAAGGATATTCATTCTCTGCCCCCTCCTTTTCTTTTATGTGTACACACACACACGCGCACACACAGGTTGTTAACTTACGCATAAGGAACCTTTTGCAGCCCTCCTTTCCAGCATTCAGTACAGGAAGGGATTTTGTCTCCCCCGAGTGAGTTTTTGGTTCCTTTCTTCTGTGAGAACATAATATTCACTTTGGCACATACATCGTCTTTTACAGGCCAATTTTCAACAGGAGAGAAAGGTGCAGACCTGTAATTTGGGGGTGGGGGGTGGGTTGGGTCAGGGTGACTTGCAATAAGCTGTCGCTGGCATTAGAAAGAAAAATAGGCTTTTGCTCGCTGCAAAGTTTTCTAAAGCTGCAATCCGCTGCTCACTAATCTGAGAGTAAGTCCCATTGAACTCAGTGAGGTTTACTTCTGAGTAAAGGGTGGTATAAGGGCATAGTGTCCTTCTTATGAGCACATATATGCACGCACATGCATGTTTGCATATGAACGTATATAGGCAGCAAAATTTCTCTGGCACGAGAGTTTTCCATTGTGGTTTTCCTCTGTTGAGAATGAACATCCCATTTAAGGGGATTTTGTCTGCTTGCCTATTTGTCAATAGCTTGAAACTATTGGATGAATTTGCCCAGGAATGGAGTCTTTGGTGCTCCTTGAGCAATTTAAATTGTTTGCAAATCTTATTTCTCCAAAATGGTTATGGCTAGAGTGGGTCTCCTTTAATTTGGGCAGAGCTGCTGCTTGGCCTTTAAAATCTGGGATCCTGATATCCTATTCCTCCTCCTCTTCCTCCTCCTCCCCTGATGTTTCCCCAGCAACAGTTCCACAAATCTGGATACACAAGGCTTTTCATGCAAGCATGTTGCAGGGGTTGGTTCCCAGACTAATAAAGATTCTGGGGATTGTTATATGAACAGCTAGCTGTAAGCTTTTGTCCATGATGTCCTCCAAAGCTGAGGAAGCTATTAGAAAAATCAAAAATTCTCTGTCCTTAGGTAAACAAGAATATATGGGTTGTAAATAGGAATTCTGGTAACTCTATCTCTTTCATTTCAATAATCTTGTTAAAGAAGACTCTGAAAATCTTGCATGCAAAGAATCCTTTTCAGTCTGAGGTGGCTGTCAAAGAGCTTGTCATGTATAAGCAAGCAATCTAGACAGGCTTTCATGAAACATGATGCAAAGTAAGATACTTCACTTGAAGATGATAAGTTCTCCTATGACTATCCATCAAAATCCACCAAATAACTCTTCTATATTTGTTCTCAGGTTCTATCCCCCCAGGATCTCTATTTAAAAGGACCGAGTCACCTTTAAAGTCTGGAAAGACTTCTGTCAAACTCTTTTTCAGAGCTGTTGCCACCTGAAATTTAGAAGTGTGCGGACCTTGGATCTACAGCAGCCTTCCTGAACCCAGTGTCTTTTAGATGTATGGGCTGGGAAACTGGAGTCTATAGCTCCAACATTTCTAGGGGACACCATATTGGGCATAGGCCAAGCTCCTATGAATCAGAGAGCCTAGCTTGGGAATTCGAGGTTGGCTTCATGGATAACAGGTCTCTCAACTAATTCCTTGCTCCCACCTTCAACACCTGCCATGTAAGGCCACTAGCTCATTCTGCCTCCATTTTGTCGGGCTGGCCTTGGCCAAGACAAGCAGGACCAAACAATCATATGCTTGATGTCCTATTGACATCTTACTTCTCACCTTGCCAATCCCTCACCCTCTGCACCTTAACTGTTCTCAGAACGCAACCCCTTCTCCCTCTCTTCCTTGCAGAGCTTAGCAATCTTGGGCCTCTAAAAGAGAAGAGACTTGATTTCACATTAACTCCAAGCTGCTGGAGTGTCTCTTCTCAAAGCCAGGACAGATTCATTTGTCTTAAGGGGGCTCAGAGAAGGCACACAGGCTGTTAGGAAGATGGAGCGTGCCTAGCAGGCTCCCTTGATGGCTGTGTGGAAGACTTCTGGCATCTGGGCTGTCAGGAAAGGCTAAAGGTGCTGAGCGATCTGCCATTCTCTGAGTCTGGATTGAGGTTTTTTTGACAAGTGTCTGTGAGGCTATTCCTAGCCGTTGCCTAGCATCATGTTGATGCCGTGTGTGCGTACACGCATGTGTGTGTGTGTATGATTCTCCAATTTGCTTCCTCTGATTTTGCAGAAGCAGAATTGCATCTGATGCACACTGAAAAAAAGTGGGGGAATGAAATTCTCCCATCTGTCCAACACGTTTTTAAAAAGCCTTTTTCCCATTTGCAGAATCCACAGGGTGGCTTTCAAGCAAATGACAAAAATGACAAACTGGCAAGTGGCAGTCCAGTGCAATATGTACCAGTGCCCAGGGTGTATGGATCCAATTCACACACACACACACACACACACACACACACAATAAGTTCTACGGTCTGCACGAACGGGTTGGATCAATCTACATCGGAGTTCCTCCAATTGCGCAGAGTAAAAGAAAGGAGAAAGCAAGTTGTATTTAAAGCTAATTTTGCAGGCAAGAGAAATGACTGGGAATGAACCGGGAACAACGTGCAGGGATAGCCTTCCATCGCTCCACTCAATGGCACAGGGCTCATCTGCGCCTTTGGTTTCCTGTGCAACGGAGTACGATTTTGGCACTGCGGAATCTGTCCTTGCCTATATTTACCACTCTCTCGGATGGGAGTTCTTTAGATTCTTAATTAATTTGTTTTTCATGTGTCAACCACTTCCCCCTTCTCGTTGGAGGGTGTTATTGGTTTATAATGCACAGTAGAGGCTGCTCAGAGAGATATGAATCAATTCCCCATGTGGAGGATTGGTTTTAATTAATCAGGGTTGTCAAAGCAGCACATTGATCCTCACCCCTCTCACTTGGAGGGCTTGCACGGTGGGGAGAGGAGATACAAGGAAAGGTATCATTTCAGGGTGTTTTCAAATTCCAGTTGACACCGCAAGAATGAGGCGATGGAAGAGTAAATAAATGAGAGTAAAATAGTTTCCCTCTGTGTGTATGTGCAGGTGTGCGTGCATATATGTATATATGATTACGTGGTCTGAATAATCAATAGCCCAGCAATCAGATAGTTCACTGCCAGGCAAAACTCCAAATAACCCAAAGATTAAGGATGGGTGATCCTACCAATTTTGATTTCCCGCATCATCTTGTTTTTATGAATATCCACATCGGTTCATCAAAACATCAGAATTTATCGTTTGCATTTGGGGCACATTCAACACACTTATCTATGTTTCTAAGTTTGCCTGAGGTAAACAGTTGTTGCAGAAACCATGTTTATACATACTAATTTCATGACCATGCGCAATTTTGATTCAGGCTTTTCCAACGTCTGTTTTAATGGTTGGCAAAGTGCACGTCTAAATTTGGAGATGTGCAAATTTTGAGTGATGATAGCTAAATTCCAGCTTGCAGGTAGATTCGAAAATAAGGAATTTGTATTCTAAATGCGTTCAGGTGGGAACAAAACAAACATTTCTCCTATTCCTACCAAATTGCTTACCTGAAGGAGGTTTTGCTCGGGCAGTGCTCTGAAATTCAGTCCCTACAACCTGGGTCAGAGGGAAGAAGAAAACTGAGAAGACTCAAGAAGAACAGCAGAAAACATTACCCTACCTTCAGCCACTGAAAGAAACCCCATGAACATTGGAGCAACCAGGACAACGAAGGCTACCTTTGCATTGCATCCTGTTGATTTCTGCCACTCATCATCATTCCTTCCCTTCTCCTACTCACATTGCAAGGATAGGCTGGTAGAAAGTCAGCTGCAAAAGGGGCTGGGGAAAGGAGATAAAAGATGTGTCCCTTGAAAAAAATAGTGGAGGATGATGATAAGGTCTTGAAGACAACACACACGAGTGTTCACTGCACAGAGATGAGAAGGTACTAACCTTAGCAGAGAGGGCACCAAAGAGTCTGGCCTTTTGCTTACCATCTTATGCATGCATGGTGGCCAGCCAGGTACATCATACTCAAAAGATACCCTTTAATCTCTTGAGGAAGCCCTGTGGTCATGCACACCTTCATCATGTGCATAGCCAGTGTTGTGAGATGGACTTTAGGGGCAATCAACAGGGGATTAATAGAAGATTTGATTGATTATGTACCATCAAGTCATCAAGACCACATAGATAGATTTTCTCTGTGACAACTTGTCCCTAACCTGGTCCTTCAGGTCTTCCAATGGTGCACTCATTGCCACTCTGAGTCCATCCGCCTTGCTGCTGGTTGTCCTCTTCTTCTCTTTCCTTCCACCTTTCCCAGCATTAGAGCCTCCTCCAGAGAGCCGGGTCTTTGCATAACATGCCAAAGCACAGACACACACAAGCCCATGTCTGATAGAGGGATTAACTGGGTTAATCTGCGGAGATGAAAGCTTATAGCCCAATAATGTTGGTCAGTCTTGAAGATGCTACCACTCTGTCCCTATTCTGAAACCTGCCTGTTGGTACAAGTTGGGGCTTTCCTCTGTTCCCCAACCTGCAAAAGAGGAAGCCACCAAACAGTCCAGCGTGCACCAGGGGTGAGCAAAGGGGGGTCATCCAGGTGCTTTGTAATTCAGTCGTAACCTTTGCAAGACTCCAAAAATCCTCCTGTTTCTTTTTACCTCATCCTTGGTTCTCACATCATAGTAAGACAAAAAGTAATTTGCATGCTTGAGTGATGATAGCTAAATTCCAGCTTGAAGGTAGATTCTAAAATAAGGAATTTGTATTCTAAATGCGTTCAGATGGGAACAAAACAAACATTTTTCCCATGCCTTGATGCTTAAGTGTGTTCGTGTGAACCCAGGCAATGTAAGGTGGAAACTATGACCGAGGATTCATCATGGTTGGGTGTGTGTATGTGTGTGTGCATCATTAACCATGGTTAAGCAAATCAGTATGAATGCAATGTAATTGATGTACCTGTTATCAAGTGTCCACCGAAGCCAATAGCCTAGTAAACAGGAGCCTGTTATCTTCTAAAATATATCCTAGATACTTTCTAGAATTATATTTTAATGGGTTAGTTTTACTATCCCAGATAAAAAGGATTCCTCCTTTGCATTTCCCATACTGGCTCATATTTTCAATGAGGCCCCAGTCCATTCACAAGCGCAGCCTGGTGCAAATGACCCTCCTTGCCTTCTAAATACAACTGGTCCTGATTTTCCCTCCCATGTTTCCAACTAGCATGGTCTGTGATCAAAGCTGGTGGAGTGTGCCTCTAGAAGAAGACATCATCTGGACCCATCAGTGAAAGAGGCCGGGTGATTACCCAATGAGATCCTTGGGTGAACAGTATTTATCTTTGAATCAGTTCCATTTCTTGCCATAGGTTGTTCCAATAGCCCCTGGTATCATGGCTCAACTCTGCATTGTAAATCCAACATGTAAAGCTTTCTGGAGTATCTGCTCTGCTCATCTTCCTTGCCACCTCCTGTTATCCCAAAGACTTTGTTTTTCACCTTGCATTATATCATCATCACCATGACCACCAGCATCATCCCTAACACCCTTTCAATTCACTGAGCTTCATGACGAATCCTACACTCCTATTTTCTGCCTGTTATTGCCTGGTTTGTGTTGTGTGCTGTCCTTAATCCATGAAATATGTAATGTGGCAATACATCTGCTAGAAAAAACAGGATTTGCCATACCCTGAATACCAGAGAGGGAGTAAAAAAAGGGAAAGGGCAGAGCGCCCTCTAGTGTTTGCCCAACACCCTGCAGGAGAGCCCTGCAGCCTGAACACATGGAATCTTCAAGAATCTTTACTTCCCATCCATGTTCTAAACATGCCTTAAATACATTTGCTGTTTTGAGTATCAAGCATAAAACTCCTTCCTTCAGCCGCTAGGTTTCCTCAGAAATGTAAATGGAGAACTAAACCAATAATCCAAAGACATTTTTGTTGATCTCATCGGGCAAGACTTTCAAGAAGAAAGCTAGACTTCATAGATTGTCCAGAATCCAACATAGTCTGGGACAATCCGCCAAATCCCTTACAGTGACACTCTTCCCAAATCCATTTTTTTCTATAGTGTAGACCAGCATTTCTGAAACTTAGCAACTTTAAGATGTGTGGACTTCAGTTCCCAGAATTCTGTAGACCCAGGGTGTCTGCAGTGACAGTCATTGGCTTCCAAATGGCAGTCATGACCGGGCAATCAAAGCCCCACCCCCTTTTAACATACATCCACATGCTACATGCATGTAGAAAGAAGTGGGGCTTGGGTCACTTGGTCATATCTGCCAGTTTGAAGCCAGGGACCATTGTTGCAGACACCCATAGTTTAAACAAAATAGCTATAAACTGGGGCTGTGTAGTGCTTTGAGTTTAAAGGGAAAATGTGCTTCATAGTACACCTGACCACACACATTGCTTCCCTCCCAATAATGCTGCAGATGTCAGTGGCAGCTGTGTGATCTCTGGAAAAGATACAGCTGCTTTAAGAGCTGCTGCTTGAAAGCCTTCAGTTGCTCCAACCCATTGTTTTCCCTTTGAATCCAACATCATTCTATAAACACAGAGAAATTTGATTTTTGCTACCAAAGTCAATTAAAAGTAAGTGCATACTGTTTCAGTGTCCAACTAGGTTCTGCTGGTCAGTTTCATTGGAATAGATCCAAATCCTAGCCTAATTAATTTCAGTCAAAGAAAGCACTTCCTTAGGTTGATCTCTAAGTTACTTCATGGACTTTTTCTCTGCAAGATGCTTTACTTCAGCATGTTGGAGAAAACATGAGGTGACACTGATGGATCAATAGAGAAGTTATATCCAAGGCAAGGCTGTTATCTAGCTGGATTGATCCAGTTTATGCAAACTAGTTATTAACTTCTTCTAAGTAATGAGCAAGAGCAACCATCTGGCACCTTTCAAGACCAATGAGCAGGAACCAGCTGCAAGCAGACTCAGGCTCACCATAAAAAATTGGGGGCCCTTTCTGCTTGGTTTTGAGTGGGAAGGGATGGACTAAGGGGGAGCAGCATGGCCCCATCCAAGGCAATGTTAAGGATCAGTCTGAGTCTTCAGATTCAGAGGCTAGAGAGCTTGACCAGGCTGATCTTCAGCTTACATCACAGAAATTAGTTGAAGAACGCATACTTGAGAAGGTGCAACTGGAGGCTGAGTCAGCAGATTCAGAGTCTGAGCTGAATCAGCAACACCATGCAAAGTGAGAACAGAGGAGGAAAGAAAGTCAAGCTGTCTTCCTGAAAGAACGAACCATGACTCAGCCAATGATCAGGAGGTCCCTGGTGGCACCATTTCAAAATAACAAAAGTTTATGTAAAAGCTTAAGTTTTTGCAAACTACAGCTCACTCCATCAGATGCACAGAACCAATTAAGTAGGTAACCAGGATAACCCTAACTCTAACTGCAGTTTTGTGGCAATCAATATTCCCACCCCACTTGCCTGTGGCCCTCTCCTTCTGCTGCTTTGGATTCCTTGGGTTACCCAGCTGGATTCTTGGATCAGGCCTAAATGGGTGTTTTCGATTTGAAAAATTAGCTTTCATGTTTTCATGCTCTAAGCACAGAGTTTACAGTCTGCAAGGAACCTACGTGACTCCAGTTAAGGATTTCTAACTGCAAGAAATACCTTGAGTTTGTATCAGAAGCTGGCCATGGGTGTGTAAGTGGCAGTGCAGAACAGGTGACTGGCAATGCCAGCCTAGAAGTATGCTGGCTGGGGAATTCTGGGAGTTGAAGTCCACCCATCTTAAAGTTGCCAAGATTGAGAAACACTGGCCTATAGGAAGAGGAGCAAGAAGGCATCTCTGAGCACAGGTCCTGCCTCTCACTCTTCAGTTGGCCCCATCCCTAATTCAGAGAACATCCCTAATGGATCTTTTTAGATATTGACCTCCAGTGGACAATGCTGAACCTGTACCAGAAAGAGGATCATTCAAGCAACAGTGGAAGTAAATACTAAACTTGCTGACTGTCCTAGCTAAATCCGAAAAGAAACTTCCTTTGAAGCACTTAACAGCAGAGTGTAATTCAGAAAGAACTATCCAAGATGATTCTGATTACTTAGGATGTTGTCAAGAAGGCAAGGGGTTAAGATGTAGAATCTCGAAATCTGAACACACCCAACCTGTAGTGCTCATTTATTAAGTGAGTGAATTCATTACGGCAGGATTTGTGAGCCATTTGAACTTCTATTTCCCAGAATGCAAGTCTGAAGTGCTAACCATCCTTTTCCCCAATAAGACTGACCATGAAAGATCCACTTCCTCCTTGTTAATATTTTGAGATACTCCTATGTCTTTCCCAGCCCTAGAGATCTATCTTACACATACATCCTCTCAATGCATCTCAGGCAGGTGAGGTGTTTCTTCTACGATTCTAATTTCTGTAATATCTATGTGCTCCAAAAGATGAGGCCCCTTATTCAGGTAACTGAAGAGACCTATGACTGGTCATTGTAAGCCCCACTGACTTGGGGTAAGGCATCCTCCAATATTCTATTATTATTAATCAGTTGGTAATTAATCAACTGAGATACTTCATGGGGAAAATATTCTAAAAATGGATTCAATAATAAATCAGTAAGCATCATTAAGTGGGGGAGAGATCTGAGGCAGACCAAATTGAGCAGTAAGGATACTGTGCGAATAAAGGACCTGATTTGTTTATTAGTTTTAAAGCCACCTGACTCCAGAACAACCCTGGGGGGCTTACATTATGAAGGAATAAGAAGCAATAATAGACAGAAGAAGCCATCTATGTCCACACAAGTCAAACTACATAAACTACATAAAATATAAGGAAAGGGGGCTCAGCAGCCACCCTACTCCAGGGCTTGGGAAAATTTAAAGACTTCTGGAACGCCACCAGGGTGGGAGTCCCTACATCTGGGGGAGACTATTTCCAGAAAGCCGGCATCACAAGGAAACCCCTTCGACTGATAAAGAGAAACGTTTGAAAGGATTTGCTCATTTGCACACCATCGGGACGATCAGCCCTTCCAAAGCAAGTGTGATTCCAATTGGGTGGCTGAGAAGCTCACTCCCATTTCAGTCCTAAATTCTAAATTCTGACAACAAGTGTTCAGTTGCTTATTGCATTCATTTAAAAAAAGAGACACACCTTGTTCTGTATGATATGATGGACTGCAGAACTGTCATGCATTTCACAGTTGTAGCTGTCGGTGACTTGGACGTGCTCTGTCATTAACACCTCGCCGTATAATTAGAAGCCCAGTAGGAAGTAAAAAGAGAGTTGTTCTTTGCAGCTGACAGCCCATTTGCAAAAGGAGGGTTGTGTATCCTGTTTAGGTGACAAGTGAAAATTAATCTGGCAATTCAAATAAAATAACTTGGCACCAATCTCCTCTGGCTGATACTATCTGCTCAGCCAAGGCCAGGAATGAAATTCCTGGAAGTCAGTGCACAATATGGAAAAGTGCTGGGTGCTTTTTGTATCCCGTGGAGCAGATACGCAAATGTGTTCATCACTTACAAGGACTCTAAATTTCCCCTTTGGCAGGCATTTATATGTAAGGAAACCTTCTCAAAGCAACAGCTCATCCCATTTGTCTTGGGGTTGGGGGAACCCCTTGATTGTTTTTGAAAATCCAAACTCCACTTCCCAATCTTTTCATGAAGAAGTTTCAAATCCCCCAAAGGTGGCTAATATCCCACCTGGTGAACCCCTGGATTCTGCTGGGTAGGGGGTCCCTGTTCCAACTAAGCCTTGCTTGGGCAAGAAAACTCTCCTGACATTTTATCTATTGATTTATTTTCAGAACTTATATGGCAGCCTATCCCGTATAATGATTCTAGGTGGCTCATAACAATCAATAAAAACAAGTTGAACACAAAAACACCCTTCCCCCCAGGCACCAGATCAAACAGCCTCCCAGCTCAACCCTCATCCTAGCCCAATGCTTGGGTGAAGAACCGGGTCTTCACGGCCTTCAGGAAGGCTAACAGGGTAGAGACGAAGTTGTCCTCGGTTATTCTTCTGCCTCCTGGTTCATCTTTTGGCTGTGGCTTGCTCTGAACTGTTTGGTTCTGGCACCTAATTTTTCAGGTTGCCATAGGCATGAAACTCCGACATATATATTGATTATGGAGTCCTGCAGAGGGCTTGTCATGGGTTCGTTCTTTTTTTTCAAACAGTACCCACTTTTGATTTACACAGATGCAAAAGCGCCAAAAAGCACCGGACCCTGGACACTTGGGGTTTTATGTCTCCTGTAAGGCTGAGGGAGGTTTTTTATTTCCAACACTACCCAAGATATAAAAGTGATATATACAAACACGTGTGTGTGAGTTCTTTCTATAACTATTATCTTAACCTACACTCTATTTACTAAATGATTTATACTATATTCTACTACTACTGCTATTACTGTACACTATACTATTATAGTAGTAGTAGTACTAAGCCTCACTAGAGAGCATCGTGCAGAGGCAGGACAGCTATCTGTCTGTAAGTGCTTGAATCTGAATTCCTGCACTGAGCAAGGGGTTGGATTCAAGGGCCTCAACAGCCCTTCCACCTCTATGCTCCTTAGATTCATCTGGTCATCCAACTCTATGGTTCTAATGGGCCTCAACAACCCTTCCACCTCTATGCTCCTTTGATTCATCCGGTCATCCAACTCTATGGTTCTATGATTCAGTGATCTCTTGTCCCCTAGCAATGCCTATCCATTTGCTTTCACTTATGCTCTGTACGTAAATATTACAAGAAATGCCTTGAGTCTCCATTTCTCCAAAGCGGACCCAAACGGAGCAGATTTTCCCTCTGAAACGTCTCCCTAGTCACGTGGCTTGTACAATCTCCTTTTTTCATTATCTGCGGATTACAAAGGAATTAAAAAAGCACCCCAAACTGGGATGGAAGCTAATCACCTCTGGGTAGAAGTGGCAAGCAATCTGCCTGCAACATAGCCTCTGATAAAACCTTTCTAATGAAAGAATCCATGTGATGATGCTATGCTCGCTGCCGTTTTGCAAGCACGCTGAATTACGATGTTTGGCGTCAGCGGAAGAAAGCTCCTGGAGGTTACGATCCTATGAAGCCAAATAGGGTCTATTTAGCAACTTCTCTGTTGGTTCTCTTGTACTCTCTCTATACACTATACCAGTGTTTCTCAACCTTGCTGGCTGGGGAATTCTGGGAGTTGAAGTCCACACATCTTCAAGTTGCCAAGGTTGAGAAACACTGCACTATACATTTTTACCAGTTCTGGATTGACTTAAGGCTGTGCACGCTTAACCAAGTCCATGAATTAACTCATTTTCTGGATTTGCCCAGGACACCAAACCATAAATGAACCTCAGTCCCTGGGTTTGCACAACATACTAGAACTTGTGTGTGCGCCTTTGAGTCAGTGTTGTCTCCTGTGATTGCCCAATGAAGTCCCTGCAGCTTTCTTGGCAAGATTTTCAGAAGTGGTTCGCCATTGCCTCCTTCCTAGGGCTCAGAGAGAGTGACCAGCCCAAGGTCACCCAGTTGACTTCGTGCCTAAGGCAGGACTAGAACTCACCGTCTCCTGGTTTCTAACCTGGTGCCTTCACCTCCAGACCAACCTGGCTCTCTAGATCTATCTTCACGCAAATGTTCTGTTATGCAAATAGAGTCCTAACCTTTTCTCTGTCCCAGTTAAGGGTGCTAGGTGGAGACAGGCTAACTGTTGTGACTGCTGTCCAACATCCGGTGACTGTGGAAGGACCTTCCCTCTCCTGCAGCCGCTGGAAGAGAGTACATTGCACAGTGCATTGCTGGGGATTCCTTGGTGGCATACCCACATGCCACCTCTATTTCAGTTCCACCAGGAAGGCACCAGTGGTGGCAATTCTTCTTCCCTGTCGCTTCCTAGTTTGCAGCCACCCTCCCTCTGTACCCCACAACCACAGAGCTGCTCTCATCCACATTTACCACTATGGCCCATCGGAGGCCTCTGAGAACCCCCCATGTGGGGAGTAAAGGTGGTAGTCCTCCTCCTCCACTGCTGGCATCCAGGGGTGCTTTGGTTCCACCCCCCATCTTTTCCTTGACATTTGACTCAGCGGTCCTGTTTCTTTAAACTGTGTATTCTTTTAAATACCATCAGCTGCCCAGTCTTGTAGCACCAGTTATTCAGTGGGGCTGGTGTTTGGGGGCACCTCTCCTTGTAGGCTTCCCTTGGCTGCTGTAAGAAGAGAACGTCGCCCTAGACCAGCCGTTGGGCCGATCCAGCAAATTTGCAGCCTTATTTGCAACGGCTGTATATTCCCTGTGCTGGTGGTGATGGATAGGCGAGCCTCTGCTCCTTGTCACTAATCTGTCACTTGTATATATGGGGACATGGTGGTTATGCAAGAAATGCATTGAAAGAGCTCTGTTTTGCGGCAACAGTATAAAGTGCCTGGTTTTCTTCTTTAGGGACTTGGTTCTCCATCTTCACCACTTCAGTGAAATTTACTGTAGCTTATACTAAAAAAGATTGTGAGTTTTATTAAGAGTTTCTCAAGGGCAATTTTCCTTCCCAGGTGTTATATATCTTTGATTTTCAGGAGCTGCAAAGCAAGGGGGGGTGAGTCCTAGAAGAAAAACCAACAGCTAATAAAAAGCACAGGGATATTTCTTAACAGGCCTTTTGTTTCATTTTTCTTTACAGTTTTAAAGAACAAACACAACATTTCAAGCCCCGAGTAGAAAACATCACGAAAGGAAAGGAAACGCTGCACCGAAAAGGAAGACTTTGCAAACAAAATAGAGGCAAAGCTTTTTGAATTATTGATCTTTGCAAATGTAAAAGCCCAAAATGGAACACAGGGAGTTTTACATTTGGAAGAACCCCTTTTTACTACAGATGTGGCTCTTTATAGGCCATAGTTCATTTAACAAAGGCTTATTGTATATAAACCATAATTGGCTGGGATCATACAACATGATAAACCAGAAAGCCTGTTAACTAATCACAGTGGATGAGTTCACACAGTTCACTGAATTATGAGAGGATGCATGGAGAAATTATGGAGGAATGCATAATGCACCGAATTATGAGGAACACACGGCTCATAGGCAACCCCCAAGGGATCCTATTTGCATTCCTTGGAGGGACCAAGCTCATGGCCCTAAAATTTGGCATCTGAGCAGTTGAATATTGCCAGCACAATTTTAAGCCCCTTCCCCCAACCCAAATCACCCCTCAAAATTAGGAGGAGAACGTCCCACGATGCTACTGCATTACCACAAGTCTTCTCATGCCCCTTTCATGAGGAAGAGGAATTATGGAGTCCCCAAGCAGAATAACATGGCCGACCCTGAGCTAAACCCAACCAAGCAACGTAGATGATGGCTTAAGTTGGAATAAAGCATTGAACCAATTTGTAGTCCCATTCTCCCTTGCCCCCTCCCCCCCAAAAAGGGTTAGGGTCCTTTTTTTTGGGCCCTGCCAACTTCTATTAATAAATTCACATTCAATGTGGTGGTTTTATGACTGGATAAGATTTGAGAAGGTAAATGTTAGAAGGAGATGGACTTATGTCACAAGGGGACTGGATATAAGATGATGTGTGTCTTTTTTAATATGCTGGCACGCAGAGACCCCCTATGCACAGGCCTTTTTTGAATGTTGATAACAGATGATACGGCAATACGGGTGTTGTGGTTAACCCAAAGAACAAACACCAGTAAGCCTGATTACAGCAGCCAGCACACCCTCACACAACAAAGGGTTGGTTTTATTGTCTACAATTGCACTGGCACTTCTACAGATCCGTTTGGAAGAGCAACAGATTGCCCTCTCACCAAATTTCTAAGCACGGCAGAATAGAGAAATCAGGCTAAATGGGAAATGCTTTTGCCCGGCTCCAAATGGAGCTTTGACTGAGATAGGACTTGGGGCGAGTTGAGATGGGACACAGGACTTGCTAGAATTTGAGACCCTGAATTCTCGGCATCAGAGGCACAGAACGTGCCCCAAAATACATACGAAGCGTGTTTCTGTCAATGAGGCAATCCAGTCGCAGACTCTGGCTTTGAGATAAAAAGTGGCAAGGGGTTTTCAACCTGCTGCTCCCTCCAGAGATCTTGGACTACAATAACCATCACCCTGAGCTCTGGTCCTCGTTCAACACTGTGACCCTCTGATGGACCCCAAATAATACTCCAGTGCCCATCCTCTCTGCCCCCCCCGTACCTTCCTCCTGCCCTTCCCCAGGGGTGCTGGGGGCCACCCCATCCTCTGAGCATCTTTCAGGGCCCTCCAGATCCGTGGGGCTATAGCGCCCATCATCCCCAGCCAACATACTCCCTTACCCTTCCTCCTAACCAGCTGGGTTGGCCACCTCGGCGAGGATGATGGGAACTGAGATCCAGCCAGCCCATGGGTTGCTTCTGGCGGGGCCGGCTACTGTAATCTCTGAATATTTTAAATTGCATTAAATGAAAGAGAAGAATACTTAAGCTGTCCTGAGCCTTGGGGATTGGACGGTGCACAAAGGGGCGTCATTCATGAACACCTAATGCAAATACTGATCGTTCCACAAAGCTGCTTCAATCAGACCTAAATTTCACTAATTCTGAGCTTGCCGCCGCCTTTGGCTGAGCGATGCCCAGCGTTAGCAAAGGCAGGACAAACGCACGTCCCAAACCTCGCGCCTCCGGACCGAGCCGCAGCCGCAGCCGCAGCCGGCCGGAAGCAAAACGCGATGAAGCCGGAGCCCGTCCCGCGCCTTCGCCCTTAACGCGTCCCAGGTTTCCTCCCCCCCCCGCTTCCCAGTGGTTTCTCCGAGGTAGGCGGTGCTTCCTTTCATTCGGGGCATCCCATCGGCGCACCGTTCTTGCCTTTCTTTCATATTCGTTCCCCCCGTTTCTGCTCGAAGGTTGGTACGTTCCCTTCGAAGGCCGGCGCGGGCCGCGCACTTTACGCTTCCGTTGCCGCATTCTGGGAAGGCCGCTGCGCCCGAGAAAGGCGCCGTGCGAAGCCGGCTACGCGACCTCCGTAGAGGGCTCCGCTTACTCCGCCTCGGGCGGCCCGGCCGGGGGACGGAAACGGCGTAGCGGGCGCTCGCCCTCGGACGTGGCGCGGGGCCGGACCGCGGGGCCGGGGGGGCGCCGGCCGCCGAGCCGAACGGTAACGCAGCCCCGCGGCTCCCCTCCCGCCGAGGCCTGCCCGGATCTCTTGGCGGAGGGCGGCCGGGCCGGGGCGGCGGAAGTCCGGGGTCCCTGGTGGCAGCGGGGGGAGGGGCAGGGCCCCCCGATGGACCCCGAATAGTACTCCAGCGCCCATCATCCCTGGCCCGCCCAGTGCTCTCCTCCTGCCCTTCCACAGATGTGCTGAGGGCCGCCCCATCGTCCCCAGCCGCTGAGCATCGTTCAGGGCCCTCCAGATCCGTGGGGCTAGAATGCCCATCATCCCCAGCCAACACGCTCCCTTCCCCTTCCTCCTAGGTATGCGGGATTACAGCCCCCATCATCTCGGGCCTCTTCCCTTCCCCATCACCTTACAGGCCTGTGAAGCTGCAGCTCCCATCATCCCCAGCCAACATGCTCCCCTCCCCTTGCTTCCTGGTATTGATATATTTAGTTTCAACCCTTATTATTTTTACAAATAACTCAAGGCGGTTGAACATACCTCATACTCCCTCCTCCTATTTTCCCCGCAGCAGCAGCCCTGCGAGATGAGTTGGGCTGAGAGGGACTGACCGGCCCAAAGTCACCCAGCCGGCTCTCGTGCCTCAGGCGGGACTTGAACTCGCCGTCTCCTGGTTTCTAGCCTGGGGCCTTCACCACTAGACAAAAGTGGCTCTCAAACTGGTATGCTGGACATCCGCACACCTCTCACCCCCCCCCCCCAAAATAACAACAACACTCATTCAGACAGTCATGCTGGGTGGTTCTGCGCAGGACATAGGCGCCAAAGCTAATACAATAAAAAATAAAGCAGGAGCAACAGTTGCTCTTAAATTTTGTGCATGCCATTCCAAACCTGGTGGGCATCAATCTTTGAAGTTTTCTTCTGCGATTCTTTAAAATTATTTTTCCACCAGCCCGTTCCTCTGAGCCTCTCCCCCCTCGTAATGCGTTGCAGGTTGTTTTGAAGTGCCGAAGAACCAAACGAAGCCACAATGCTGCAGTTGGGAATAGAAAAATCTGGGAGGAATCGCCCCCAAAGACGGGGTGAACAACCAACCACCAAGTGGGCTTGCGGGAAGCTTTGTCCGGGTTGCTGTACAGCAGTGTTGTCCGAACCTGGCCACTTTGAGTGGACTTCAACTCCCAGAGTTCCCCAGCCAGCCATGCTGGCTGGGGAATTCTGGGAGTTGAAGTCCACTCATCTTAAAGTGGCCAAGTTTGGACAACACTGCTGTACAGGCTCTGCTTATTCGTGTTCAAATCTTTCTTTTTAGATTGTGATCTGTTCTGAAGATGGTGATCCCTGAACCCCCTTCAACTGCTGGCAGGCCTTGAGAGACTCGCTCTGTAAATCTCACCCATCCTCAGCCTTGGTGCCCAGACATCGGCATGTGGCACAAGGCCATGTGTGTGGCCCTGCTGGCTTTGGCCACCGGCTACATCTTCTGGCTGGACCCTGCTTTGCCAGACGTCTTGTTGGAGTATCTCTCGGGTCCCTTCCTGTACCAACTCTGGGGGGATCCTGGGTCCCCAGAAGTCAGCATGGCAGCGGCGTGGGATGCCGTCATCACCCGGCCAGCTAAGCAGTGGAACAGAGTTGCTGTGGGGTAAGGAGCGATCGACTGGTGGTTTGTGTGACATAGTTTTGAAGAGCACCCGACTCTCGATGACTCGGAGCATTCTACATTTTTAAAAAATCAGGACAGTGAAATGAAGAATGTGGGATATTGTTGTTTAGATTATCCCCAGCTAACAGAATCATCTGTTGTCTGCTGTAAAGCAACTATATCAGAAACTTGCTAGAGAGGAATTGCTGGGGTGCGTCTCCCTGGCAGAATCCATCTGTGGCTGCCTGCTTCTGTGGCAAATGGGATGTGGACGTTTTCCATGACGGGGAACTTTCTGGGGGGGGGCGGGTGAAATGCCCGTGCTTCATTTTTCCCACAGGAAAATTGCCATCCCACGTCCCTCCTGATGCAGAAGGGCCTATGTGAATGGAAGGGGCTTGCACAGAGAGTTGATGTGGGATTGCCCTCTCCCTTCGCTTGCTCGTCAGGGTCAACGCCTGCGTAGATGTGGTCCTGTCTGGGGTGAAGCTGCTGCAGGCCCTTGGCTTCCACGGCGAGGTTGGGAAAGACCATTCTGTGTTGCATTCCGCCGCAGATTTGGAAGAAGCCTTCGTCCACTTTATGCAGAAGGGAGCCGCTGCAGAACGGTTCTTCAGTGACGCAGACGCCTTCCACCACATCGCAGAGACAGCTTCCGATTATCCTGGTGCGCAGGTGGGTTCTTCAGTTCAGGGTTCCTCAACCTCAGCAACTTTAAGATGGGTGGATTTCAATTCCCAGAGTTCCCCAGCCAGCTGGGGAAGTCCACCCATCTAAAAGTTGCTGAGGTTGAGGAACCCTGCTTCAGTTGGAAAGGAGGTACTCGTGGCTCAGTTGGTATCACGAAGGCCTCTTCTAGAAGTGTGCAATATTTGGATCCGAAGCATGCTAAGGCATGCTAAGGATCCAAAGCATTCTTGCCCTTTCTGGATCTGACTACTACACATTACTAGCTTTTTTGTATTATCAACAATCACGTCAAAATAACCAAGTCTTGGTCTCTGGTTAGATTATTGCTGTGTTTTTCAAACTTGGTTACTTTAAGATGGGTGGACTTCAACTCCCAGAGTTCCCCAGCCAGAATTCTGGGAGTTGAAGTCCACCCATCTTAAAAGTGGCCAAGTTTGAAAAACACCAAGGTAGAGGAACTACAGTCTGAAAAAGTGTTATCTTACAAAGCTTATGCTACACAAGCTAGTATGTGTCAGGCATCCCCCAAGTTTTATTTTGCGATGGGCTTAAATGATGAGACTCTCCCATTTTCTAAAAAACACCTGGTTTGTGTGCAGTACTATATTTTCAAAAAGCATTTTTGGCCTCGGCAGGTGACAACACCTCCCTGACCTGGAAGGACAAGCAGGATTGGGGCTGGTTATTACTTGAGTCACCTGGGAATTCCAGAGTTAAGCTGGGAAGTTGAAGAAATATTCCCAGAGGTTGATTGAATATGTGCCATCAAGTTGGAATCAACTCTCAGCGATCATATAGATAGATTTTCTCCCTGATGATCTGTTCCTTACATGATCCTTCAGGTCTTCCAGTGGTGCCCCCATCACCCCTGTAACCGAGTCCATCCCCCTTGCTGCTGGTTGTCCTCTTCTCTTTCCTTCCACCTTTCCCAGCATGATAGACTTTTCAAGAAAGCTAGGTCTTCATTTTAATTAATTATGTGCCACCACATTGGTGTCGACTCTTAGCAACCACATAGATAGATTTTCTCCATGACGATCTGTCCCTAACCTGTTCCTTCAGCTCTTCCAATGTACTGAGTCTTGCTGCTGGTCATCCTCTTCTTCTCTTTCCCAGCATTAGCTGGCTCGTCGCATAATGTGTCCGAAGTAGGCTAATTTGAGCCAAATTCCCAAAGAAGGCAGTGGCAAATCACTTCCAATATAATGCTGCCAAGGAAACTGCCTGGATGTGGTCAGCAGGAATCAACTCCTGCATTTTTCCCTTTTAATTTTCTTTTAATAAAGGCATTAGGGGATAGCTATATCTCTCTCTCTAACATGGGGATGAAATTGGTATCAGGCTGGCCTTGCAAATAAGCTTTTGTAATTAAACTTCCTACAGCTGGGTTCAGCCGGCCTAAAGAATGAAAATGTGAAACATTGCCCAATGCTACAGAACACACCAGTTTTCCAAGGCTACCTCGAGCCTGTGTTTCTTGAATAACCTGTTTCAATAATTTCAGGTGGATAGCGAATCTTCTGAAATTTATAACTATGTAAATTTCTGCAAAGTCATGCCAGTTCTTTGCTGCCAGCTCTACCAGAAGCTCTAAATCTGCTGTGAGTTGACAGCTTATTTTATCATTCATCAATCTCATTTTAATTTAGGACTTGATTAATAGGTTTAAAATGCTTCATTTTATAACACTCGCATTTACAAGACATTTGAGACGCTGGAGGGCTTTCTGCATGAGCTCAAGGAACCGTGGGTCAGTTTTTCCAGCTCTATACAAACAAGCACAAATCTATCTCATTTGTACTTATTTTGGGAGATTTAGGAGCAGACTAGAATTAGCGATATCTGTTGTTCAAAATGTGTTTCTGAAAGCAGGAAGACTGCTGGTCCTCTCTGGGAGGTGGAGTTTGCATTCTGTTCTTCATTAAAAAAAATATGTAGAGCAGATGAGTGAACCAAAATAAAACTGAAAGCAGTGAAGAATTGAAAATGTCTGCAAGATTCAGAAGCAAACATGTCAAGGAACTGAAAGCTTGAATAGAAATACGTCCAGCAACTGGGAATTCATAATCAAGAGAGCTTCCCAAACAATCCTGCTTGTTCTCACCATCCCCCCCTTTTTTTCTTCTCTCGCTCTCCAATTTTACGTACGTATAAAATTGTTCCCACAGAAATCTGCAGCACTGGAAAATGGCACTGACCCATGAAACCTTATGCTTAAATGTAATTGGTTGATTTTTAAAATGCCACCTCTCTCTATCTCTCTCATACTATTTCAGTATTGGCAAAAGACTTAACAGTGTGTCCTTGTTGGAAAGTGGATTCATGAATTCTTACTTTCTTGCAGTTATATGTCGGAGGAAATGCTGCTCTTATTGGCCAGAAAATTGCATCTCATCCTGACCTAAAGGTAAACCCTCAAACCCCAAACTTTATCCTTTGCCTGTAACTGGAGACTATACTGTCCCACTGGTTTTCATGTTAAAAGCCTAGCACATTATATCACATCATTCTCTCTCTCTTATTAAATACTCTTACAGCTATAGCAAGGGGTGACTGATGTCCTGCAGCTCTCACAGAGGTGCACGTGTTAATAGTTTAAAGCTACCCCATCAGCAGCCTCCTGTTTTTATTACGCGTTTGCAAATCCACAAAGAACAGGTTGGCAAAGAGTGGTAGGGAACAGCGGATGATATATATATATTTTTAAATAAGCATGAGTAAAGGCCACTGTGCCCGTCCTTTTCATTACAGTGTAGCTGCTGTTTTTCTTCCACCCTCTCTAGCCAAGAAAGGCCTGCTTGCTTGCTTGGCTTGTTTGTTTATATATTTATTTTTATGGAATTTATACACTGTCTTAATCCAATTGGACTCCAGGTGTGATGGATGCTACTCTGATGAAACATAAAAACAGCCCTCTGGCCACAGAAGGCAGTACATGGTGGGGAAAGCAGCAGGCCCTCATCAGAGCAAGGGGGAAAAAATGTGAATAGGTGAATCAGGAAGTAAAAAAAAAAAGGCAAATCCCTAGTAACTTTTCAGTAATTATTTGTAAGAGGACTTATTTCTTCCCATCTGCATTTGGTATTATGGTTCGAGATGCGCTTGGCACATTACAAAGGATTTATGGATTCATTCTTAGTAACGTAAACCATGCTTAGTAACAGTTTACTAATTGAATCAACAGCATTTGTATACGTAAGTATGAGTGGGAGACGTTCGCTGTTCTTCAGGAATTCTGCATACAGCCGCTGTCTGTATCGTGATGATAATGTAGTTTAAGATAATGTAAGCAAATTAAAACTGGACAACGTAAACGGATTCTCCGTGCCCTTACTATGGCCAAAAGACTCATACTGTAGCGTTGGAAAGATAAATGTATGGCCCCATTTAGTCAATGGATTGAAGACCTGATTTGTACTTGCTACATATAAGTGGATTGCCTACAGACGTAGACTTTGTATTGACAAGTACAATGAAATATGGGACTCATTTATTCAAAATGCAGTAGGTTAAAATTTAAAAAAAAAATGATAGCTGTATTAGAAATATATACATACTAGAATAACATTCACATTAGATAAGCATATATAGAATTGTAACTTGGGTTGTATTTCTTTCACTTTTTTGTTAAAGCACTTTC
Source organism: Liasis olivaceus (assembly GCA_030867105.1). Lineage (NCBI taxonomy): Eukaryota > Metazoa > Chordata > Lepidosauria > Squamata > Pythonidae > Liasis > Liasis olivaceus. Next base: position 17,070,752 of record CM061362.1, on the reverse strand, counting down.
TATGTGTTTTATTTTTCCTTTTCAATAATAAAAACATTAAAAAAAATAAGCAAAGGACAGGTCTGTTCCTTGGAGCTTTTAGTCTAAATTTAGATCTTGAGCAACAGAGAGGCAAAAGTAATCAGGGATGAATATGAACAAAGGTGGCTTCACAAACATGTCATGATCGACCTTTATATCCTGTTTTTAATTTATCAGTCAATACGGAAATGTGTTCCCTGCATATGCTACACATCTATAAATGACCAGGATCAAAAATGGAAAATTCATTAAGAATGTAGCTAATCTGAGAGAAGCTATTATCAGTCTGTTCACTTGTAGGTTCTCCTCTGTGGCCCAATTGGCCCTAAACTCCATGAGTTACTTGACGAGAATGTAATGGTCCCTCCAGAATCACTGCAAGAATTAGATGAATATCATCTTATTTTGGAATACCAAGCAGGTATGTGCCATTTGGAAAAGTTCACTGGTGGAATAATGTAAAGGACTATATTGTTAATATGTTGTAACCACTAATGTGTCCAGTTTAAGAAAGGTCCTGGTTGTCAACTGGTCACCATCACAAATCCACTAGTTAGCCATTATAGCTTAGTTTCAGATTTGTAACATGGGCATCACAGAGGTCTTTAAGAGTTGATTCATATGTTGAACTCTAATAGAGAAATGCCCAAATCCAAAAATAGCAGAAAATTAAAAAAAAACATATTTGTCAATATTGCAGAAGTTTTTAAAATAGTTGCACTGCCCTGTTGCCTGTCTGGGAACTATATGCGGGAAAGCATCACTGGCACGTGCAACTGATCGCAATCTGTAATGGATTTCCTTTTGAACTTGAGTTCAGATGCTTAAGTGTGATCAAACTGGAGAATGGGAGGCAAGCAGTGAGCATGCTCAGTAGAAGTCTGCCAAAGGTAAAAGATTTGGCAATGAAGCTAATTCACGAGACCTGTTCTTTCACAGGACTTTGATCTGCCACGCGTTGTTCTGCTTTCAGCAATATTTTGAGTCCGCCGAGGCCTGGAATTTTCAGTAATGAATATGCATAGCTCTGCTTTAAAAAGAGAAAGTACAGAAAACTAAAATAGTGATGATGATGATGATGATCTATTGGTGTTGGCATTGTTTATTTAGACGTTAGGAGCTGATCTCTGATTCATCTAATTAAAGTTTGAATTGAGGGAATTTGAAGGACAAACCCAGAAGTGGACTTTAAAATAAAAAGGACTCAAATCTGTCAAGGTTATGACAACGTGTACAGCTAAAGAAACAACATCAGATGAACAGGACAGCTCAGAATGCAATGTGGTGCATTCTTAAATAGCCTCTTGTAGAAATGGTTTGGTTTGCCCATTACCTGGTACCATTTCGCATGGGTGGAATGGCTTAAGAAGCCGACTGTAGAAAGAGCCTTCTTTGTTTCAGCCTCTTTGTCATATTCTACTTATTTTACCCTGCAGAGTAGCTACTCTGACTAGCAGAGGTTCCAAAACTATGAGGTTACAGCCTGAATATCCTTAGAAGGTGAGGGGCCTAGTGGCGCTCTCTATACAGATAAAGTTTATTCCTCTATTGATAACAGAAGATCAGGAGAAGCCATAAGAGCTGTGATGAATGCAAAGATGCATCTGCAAAAATTCCATGTAATTGTGGGCTTTGTGTGTGGGGGGGATGTGCTTATCAGGTGAAGAATGGGGAGAGCTGAGAGCTCCGAACGCCAACCGATTCATCTTCTCCCATGACCTGTCTAATGGGGCCATGAACATGCTAGAAGTATTTGTGTCCAGCCTGGAAGAATTTCAGCCAGACCTGGTGGTGCTTTCAGGGTTCCATATGATGGAAGGACAGACCAGAGAGCTACGTCAGAAGAGGCTCCTAGAGGTAAGACCCAAAGTGCTTTGGTTCCTCTTTTAAAAACTTCCCTACAACTATTTTGTTACTTTAAAAGACCGTAGATATAGCTTTATTGTCAGGATGCGGGGCGTGGGATACGCTCTAGTCGGCAACCTACAGTCTGCGGGCCAAATCTGGCCCACTGAATTTTTGTATGGCCCACGGGCTAAGACTATGTGGGCAGGCAGCAGATGGTCAAGCCCAAGCCTCAGCCAAGCTCCCAGGGCGAGGGGAGGGGCCGGAGGTGGGGCATCCTGGGCAGTGTCCTATCGGCAGCCTCCTTGCTGGTGGGCCAGTGCTGCCAATGGCTGCCATGCTCCTTGGCCCACAGACCTGCCAGCCATGCCCACTGAGGCAGGAGGGACAGATCTGGCCCTTTACAGATAAAGCTTGCTGACTCCTGGCCTAATCCATTATCCTCCAGCTTGGAGCATGTCTCCAGACTGCCATGCTAGCGATTATGGGAGTTGACATCCAGCATGACCAATGCAGAATTACCTAGGAAGATGGAATCATCCCCTTCTTTTGCACTGCAAGGAGATATGCTTGAAGGTCCACCAACCAGCAGCCATCCAATCAGAAAGAATTGTCTGAATTCAGTGGTTCCCTTCTGCTATCTTCCTATGCATTTGCTTCCCCTAATCTGTATTTTTTTGGGGGGGGGGGCGTTCTGCAGGCCGTAACTTCCATTTCTGACATTCCCACGGATGTCCCGATCCATCTGGAATTAGCCGGCATGACTGACCCAGATCTCATGAGGGAAATAATTTACCAGGTAATCACAATGGCAGAGTATGTCCTTGCATTCAGAATAAATGGAAGCTGTGAGATGAATTTAAATTATCTGGGATGCTGTAAACAAGACAGAGTTAACTATTTAATGTGGAAGAAAGACCTTGGTCAGAGATTAGCACCCGCCTATTTTACATATTATGAGGCAGGAACAAGCATCCTCTGCCATAGGTCAAGATCCAGGTGCACCAGAATGGCAGGTCACTGCAGACTCCACAAACCAAAAGTCATTTATTTGAGGTGGCAAGGATATCCAGCTGTCTTTTGGACGCTTGTTTCAAAATTTTGCTTTCATTTCCAAATTCTATAGTTTAATATTCCAAATTCTATAGTTCTGCAGGGCTGAGAGAAGGGGTGTGTTTAGAATATCTTTGAAACTGGCTGGCTAGTTGTTAACAGTCTAAGTAATCTTTGAACATAGGCATAAATTAAGCTAATACCTTTCCTAAGAATGGAACAATCAACATCAAATAATGGTTTCTCGCTCGGGGGAAACGATTTAGCTTTTTCGTAGTGCGGTCTGTGCTCCTGAGGAAGTTGCACTGGGGCTGCTGCTCCCTTTCCTGAGTCGCACTATGTGAGTTTCAGGACTGGCACATAGTCACAGCTTCTGCATTGATGTATCTGCTAGTGAAGCCCTCATCTTTAGATGCTGGACTCCTCCCACATTGTCCTATCACTTGGTCTGTCTGTTAGCAGATCTTCCCTCTTGTGAACTCCATTGGCTTGAACGAACAGGAGCTGCTGTTCCTTACCCAGGCAGCCTCGGGGCCTCACGCCTCGATAACGTCCTGGAATGGTGTTCCAGATGTGGGTGTGGTCAGCGACATCATTTTCTGGATCTTGAAAGAGCACGGGAGGACTTCAGCAAAGGCTTCGGATCTCACTCGGATCCACTTTCATACGTTGGCCTATCACCTCCTGGCTACTGTGGATGGGTATTGGGCCAATCAGGTGGCCGCGGTGGCTGCTGGAGCAAGAGTGGCGGGGACTCAAGCATGTGCCACCCAGACCATCGATGCGAGCAAAGTCTTCCTGAAAGCGCCGCTGGAGTTTGCCACTTCCAAGATGGAGGGGGCCTCCAGAGTCTCCTTAAATCCGAAGGAGCCTGTATCGGAATGGCACAGGAATGGTGTCGCTTTCCATTACACCCCCGTGCTGGTGTGTAAAAGTCCTCTGCGGACTGTTGGCCTCGGGGACGCCATTTCTGCCGAAGGACTCCTTTATTCAGAAATCCATCCTCATTAACCACTGAATTAAGCGATCACTCCAAAATTTATACCAAGCAGGTACAGAGTGGAAGTTAGGGTTTGATCAAGAACCAAAAGGGGGGGAAATGGGTACTGTCCAGAAGCTGCATTATTGCCACGGGAATGTTTACAGTGCAGTGGGAAGGTATGAGTTGTTCATCAGAGGGGACACCTTTTGGTCGGAGGGAGGAAGCAAAGGGGCCTATATTTTAATTTAAGACAATTTAATTTGCTGTAATTTCTAAAGGGGCATTGTAAGAGGAGATGGTGGTGCCTGATTATCCAGGTAGGATATATGGATCTTTTTCATATTCATATCCCCCAGGCAGAAGTAAAAAATCTTATGTATTGTCGAAGGCTTTCACGGCCAGCATACGAAGGCTGGTGTGGATCTTCCGGGCTATGTGGCCGTGTTCTGGAAGTTCTGTTTCCTAACGTTTCGCCAGCATCTGTGACCGGCATCTTCAGAGTGCAGGAGCACAGACAGGAGCAGTTCTCTCTGTGCCCAGGATGGTGTGACCCTTTTGTGGGTATTTATAGAGCTCTGCGGGGGGGGGGGGGGGAATGGGGGGGTTGGGGGGGCTAGGGGTGGGTGGGTGGGTTAATGAGTGGCTGCTTGTTTTGGTATCAGAATATCTGTGTATCTTCCTGTGGGTTAGGCAGGGTTTTTTCTTCTGTTGAGTTGTTAATGAGTGGCTGCTGAGGGTGATTAGCATGTTCATTGTGTGAGCTGTTCGCATGTCCTGGTGGTTGAGCTGAGTTCATTGACCTTTTGCAGGCTGTATTTTTCAGGATTGGTAGCCAGGTTTTGTTGATTTTTAGACTCTCCTCTTTTTTATTGAAACTGTGCTGGTGTTTGTGAATCTCAATGGCTTCCCGGTATAGCCTGGTATAGTGGCTGTTGGTGTTGTCCAGTATCTCTGTGTTTTCAAATAGGATTTTGTGTCCGGTGTGCCTGAGAGCATGTTCAGCTACTGCAGATTTTTCTGGTTGCTGTAGTCTGCAGTGTCTTTCGTGTTCTTTTATCCTGGTATGGATGCTGCGTTTTGTGGTCCCGATGTATACTTGCCCGCAGCTGCATGGTATGCGGTATACTCCTGCGGTGGTGAGGGGATCCCTTTTGTCTTTTGCTGATTTTAGCACTTCTTGTATTTTTCGGGTGGGTCTGAAGATTGTTTGGAAATTGTGTTTTTCCATCAGTTTTCCCATGCGGTCTGTGACCCCTTTGATGTAGGGCAGAAATACTTTGTTGGTGGGTGGCTGTTTTTCTTCTTCAGTCGCATGTTGTTTTCTTGGTTTGATGGCTCTTTTTATTTCATTCTTGGAGTAGCCATTCGCTTGTAGGACCCAATTAAGGTGGTTAAGTTCAGAGTTTAGGAATTGGGTTTCGCACATCCGATTGGCATGATCCATGAGGGTTTTGATAATGACAATGACACCTTCGCAATTTGGAGTCAGGAGGAAGAAGAACTAGAGAAGTTCCTGAACCACCTAAACAGCATCCACACCAATATACAATTCACCATGGAAAAAGAAATGGACGGCAAACTTCCATTTCTAGACACTTTGGTCATATGCAAACCAGACCTCAAATTAGGACACGAAGTTTACAGAAAACCCACCCACACAGACCGGTATCTACACAAAAACTCCAACCACCACCCACGTCAGAAAAGAGGCACACAATGAACATGCTAATCACCCTCAGTGGCCACTCGTTAACAACTCAATAGAAGAAAAAACCCTGCCTAACCCACAGGAAGATACACAGATATTCTGATACCAAAACAAGCAGCCACTCATTAACCCCCCCGCCCCCTCAATCCCCCCCCTTCAGATCTCTATAAATACCCACAAAAGGGGTCACACCATCCTGGGCACAGAGAGAACTGCTCCTGTCTGTGCTCCTGCACTCTGAAGATGCCGGTCACAGATGCTGGCGAAACGTTAGGAAACAGAACTTCCAGAACACGGCCACACAGCCCGGAAGATCCACACCAGCCTAAAAAATCTTACTTCTTCACATTCCTGACATCGCAAGACCCAGCCTTCTACTTGTTTGACGGTGGGACGACCAATATATTTCTCTTTTATCTTTCCTATTTCCAAAGATGCACCAGCCTATAAATAGGACGCAAGAAAAGGGTTCTCCTCTCAGGCTCGTGAAATTACCAAGCCTGCTGTCAAAATATCAAGAGTATTTCCTTGGCTGGATAATGCTAAATTTCTTCTTCCTTTTTCTTTCGCTGTTGCTACTTTCAAAGGCGTTTTATTTTTATTGGCAAGGTGATTCTTGAATGTCAGATAGTTTATTTTATCTGTTAACAGCAAATATATGTGTATGCAAAGGCTGGGGGCTGGTCCTTGAAAGGAGAGCCTACAGTACAATCGCTGCTGTCTTCTTAGTGTAACACAGGACAAGTTGCAATAACTCTGTGCAAAATGCCGAAGTACACCTTGCTTAAGCCTTAACATGGCTCCTAATAAACAACCGTAAACAACATTTTTAACTGAAGTTTGATTAAGACAACTGGGCTTCTGGCATTCTTGGCTTGCTACATTAGCATCAGGCCTTGGACTCTCATGAATATGGACTTTAACTGTTCATTCCACCTTTTTCTTTGCAGTCCAGCATAGCAACAGTCAGCCTATGAGTCATGTACATAAATACATAAAACAGAGAATCTGCTGGTATCTAAAGCTGGATAAAAGGTGAGGGCATAAGCCAGTGGAGGCGTGAGGCTTGGTTGCAAAAATTCAGACCTAAATCTGCGCTCGATAATTCCCACTACGCAATATTAGACTTCAGTGGTTTTAATATATACGTGGTTGTTGTGAGATTAAGAGGTGTGCTTATGTCCCAGAGAGGAAGGGCGAGATAAAAGTATAACTAAAGATGGAACTGAAATCTTCAGAGTGGTGTTTGATTGTGGTAGAAGTAAATCAGAGTGGGATTAACGCCAGTAGACTTTAACAAGGTATGCTGTGCATTCCCTTCTTTTTAATGTCATTGTAAACTTACTCAGACTCAAGGAACATTCGAAATCTATTGAAAAAATCCCCCAGATTAGTATGTTCTATTTATTCATTTTTTAAAGTGGGGTACAATCTCTCTCTCCAGTTGAAGTAACCCAAATTTTGCATTGCTGTGAAATTGACACACTTTAAACTTTTCCCCTCTCTTGGGACTGAATAAACGTAACTTTAAATGCTTCTTTGGATCATATTTTGGAAAACTGCCCATATCTTTTCACTGAAAGCAGTGATACGGCTTGCATCAGGACTGTGGTGGGAAGGGGGATGTTTAATTCTTCCCATTTCAGGGAGCTTTTTCTTTACTTCCGATAGAAGACAGGTTGGAGGAGTGAGCACCAGAATGGTGCCATTGATGAACTAGCAGCTAAAAACTACAAGACTTGAATATCTTTTGCACTTGCTCTTTTTTATAAGAGAAATCTTGGCAGTTAAACGTGCAGCTTCATTCTACAGGTTTTTGCACTGCTTATAATGGTGCACTGCTTTCATTCCACAATGGCCACTACGTAGTGGCTCTACAGGAAAAGCACTTGATAGTTTTTGCTTTTACTCCTTACCTTAGTCCCTTTTAAATTTCAAGTTTATTTCGTTTTGTTCAAGACTAGCAAGCCTTTAATTTTTAAACAATTTAAGCCTAGTTAGAGTCACACATGCTGTATTATGAGCCACTAACCATGCTAATGTTCCATTCACATATTTCCTTATCTTTGGCCTTTCTGTTTCATTGCATTTCTTGTTCTTTGGAATCACCAAATTTACTTGAGATCTTCTAAAATGTATTATTTGTATCCAAATTGAAAAAAAGTACACACTTTTGGCAGATCCTTGAACAGACAGGAGCTTCCCCTACCCATTCCACTAGAACAATGTTTCTCAACCTTCGTGACTTTAAGATGTATGGACTTCAACTCCCAGAATTCTGGCTGGGGAATTCTAGGAGTTGCAGCCCACACATCTTAAAGTTGACAAGGTTGAGAAACACCACACTAGAACAAAGCAGCAGCATGAGCTGAAGACTTGCACACCTTACTTTGTCCTCCTTAACATGATCTCCTTCAGGTGTGTGGGAGTTAAAAGTCCCAGCTGACACATGGGGCAGAAATTCTGTAAGTTGCCCAAATATATTTGAAGGGGAGGCTGAACTACAAATAAGGTGATTGCTTCTTAAGGTTACTGCTAAAGAAATTAAAAACATGGACCTGTGTGCCTTTCTGTATGCCTGGAGGCTTCTTCCCATTGTTCTCTTGCACGGTGTTTTCCTGATCTTTTTCATTTTTAAAAATACAGCTCTGGCCCCAAACAATTGTTCCACCCCCTTTAAGACCCTAGCTGCTGAATGAGTCTGATCACAGGCCTTTCCCTGCTTTTGCAAGGATAATGGCACTGCAAAGTACCAGGGCTTTATACTCTGAGAGAAATCTCCCTTACCATTCTCCTTGCCTCCAACTGTTTGGTTACAACAGTCCTATGTTGTAATTAAAACCAATGTTAATTAATTGTAATCAAATTACCAAAATTCTCAGGGAGTTGTTGGCTTGAGGACCGAATGTAGGATCCAGTGCTTTAAACTACATAGTTTAAATGGGCAAAGCAACCATTTTCTTGGTGCCAGGCAGTTGCAAATTCGACTGTGACATGAAAACTACCTTTTAATTTCTTTTTTCTTTCTTTCAATAAATAACAGCAGGGATTGAGTGGACCATTTAAAGAGCGTTCTCTGAAGAGATTTCTTGAATAACATTTCTTGCCAAAGTGTTCTGCCTGCATAGTTCCTATGAAATAAGTATTTTTTTTATGATGTATGATGTCTCAATTATATGGTTGTAAAAATCCTACCATGCTATACAACAGTGTTTTCAATAAATGTTGTTTTGCATTTAATGTACAAAAGTAGCCTGTCCTGTTTTATATTCTTCACAGGTTGGAATAACTGGAAAAAAAAAAAAAACTAAGAGAACAGGATGCTACCTTTCGCCAAAGCAGATAGCTCTCTAGGATTTCAAAGAAAGGGACTTTAGTTTTCTAAACTTACCAAGAAATGCGATTGAAGCTGGACCTTGTCCATGCAGCATATGGTAGACTAGTGCCTTTCACAACTTCAGCTTTGTTCCTGCTTATATTGAGAGAAATTACTGTTCAGTAAAGGGAGGGCTACTTGCTTTAGTGACACCATATATAAAGGTCCACACGGTTCCCTTGGCTTCAATGTTCAAGCTTCAGTTTGTTCCACCTGAGTGTAACTCATAAGCCGAAGAACCTCTTCCTTGCTAATATGGGCAATTGGGCACATGTATTGGGGTCTTGCTTTACTTCAACAAAGTATATTTCCCTAGTTCAGGGCAGGACTTTAACGAACCTAAGACAGTCCAATCCCTGCTTTCCCCTTCAGACAGATACCCCAGATCTTCCAGGAAGCTTTGCTCAAGGTAACCTACATGAAACTCTTTGTTGCTTTAGCAGTTGCAACTAATTTAAGTGTGCCATCAGCTGGTACAAATGTGTTCATTTCCCAAAGGTAATTTCGCTGTCTTGTTCTGTTTGCTATTGAGTCTTCTAACCCTTTTATATTTGTTTGAGAGAGTTGTGGACAGAGATATCTACAGGATTCAATGCTTTCATCAAAGTGACAAAACAAGCATTGTGCCATCACACTACAAGCTCTGTCCCTTTTGTATTCCATGCAACAGGGTGTATGTACAAAAGGGGTGGGAATTATAGCACACTTGTTTTCTGTCACACACAAACATATTCCACAGCTACCTCTGGTTGTGGACCAGCCTAACGACCATATTATAGTCACAATATAAGGGAGTTCAATACCAGGGGAAAAGTAATATATAGAAGGGATTTTAGTCTATTCATTACTTCTTTATTTATACAAAAAAACTTAACCCATCCAATATATGTACTTTTCTACTATGTTGTCTGTAAGTAAATTCCACCACAAAGTAGTTGGTGAAGGAGGAAGGAATCTGTTCCTCAGTCACTTAGGTGGTCCCACTGGGTTCCAAAGAAGTGGCAGGAAATGCAGAAGTCCTATGAAAGCATTTACAGCAAAAGCACCTGGATTCTACCCAAGTTTGACAATCCTAAACAAGTTACTTGTTTGAGGAATATACAAGTGGGTACCTCTGGTTACCATTCAACAGAACAGTTAGGTGATAGGTTCAGAAATGCTACCCAACAGTAACTCAGCACCACTAGAAAAACACTAGAATAGGAAGGGCTATAATCTCAAAATCTAGAGACGTCCCTCCGATGGTGCTGTCCTTAGTAGAAACTTAATAGACTCACTTCTCTTCCTGTTGTGAAGGTCCAACTGCTTCCAGGAAAAGCTACTCAAACCTTGTCTCTATCTTGACGGCATCTTTAATTAGCCTATGTGTGGAATGTTAAGGAAACAACACAATTTCCAAGCATCTCATCAGCTAACTGTGTGCAAGAGGACTGTTGCGCTCTTTGGTCTGGTGCAAAGTTTGTAGGATACTAAATGCACCTTGTCCCTATGCATCCAATAGGGTGAATAGGCCACTCTACAAGCTGTCCAAGTTGGCCATCTCTTCAAGATTCCTTGGCTTGTTCGATGGGCTGAATTTGCTCCTGCCGTTTGTATTGTATTGTAAGTTCCTCAGGAGTAGGCTCATTGGGTTTAGGCTCCAATGGTAGGGAAGGAACCTTTGCCAGCTGAGTTGAACTTCCAATAGCTGAAGAAGGAAAGAGCACAAATCAGTGATACAACCTTTCTTATCTTCCAGTTAAAAAGCGTTGAAATACATATTGATACTGATTATGTTTCTATATTGCTTCCTTTATGGTGCTGGAAATTCAACACTTCTGTACTTCATTCTTCCCTTTATCTTCTCCACTTCATTTATTTTATTGATCTGTTATGCTGTCTCCTTACCAAAGGACCTGAAATATTGCAAAGAATCTAAACATCCACACAAGTTTGAGACTTCTACACTTCTACACTGAAGACCCCAATTAGGGCTTAGTCAGTCAAGAATTTACCACTTTTCCATTCTTCCCCTCAAATTGCCATCCTTTTTGTTTTATTGCCTTCTTTAATTAAAAGTTCTCTTATACACCACTTTACTACTCTGAATTGGGTTCTTAAATAAATCAATCGCTTCCCCTTCCCCCATTCTGTGGTCATCACTTTTAAGAGATACTGCCGACACTGTGCAGTTTGCTTAGGCTTCCTTTCTGCTTCTTTCTGTCATGTGTTGGTATTCTCTCTTTCTCTCTCTGCTGCCCTGCCATCAGCGAGATGAAAGAGACAAATCTTATGCGGGTACCTTTCTGCACAGCTGAGTCCAGATTTCATTGGGGGGTTCTTCCCCTTATGCTGGCAGTGTTTGGGCCCGATGGTTAGATGAGTTCTGCTGGTTAATGTTGTTTTTTGACGGGTTGTGTTGTGTTTGTGGCCCTAGTTGTTGTTAAACTGATGTGGTTTTAACCCTTGCATGGTGTCGAGAGTCACTTTTGTGAGATGGGCGGCAATATAAATGGTTTATATAGATAAGTATCTAGTATGAATGAGAAGACATAGCAATGGAATCAACATATGACGCTCTACCTATCTCGAGTTATGGTCACTCCTCCTTTTAATCTGGGCAGGTGCAACACTAGATATAAACATTTGGCTGAAGCCAGCAAACTACTACCTAACACATGTCAGGGGCCACTGAATTCAAGCTTTGTTGAGTAGCTCCCAGCATTATGAGTTCTTCCCTACTATTCACACAACAGAGAAGGCAGGCCTGATTCTGCTTATGCAAACAGGCACAAGAAGGCCTACCTTGACTCATGGTCTTTGCATACCCAGCTGCAGAAGACATCGCCTGTCCCAGAGCTTGATTAGAACCCAATGGCTGTGTGCTGGAAGCTGTCCCTCTTGGCTTTGACTTTGAGTCTTTACCAGGTTTAGCCCAGATTGCAACCTCTCCAAGCTGTAAGGCAATGCCCAGTTTCTGGGCTATATCCACCATCTGGCCATGCAAGAGAAAAAGAAGGAGAACTGAATGCCTGGTCAAATCCTGCAGCAGATTTCACCCAAGTCCCATACCAGTTTTGCTTTCACATGAAGAAAATAAGAGAACTTTGAAAGATGTCTACATATATTTGGAAAAATGTCTCCTCAATCTGTCAGCTGTTTCCAGAAGCAATTTTAATATTTGAGAGGGACACAAATTGAATCCTCTGACTTGACTAAGGTATAAGTTTAAGAAGCCTACTTTCATTAATGCAGATATCTTCTCTAACAGAACACCTTGATTAAGTCAACCGCTTGGATCCCCTGCTGTGGAAGCTCCCATTAGTAGTTTAAGTCAACATACCTCGGGGTCAAATTCCAATGTGCTCTCTTTTAATGCATGGACCTTTCTTTTCATCTCATAGTACTGAAGAACAGCTCCCTTCTTATCTCCTTGATTGTACAGCAATATTGCATAATTCAGACTTATGAGAGGGTTGCATCTGTAACCCAGAAGACAAACAACGAGGGGTAGTCTTAACTTGGTATTGGTCACTTAGGGGTAAAAGCAGACAAATGTGACCAGTTGTATGTAGTCACTGAATTCTTTAATATAGATATGATTACAGAGGCTTGATTTTGTGGTCAGGTCCAAGTCAGTGAATTAGGCTAAGCATAGGAAGAGAGAGCATTTGTGACTTTGAAAAATTGTTTTCATTGGATTGTTGTGCTTTAACCTCTGCGTGTTCCATGCTTCCAGAACAGGACAGAAACTGGGGTTCAGGGTCCAAAATGCAGCTAAAAGTCACTCTTTGGGAGTTTGCTCCCATGCTGAAGTGGGACGAATGGCTACACAGGAGTGGGCCTTTCCCCCCCAACTTCTGGAACATCCCCCCCACTGAGGGATGCTAGGTGCTGGTCTTACTGTCATTTCAGCACCAGGCAAAGATATCCTCATTTTCCCAGGCCTTTTAATAATACGTTAAGTCTGCTGTGATTTTTAGCTTTTTATTGCTGCTTTTACTTTCTTACCCTATAGTTTTTAACTGCAACTGCTATTTTTAATCGTAAACCCCTGAGATTACTGTTACTAGGAAGCTGCATTGAAAAGCTTTAAATAAATCAATTAAATAATAGAGTCACATCACTTTTCCCTGCCTTAGCATGTTTTTGTGATTACGTGGGCTAATCATTCTGGGGCAAGGATGCTGTAGAATTACCCAATCCCAAGCAATAATGTTTATAGAGGAAATATCAGGGACAAGAAAGGCACAGATCTACTTTTTGATCAAGAATCATGGTCACCATCTTCTGGGCCTGCTTTTCATTTACAAAAATAAGTTAGGAAAGTTGTACATCTAACACCAGTAAGCCTCACAATCCAGCTTTTGGCTCTGAAGGAGACAAGGCTCTACAGCATCATTTGCGTTGAGTACAGAGGAAGCACTCCCTAAAATTAGGTCAGTAGACATACGTGTCCAGTGCTGAAGCTTTCTGATAGGCTAGCCTGGCATTTTCAGCATCTTCAAGATTTGTCAGGGCAACTAAAATCAGGAAAGAAAAAAAAACAGAAGGGTTTATCTCCCTAATGTGGAGGAACTCTAAATTAAATTGTACACTTGAACCATGGTCATGTTCATTTTAAAGAATGAAGGTCCTCATTCTTAAAGTGAAATTATCTTAATGTAATCCTTTTAGGAAGGATTGAGATTGCTAATAAGAACTGTATGCCTAAAAGACTGCATCAATTAATACTAGCTATCATAGCAAAGCAGATGTTTCTGGATGCCAGTAATCAGAAATTTCACTGCGGTAGCTAGGGAAGCATGGAGGGCAGGTGCAGCATTCATACCTGCTAACAACATGTAAAGTTCTGCCAACTTTGGCTGGAGATGGACAGCTGCGCTGATGAAGTGGAAGGCAGAAGCATACTGATGCATTGTCAGATGGACCAGCCCAAGATTGTAAAGGATCTTCCAATCAAAGGGTGCAAGGTAGTTTGCCCGTTTCAGGCAGCTGATGGCCTGTGGAAGAACATTATTCCGTCACTAAGGGAGAAGACGGGGACCTTCCAAGGCTACCTTCTGGGGCTTTGCTGCCCCTATGAAACAACAGTGCCTTTCTCCAAAAGAAATGCTACTCTTCACTTGCAGATCCTGGCTAAAGTGAACTTAATGAGATGAAATTCAATCTACTCGATCTCTGATAAGGTGATAGATCAGTCCGTTCATTAGAACCCACTGAAGTCCATCCTTTGGCACAACGTATTTGCGATGTAGGAAATGTATTAACTGCTTTCACCCTAAGAGTCACATTTGGGCTGAGGGTAAATTCAGCTGCATACATATATACATACGTGCAAGAGCACAGATACACAGCTTTCTCTCTTGTACTGAACTGGGGAAGAGAGCAGGCAAGGAGAATTAACCTTGCCCATCTTCTTCCCCAGTTCAATGGTGCTCCCAACTCCACTGACAGGAGTGGGGCAACGTTTATCTGGGTTCGGTGGCACAGCAGACTTCTGAAGGTCATGTATGACATACAGATCATTGTTCATTCGTGGTCATTTATGCTAGAGAAGAGCCAATAAAGTATAGAATGTTACTATATAGCTAAATAGTTCAGACAAAAAAAAAAGAGAGGTGTCAGAGCCATTAATTGCTCAGTGGGGAATTGGATAGTCTTAAAACATGTACACATACTTGGAACAGCTGCATATCAAACAGTGCACGTACCCCTCTAAGGCACATGGCCCAGAACTATCAAGACAAGGTTAGAGGTTCAAAGATTGAGAGGTACTGGTGCCTGATCAGGTATTCACAAATCCTCCAAGTCAGGATGCTCTGGTGAGAATGCCAGGGGCAGAACACACTGGGAAATGGAGAAACAGCAGGAGTCTCTTCCTCGCTGTTTCTTATTTTCTCCAAATGTCGGGGCAAGCGAGATACAACCCTCCTCCCTCTCCCTGTGTATGCGCGGCCCCCCTCCCCAAGCCAGAGGCTTTGAAAAGAAAGCGGTGTGCTGGGAAACAGACGAAGTAAAAACACCGAAGAAAGAGCCTCCATCTCTTTCTCACGTCCAAGGAGCACGGCAACACGAGAAACACACGGAGGAAGAGGAAGAGCCAGTGGGAGACGGAGGGAGAAGCTCTGTTCTTCATCCTACTGAAACAAACAGGGAGAGCAAGGAACAGGAAGCAAACACACCTACCGCTACATATTTCTTTTTGCCAAAAAAGCACATCGCGATGTTGTTCCAAAGCGGAGGACTCTCAGGAACAGCACAAGCAACTATTCGGTACTTGCTGAGAGCAACATCAAAGTCCCCGTGTGTTTGCATCATACTGCCAGCTGCCAAGATGGCCTTTGAAAGACAAGAAGCCCAACTGAAGTAGGCCAACTAAGGAAACGTTTCACTAATAGAGATTAAGTAAATATGGCATGAAGTCCACATTTTCAGAGCGCTAAACGGAGATGTGTTGCCTTAAGGATCAGGAATGCATCCAAAGGCAGAGACACTGCAAAACTTGTGGCCCAAAAGGTGAGAGGAATGTGATCCTGCAAGCCAGAAATAACTGAATTCTTGTGGTCTGGAAGAGGGGGCAGAAATGATAACGGTGGTTCATGCTATTCCATTCTTCTCTGACTCAGTTGCTTACATACATACATACATACATACATACATGCATGCATAGTCTTTTGGGGTAAGCAAGTTTATACAAAGTGCAGGAAAGCAGTAAGAAACAGTAAGCCAAGGACATCTAGGTATGAGGTAAGAAAAACAGAAGGAAATAGCTAAATCTAGTTTAGACCCTTCACTGCACCTTTCAAAACCAATTATCCTTGCTTCTGCTATGACAATGTACCAGTTCATACATTCCCTTTTGGGTTCCTCTTTTTTCTGAAGATCTCTCTTCATCCGCAAGTTTCATGGGAACCATTCACTCTTCTTTTGTTTATCTGCTTTGAGATTCAAACCGCATTTGTTCCTTCTTTCAGTCTAACTACTCCCAATATACTTCTTTCATGCTATTCACATACTGTTGCATTTACTACCATTCATTCTGGAACTGCCTCTCGTTTTACTACATACCCTTAACTATCCCATTCTTGCTATAGCCAACTTACTTTCATGTTGCCCCTGACATACTCAACTCTCATTTCCATTTAACAAGCAGAGAGAAACCCATTTCATACACAGCCATTTTTGCTTATTTCAAAAACATTCATTACTTGCAACATTTTTACCATTTGCACATCTTAATATTTCTCTGTTTTCCTATTCTTCATAAACAGCGTATCAAGATAAATTCATCTACTTGTCATTTACGTATAACTTGCAGTTGTTCATTTTCTAACCTCTAACACTGTCACATTTATACATTTATTCATAAATACATTAAACCAGCAAGGGGCCATCATAGATCTTGTCTTACTTCCAGCTCAGCATCAAGCCATTTGCTAAGCAATCTATATACTTTCATGCCTGCTTTACTTCCACACTACACTACTCCTCACTGCATTCAACAATTATCTTTATATATGTACAAAACAATCATAATTTAAGCTTATCTTCCTATTCTCCAAGTTACCTTATAGTTGCAGGGGTCATATGTGAGTGCATTCCCAAGGTACTCAAAGGCTTTCTGATAAATTTCAAGCTAAGAAAAGAAAAAGCATGAGCAGAAAGTGAGTTAACACATTGATCACTGTGGATTATTACACTGTCACTGCATCCAAGAAAGGTACTCCTATGCATTAAGTTCCAAGTAACACAGCATCAAAGGATCACAGCAGAGTAGCAAAGGGGACATTCACTGCCTTCCCATCTTCAAAATTCAAAGTATGAAGCCAGCTGCATGTAACATCCAATGGAAGTGGGGAGACTCTCTCTCTCTCTCTCTCTCCCTCTCTCTCATTCTCTTTCTGTACTTTGCTCTTCCCAGAGACAACCTCATCTGAAAGATCTCCTAGACATCAGTCTATAACCAAAGGCCCAGGAAATGGTCCTGCCCAGAACACCAGGAATAGAGCTTGAATACAGGCCCAGGTTCTATAAACTCATTTTAGACAAAAGCTAGGGATTTGATGGAGCAACAGAAGTGATAAAATTGCCAGCCTGTGCAATAGTGTCATCTCTTTATGCCCAGGAAAAATTGAAACTCATGTTTCTATAGCTCACACACAGCCTAGTATTTTCAACCACCCTTTTTCCAAGACCACGTAGTTACCCAGAAGCAATGGCAATGCATTTATATCAAAGGACATCTGCCCAAGCGTCTACTTGCCCAGCTTAACTTTACTGAATTCCTAGTTTGGGCATATAAGAAGACTGGAAGAGAGCCTTCAGTCTGCAAATTAGATGCGGGGTGGAGAAGATAACATGGTGGAGGTTGACTTTCAATGCAAAGATGCCTGAATGGAAAAGCCATCCACTGCCAACTATAACTACCTAATTAATTACCAACTTCTCATACCTCAAGGTAAAGTAAGCCCAGAGTTGTAAGGAGCTCTGTGTTTTCAGGAGAGAATCTGAAACACACAGAAATAGAGATCACAGGATTTTAAGGCATCTATTGCCATCATTAATTCCAAGCAGTATTCATTCTTACGCAGGGGAATGAATAAGCCTCACAACAGGTGGCCCAAAATATCGCGGTGCTTGAGGAAGAAAGTACCAATGTTTTCTGTAACAATGATTAAAAATATATCCTCTTCTAATGGCAACATCTAATTAGCCAGTCAAAATAGCCTGTCTCCAGTTTAAAGTCAATTTAATTGGTTTTGGATTAAAAGTTTAGGGGTTTACCAACCCATGCGCACGCTGGGCTTTGCCTCTATGCTGGCAGTTGATGTTAAAAATACTATACTGAATTATTGCACATAGCAGATTCCAGTCAAATGTATCCCAATATACAGATAGGTGTACATAGATAATTGCCCCAAACATTTACAGTAAGTATTGATCTTGGATTCTGAAATCAGCTTTACCATATGGAGCTGTGCCATCTTTCCTGCCTCTCCCTCCACCCTTAAAGAGAGGAAAGAAAGAAAACATCTTACTCCACTGCTTTTTTATAGACTTCAATGGCTTTGTCTCTATCTCCCTCCATCAGGTAGATTTTCCCCAGCATTATGTATGTCAGGTCATGTCGGTTGAGCTGCAAGGCGTTGTTTAGTTGATCTTTTGCCTGAATGGAAGACAAAGAATGGGCTTGGAATTGGCAATGTTACCATCACCGTGAGCCAGCCTGAACACTGCTCTTATTCTATGGTGGCTTTGGCTGAAACAGACCTACCTCTCCCCAACAATGTCAAGCAACTGCTGGGGGGGTGGGAGGGGGAGAGAGGGGAGAAAAAAACGTATAAATGCTGGGCTTTCTATTACTTGTACTCTTCATGGCTGCCAAAAATGAAAGCAGAAGGGCAGTGTGTTGAAAGTTTGGCTACCCCTTCGTTCTAGAAAAAAGTAAGCAAGCCTAAACCTAGAACCAAATGGATGTGGAGTTCGATCCTGGGTCTATCAGGCAGCCCACTGATCTTCCTGGGCTGAATGAATAGTTGCTCCTCAAGGACCCCAGCTGGGAAAAGAGTTCCCCAGCCCTGCTATCACTACTGGGCTTCTTTTATGTGGAGAAAGAAAATTGCATGCAAATGTATGACAACCTTCTGCACTGTAGGATCGTCCATGTGAGCACTACAACGTTGGCACTACAATTCCCAGCATGTCCAGCCACGTTCCAATACATTTAGAAAGCTCCAGTTTGGGAAAATGTAGCAGATGGTAAGCTTTCTCCCCAATTATCTGGCCCACTTAGGAGCCATGGCACCCTTATCTTCAGCCTGCCTTCTTCCACATGGGCTGTGTTCCTGCAACATGTGTCACATGCATCGAGGTAACTGATGGCCTGGGAGTGGCTGACCTGGTTTACCCTCCCAGCCAAACAGATCCTTACAAAGCAAGCAAAAGGAAATATAACAGGTAAAGTAACAACCTGTCACCCAACTGTGATTTCTGAATCCCCTCTACTTTGGACAATTATTTATGTGTACATGATTTTAAAATGTCTCTTGGCTGTTCATAATTTTTCCAGATTGAATCTGTCATCTATGGTGCTACTTCTGAGCCTTCTACCTTTGGCGCTTTATTTCCCCAACCCCCATGTAAAACTGTAATTCATTACATGAAGCTTTGAGGATGGGCTCTTTCTTTCTCTTTCTCTCTCATTCTATCCCTTTTCCCCATCCCCGTTCCCACCCACACACCACCCACCCACTCCAAATTCTGCAGTAAATGAGTTCTCATTTTCTCCCTCCTTCCTTAAATGCCACCAGCCGAGCTGGGGAGTAAGCTCTGAGCTGAGACTAGAGTTGCTCTGGGTTTGAAGAAGTGTAAAGAAGCTAAAGATGCCAGCCGACCTGGAGGTACCAGGGTTTTATAGGTCATCCTGCCAAAAAGTGCTGATGCCAGCATGAAGCTCGGAACTGATGAAGTGCACCGACACAAAACAGTTTCTTCCTGCTAAACCATCCCCATCAAAAGGCATTGATTCGAAGGCCTTCTTTTCCTCTCCTCCAGACCCAGCTGGTGGGAGGGAGGGGAAAAGTTGCAGGTTTTGATATTTCTCCCCCAGGCACATTTAAAAGGGGGGGGGGGGGTTGGGGGAGACAGAGAGAGAGAAAGGCGCTTACCATTTTAAAAAAAGAATTTCTGAATGCAGCACAGCATATTCATTGCTAAAAGGTATAAATGGCACAACACTCTGTAGACTTCATTATATTTTATAGGCTGATGTAAGTTAGCGCAAGGGGGACAGTGTGTGATGCGGGGAGGGGGGGAGAAACAAGAGAGTTCCTCAACCTAGCAGCAAAAAACACTAGCAAGCCTCCCACTGAAAAGCAAAGATCACCTCACGCAAATGGGAGAGTAGGGAGGAACCATTTTTCATGGCTGGAGAAAAGCAAGCCAAGGAATCTTCCTTAATAAAATCTTGGCTTGGTCTTAGCAACCAGAACAAGCAAACAAGTTCTGACTGCGATGTTACTGGAAGAGGCAGCATCGGTACAAGGAACAAGCAGCTGCATTGCTCTTAAATGTCTTCATCAGAAAGGTACAGGAAGCAGTTGTGACCTGCACTTAGGAGGGTTGCGGGACAGAGCTGAAGCAGCAAGATGGCATAGTCCCAGCTGAAGATCCTTTTTCACATGGGTGCTTAAATGTATCAAGTAATGAGATGCAGATTCTGGCATTCAAATTGGAATCGAGAAACGGCTTAGAATTTTGGAGAATTCCTGACTGAGCCAAAAAAAGCTGGGACCTTGAGCCATCATGGATTTCCCATCATGTAAAACAGAGATGGTCTTCCAGAGAACTGAACTGCCCATGTTTACCTTGTTGAAATATTTCAGCTGCATGTAGCACACTCCCAAGTTATGGAAGATTTCCTAGGTATGAAAAGAGGGGAAGTTTATACACAAGGGAACGGAAACCATTTCTCATTGCATATCGCAAAATGCTGAGGTCAAGTTCATTATTTACCACAAAAAGCAAGCAGGCAAACACACTGCAAATAATCTCAGGATTCATTAGTAATTTCAGCCCATTACAGACAAAGATATTAAATCAGCCTTTCCCAACCTGCTGCTCTCCTGCGGGACATCCGAGAGGAGAATGCTGCGTGTTAAAATCCAACATATCTGAAGAGCAGGCGGTTGGGAAAGATTACCAAGATACAAATATAATGAAAAGGGCACCTTGGTAAAGATTTAGTCAAATATGCCAGTTAAACCTTCTCCTGAGGCTAACAGCCTATGTGGTGCAATGGCTAGGATGTTGGACCAGGAATGGAGAGACCCAGGTTCTAGTCTACCCTCAGACACAGAAACTCACTGAGACCAGGTCTCTCTCTGTCTCTCAGGTCAACCTAACTCACAAGGTTGTTATAGGGGAAAATAGAAGGAAATCTATTTTTGCTGCTTGGAGCTCCTGAATAAAAGGAAGGATCTAAATCAAAGGAATCCTGTACACAATTCCAATCTTAATCTAGACCAGTGTTTCTCAACCTCAGCCACTTTAAGATGTGTGGACTTCAACTTCTAAGTCCACATGTCTTAAAAGTGGCTGAGGTTGAGAAACACTGATCTAGACAGTTAAATTTTAATGTATGGATGCAGAAAATAAAATTTTGGTTCAATATCAATATCATGCAATAAAAAGGTAGAACTGTTTACCATATGACCATGTTATTTCAACTTCCTAGGTTTGCTGCTGGAATATTGCAGAAGTTCTAAATCCCACAACTGGCCAACATTTAATTGAGTCCAGAGAATAACCACCACAATGAAAGAATGCATGTTTAAGCTTCTGGGCCTATCCTCTGAGAAAAATATTTCTTCCAGATGAGGAAAAATTAGAAGGTGGGATACAAAACAGAGCAATCAAGGAACATAGATTACATACCAAAATTATGGCCAAAAAATAGAATTCAATGAGGGTAGCAGCTAAATGCTATACGATAAATATTTGATTATAGTAACCAAACCCTACTTCTGACCACAACTTAGAATTCCCACAAAAGGTAAAACATGCTCTCCTGTACTGTAATTGTTTTGAGAAAGAAAATGCAAAAACTGCTATAAACAAGCAAAGTCCAGACTTGTATTTTTCTACTAGATTATTAAATAAGGAAGTAACCCTTTCTCAGAAGAAGCCTGCTAAAAACCTTGATAAGATTGAGAAAACTGAGCAATGTTGCTTAATAACTCTCTCTTAAAAGAATCATTAGGCAGATCATTGTGACCTTTTTGGACCTGACAAAGGACAGTCAGAAAGTTGTTTGGAGGTTGTAGCCTATTCAATTCTTAATGTTCAGGTAACAGGCCAGTTTCTCTCTGGGTGGGTCATCTTTCCAATCAATATTGAATTTAACACCAGCCCACAGCATGAAAAGAGACATACAAATGACAACATTTTATAGCAACCATGTGGATTTAACAAGACAAAAGAGCCTATTCAAACAGTGGGTTGGCTGTTACTGAGAGTCATAAAGTGCTGCCATCTTTAATGTAAGAGAATGTCATCCATGCAAGTGAAGCCTGATTAGGAGAGCTATTTATGCTTCGAAAGAGAAAGATCTCCCTATGGGAGGAGGGGGCACAAGTTACAAAACATATTTTGTAATTATGAATTTTATGGAGTGTTGGAGGGAAGCATGTTGTTTGGGATTGCCTGGTTTGGAATTCTGGAGTTCTTTTTTGGTGGGGAGGCAACATATAAACTTAGATAATAAAATCTTTGGGGGCACCTGCAATTTTATTTTATTTTTTTTTACTTCCCCAGGCCTTGACAAGTTTTTAGAACTTTTATGTTTATTAGTTACAGGCAACCTGCCAACTTCAGCCTTTTGCAAGGATCAGTTGCTAAGTTTGGGAATAATGATCTTTTCTTTGCAGCCTACTGGTTAGAGATGAGGGAAAGATGGTGCACCAGAAGAGGAAGGAGAGGTAGTGTCAACTACTTCTGGATCTGGCCCTGGCTAGCACTCAGGTGTAGCTCCTAAGAGGTGCGGATGGTATTCTTTATAATAATAATAATAATAATAATAATAATAATAATAATAATAATAATAATAAAAAAAAATTCCTCATTCCTGGTGTATTGACTCTTGAATTAACATGGCCTGGTACTGTTATGTTCCAGCAGTTCTGCTTATGCATATTTTAGCTGAAAATTTGGTTACCTACTCTAAGAACCCTATGAGAAATATCCTAAATCAGTGTTTCTCAACCTTGGCAGTTTGAAGATGTATGGACAGCATGCTGGCTAGGGAATTCTGGGAGTTGAAGTTCATACATCTTCAAACTGCCAAGGTTGAGAAACACTATCCTAAATAAACAAACAGCTATGCTTTGGCAGAGATATCTTTTGGCATCTGGAGCTGCAACCTGTACATCTCAGCTCATGATCTTTGGCCTCTGCTGGTAAGCTATGAAGAAGTGATTAACAAGCACCTAGCATTCAAGTGGCAAAGTCTACTAAGCCAAATTTTATTTTTCCTGACCAATATTGAGACAGGCAGCCAGCCTCGTGCATATCCATCAGAGACACCCATGCTTCTTCCATTTTGTTCTAGCTCTGGAGATGGCTGGATATTGCATCTCAGACCTTACGTCACAGGGCCTAAACCTGACCTTAACCCTAACCAAAGAACAGTCTGTCGTTGCTTACATGTTCATCCCATATTAAGCCAAGCTGTTCACCTATGCAGCAGAAGCCCTTTGGGCTACCGGAGCAGCATTTTCTTCTGCAAGTTGTATCACTGTCCAGCCAGTTTCATCTTAGAAGGTTCTCCACCTGAGCCATGTTTTTAAGGAGTGACTGCTACTCATATAAAGAAGAAAAAAATGGTATAGAACTAGCCTGTGGTCCTTCCCTGATCTGTCCATATCCAATCCTAACAAGTCTATTTAGGAGTAAGGAGGAGAGCCTTACACATACCCAGTCCTTCTGGTTGTGCTGAGCTGCATCGCTGTAGACTTCAACAGCTGCTTTGTGTTTGCCCAGAAGAAACCTGCAACAAATTCCCACTTCTTATTTTTCTCAGCTTGTTTACTGGAGAAGTAATGGTTTGTCAGCCACGGGATTAAAGGGAGCATTAGGGATATCACTTGCATTCTCAGCCAGAACTCTCCTGGCCTTCCGTAAGGCTTTGAAGACCTCGTTTTGCCACCTGGCCTGGGGTGGGGCGGGAATACCTCAAGCATGGGGATGGCTAGCCCCATAGAGGCCTTCTGCCTTCAGCCTCAGGTTTTTCATCCTCTTGGACTCTCCTTCTCCTTTTTAGTAATGTTTTTAATTAAGGTTTTATGTATTTATATATTGTATGTTTTTAATGTTTGTTGTGAATCGCCCAGAGTTCCCCCATTGGGGGGAGATGGGCAGTTGAAAAATTTAATAAATAAATAACAGAGCAGCCAAGAGCTGCCTAAAGAATTATAATCTTTATCACCAGAGAGGGACAGTCATCTCCTCTGAGCTGGGTAAAAAACATTTTATTTGAAATTGGATACCCCTTCGCCCTGCTTTCCTGATCCAAGGCCAGAGGCAGTCATAGCATATGGGAAAAGTAGGATCTCTCAGGTGGCTCTAGAGATGCACAAAAGGCAGCTAAGCACAAGGAATGACGTGAGGGGTAAAAATAAAATAAGAGGACTGTCTCGGGAGCACAATCAAAACCCTGCCCTTTTGTACATGGGTGGGATGTTCAGGTGAGTACAAAAGAGATGAGGCTTCAAACCACCATCTTGCCCTTTTTGACTCCTCCCCCCTCCTCAGCCCTCCTTTAAATAAACACAGACATGAATTACAGTTCGTTAATCATTCCAAATCCAAAATGTGCTATGGTTGGGTTCATGTAACATGTTAGGCTAGTATTGGCTAAAGGAGAGTAGGAGTGTTTATGGCTGAGCCTGTGGTTAGGAACGCAGCCTTTCTCTTGGCAGAGTGCGTGAGCCAGGCCCTCAGGTAAGATATCATGAGGTTCGTTCTGAAAAATTAACACAACAAACAGCTTTGAAATCTCTTAAAATGAAGGATAAACTTAATTCAGTTTTGGTCTATACCAGTGTTTCTCAACCTTTAGGACTTTAATTATTATTATTATGCATGTTAGCTCATTGTTTCTCAACCTGGGCAACTTTAAGATGGGTGGACTTCACCTCCCAGAATTTCCCAGCCAGGTTGAGAAACACTGGTCTATAAAATACTGCTATAGTTAGAAATACTGAATATGAATGTTCAGAACGTTTGCATTTCTCCTTAATATTACAAGTGTATTCATAGACATCTGTCTGCACTCCCAAGTTTTTATTCTTTTCTTCATCATCTGCTTTACACTTTAGCTTTTCTTTCAGTTCTAGTTTGCTGAGTTTTGCTTGCATTTTTCAATTAAATAAACAAATAAAAGAGCATAATATGATTTGCTTGGGTTTAGCATGATATATGAACATAGCAATTGTATGTATGTATGTATGTATGTATTTATTTATTTATTTGGCTTGTATGCCGCCCATCTCCCCCAATGGGTGACTCTGGGCGGCTCACAATAAAAACACAGTTCTCTCCCAGATGGCTAAAAACTATAAATAATTAAAAACATATAAAAAACCCTAAAAAACCTCCTCTGGTTTATGGCCCTAAAAAACCTGTAAGATGCTGGGGGGGGGAGACAACCCATCAACCCACCAGCCATCTCCACAGGTGCGGGCCCCCCTCTGGCCCCCAGGCCTTCTGGCAGAGCCAGGATTTGATCCCTTTCCTGAAGGCCATGAGGGAGTGGGCACACCGGACCTCAGGAGGCAGGATGTTCCATAGGGCGGGCGCTACAGCAGAAAAGGCTCTCTGCCTCGACCCCACCAATCGAAATTCCCTGACTGGTGGGGTCTGCAACCTGCCCCTTCTGCTGGACCGAGTGGGACGGGCTGAAGTGACCAGGGCGAGGCGGTTCCTCAGATAACCTATTTGGTTAACCTAGGTTTAGTGTTTTACATGTTGTGTGAACCCAGACGCTCTGTCTTCTGGGGATGATGGTCAGCAACTTCAAGGGTTTGAAAAAAGCTTTACAACGTATCTCCTTTGAGAACTGGCCTATTAATCATTATACAATACCTTCAAATTCAGAAGAAATATACCAGTGTTTTGGGCTTCACTTGTGTGAATCAAACTAACTGTGCTTTATTAAACCACAAGCTCAGGACAATATGCCAATAGATAGAGGGGGGTTTTGGAGGAGGAGAATAACAGAATGAGTTATTATCTTCCTGCTATGCTTGCATGCTTCCTCGACGTATCAAGATCGCTGGACTCCTGAATCATTGGTCTGATCCAGCTGGGTTCTGAAGCATGCAGTCAAGAAAAATATATGAGAGAGGAGTTGGATCATGCACACAGGGATACAAATGTCATTGACACCATCTTGAGAAGCCCCACCCCATATGACATCTCAGATCTGAAGAATAAAATTACACTTACAGGGACCGGGCCACCTGCTTGAGGTTGTCTGCACATCGAGGCCTCAGAATAGCACAAGTCTGGAAAAGCTCCAGAGATTCATGAATTTTCCCTTCCAAGCGAAAGATCAAAGCTGAGAAATAATATTGTCATAGCACATTAATCAGGAGAATCCCTTATTAATATTTTAATTTCTGCTAACTGTTTTATGGGAAAGTTCTGCCCTAAAGGACAGCCTAAAATTATTTTAAATACATAAATAAATGAACAAGGAGGATAGCTATCCTCTTCTTGGTTACACTTCTATTCAAAACTGCACTTTCCCAAAGCTATTTTTAATTTTAAACACACACTGGGATTGCAACACATGACTTGATGAGTAACATATAAATTGCCCCTATGCTGCATGGAGGTGTGATCCAGATTTTCCAAGTCACCATATGTAAATTACTTTACCTCCTCAAAGGAAGAGACTGGCTTGAATTTCATTCATCTCCCCTTCCCTTAAATACCAAACAGCCAGAGATTGTGCAAATATTCCACTTTCAGATTTTTCTAGAAAACAGGATGTGCTAGATTATTAAAGCACCATAATCTTTGACAATCCCTGAAGAGGTGGCTGTGTGTTCTTACAAAACACACAAATGCAGCTTGAAACCTGTTTAACCATGGAGGAATCATTTTTGCTTACCTTGAACGTAGACTGCGTACTCACACATTCCTTGGGTCTCCTGCAGTTGCTCTTTTATAGTAATCTGAACCACAAAGGAAGAGAGATTCAATAATGAGAATTTTTATTTCAGACAAGATGCAGAATGTCATTAACAACCCAATGCCTGGTCCTTTTACAAGAGCAATGCAACACTGAGCTAGCATTTGTTATGGAAGATCAGTCTTTGGGGAAGGATGGCACTGATGTTAGAATGTCTGTCCTAAGAATAAGAGATGGTGTTAGGTTGCATACAGCATGTGTATGTTTTTATTATCATTACATTTTATCTTACAATGTTGCCTTATTTTTTACCAAACTTTGTAAGCTGCTTGAAGTCAGTCTGATTGTTTATGTATTAACTTCTATGCTGCTTCAAACATTTAACTGTGAAGCCGTTTCTTGTGAAACAGGCTTAGATAAATATTAGAAATTTCTTAGCACAAGAAATAAAAGCCGAGCCACATTCTAAGAAAACTGCTCCAGTTAGGTGCAACATGGGATTTGAGCAACAGGACATGAATGGCCTGCTAAAGGCCAATTAATAAGCATTTGGCTGAGCAGAATAAATGTTCTTGTTGATCAGCCCAATGAGGGTTGAAGTCTAACACATCAAGAAGAAACTCAGTTGCAGAAGCAATGGCTCGTGTATGCCTACGGTATATCTCTTTTGTGTTTTGTATTACCAGTCAAGCATCATTCTAGCAAGTAAAAGGACTGTCTCTGAAATGTCGACTTAGAGACCCACTGTGACAGAATCATGCAACTTTTGTTCATCCAGTCACTTACAAAACCAGTCCTGTACGATCGGCAGACAAACTCTGTACGTGGCCATTTCCTCACCGTGACCCATCTATTGCTGAGGTTCTATATCAACACAGTGACAGTTGGAAGATGTGGGAAGCTGCTCCAAATCACTAGTGAGGAAACACTGTTCTATACTTTACTTTTTTTATGCCTGATGGTGAAACAAATAAGTTGTTCTCAGAAGAGAAGTCCCCTTCCGAAACATAACCAGCTAGAAAAGTCAATATTTGTCTGGGGGGAAAAACATAATAAAGCTGATGCTTCCACTGAATCAGAATGAACAAGTCAGAAGAGCAACTGCAACCATGAGCTTGTTAAATCAAAGCAAAGAAGGAGGCATGCAGACACAGCTGTTCCTTACGATGTAGGAAGAATGGTAACAAGTGATTCTATGGTATTATAAGTAAAAACAGTCCTTTACCAGGAAAAAGGCCCTCCAAGTGAACACAACTTATGTGTCACATATTTCTTCCCCTCTTGCATGACAGGTTTCATACTGTCACAAAACGCTCTGCAACTTGGTGCAGATCTCTCTGAGAAACCACTGGCTGGGAAAGACTACTTTCCACCATTCAGCATCAGCCCCAATTCAGAGTTATCCCAAAGAGTGCCCCAATCAACTTCAGATCATCCGTTGGATAGCAATCCTGGTTAGCACTAACCACAGCTAGTCACATTAATTAGGACTCTTGGAGGTACAAGGGAATTTGCATAAAGAAAGGAGGGAAGCTAAACCCTGGCTTGGAGAACCATGGAAAACCAAACTGAACCCTATCCTGAGAACAAAGACCTCCCTGAAATTAGGGTCTCTTGTTAAATGGTTGTTCAAGGAATGACATGCTCTCATCTGGTTTGTGTGGTTTGTTTTCTTGGCAACATTTCTGCAGGTAACATTTTGGCCCTTTCCTTCTTCTTCCTAGGGCTGAAAAAGAATGACTGGCCCAAAGTCATCCAGCTGGCCTCGTGCCTAAGGCTGGACTAGCCCAGGGTATTTAACCACTGCACCAAACTGGCTCCTACCTTACATGCATCATAATCTTTGCGGACGTAGTACAAGTGGATCAGCCAGTTCCTTTTCTCCAGAATGGGAAGGTCAGGCACTGTGAAACAGGATGACAGAACAAATATTTAGAGAATAAGTGACTGTCTGTTTTAAGACCCAGGCCTCCAAAGTTGTGCCCAGAACTAGAGCAACATGAGGCAATATCTGCTTTCCTTGCTCCAATGTAGCAGAAGGCAGCAGCAGGAGAAAGATGTCATGCTATACAATGGAGAAGGTTTTTGAAAGATTACAGCAGGAGACCCAGGAATGCTGAAGACGACACAAAGTCATGGAAACCACTACATATCTAATGATCTTGCATTCCAATCTCATTTCTGAGTTGTTCAAAGCAATTAATATCACACTGAAAGCAACCTCATAACAAAAACAAACGTAAGACTAAAAGATACAGTCTCCTTTCTCCAAGCCAACAAATAGACATTCAACGATATTTCAGGTCAACGACAGACAAGAAGTTCCACAAACTGAACAGTCACAAAAAAATCCATTTCCTGGTCCATTCCAACTGTACAAGAGTAATGAGCTCTTGGAGGGGGTGAGTGTGTAGGAGCAGATTATCCTTCATCCCAAAGTCTAAGGCTGGGTGTGTGTGTGTGTGTGTGTTTCACATCTGTCAACCCCCCACTGCCTTTCCAAAACCAGCTGCATGGTAATTTTCCTGTGAGAGATGGGGAAACAATATTACACACAGTCTGTAATTGTATTAACTAATTGATTTCCTCTTATTTTAATTACATACAGGTTAACCCATATTTAATTCTTATTCTGGTCCTGCTGCTTCACACTTTTTAGATTATAGCCTCTGGTTTGAAAAAGGTTGCTCGTTCCTGTTCAAAAGCAATAAAGGTTTTTAGAGATAATAAACAACCCTTTAAAGTGGGCCCTGAACCAGACCAAATTTTACTCCTTTTTGAATTCTATGGAGCATCAAGCTGGCTATCATTAGAAGGGCAATGAGACTGAGATACCATGACAAATCTTTTCCTCTTACTGTGAAGGGGGGGGCACAGGCGGTCAATGTTAAGCTCTCCAGCAGCTTTGGCTCACAATACGATCAATAGGAGGGAGCCCCCAGCAACTAATTAGGATCCGGTATTGCTTTTCCCAACCACCTCTATGCTGGATTGAAAGTTTTTAAGAATACACCTCCGTTCCCATCGTACCAACATGACTTGGAGCACACCAAACTCATTCCTGCAGCTGAAAGGTTGGTAAGCCAAGGTAACCATAGCAACTAATAGGGGAAAAAAATGTTTGTAAGTGGATATTATGATAAAAGAGCTCAGCAGAAAACAAGGGGGGGAAAGCTGCTGAGACAGCAAACGCAGAGGTGATGGTGAAGAACCTATAGGGCAAGTGCTGGCAAAAACTTTCCCTCTTGAATCAAGTAGTTCTTAATTCATATCAAGAAAAGTCTCCTTCCAGATCACACTGACTCAAACTCAGACTGCCTCCACTATGTCTCCGACTCACCCCTTCCTTGAGCAAAGGGGACTGGTTTGCAAAAAAGGAAGTAAACCATCTGAAATAGGTTGCTCGGGTGCTACAATGAATGCTAATCACAGAAAGTATACCTCTAGAGCTTTTGCAATATGTCGGACTAGCATACTCAATTCGTCCAATTTATTTTCAAGGTGGCCGGAAGGACAAGCCCTCTATATATGGGGAATCACTGCAGTCACCTTCAGTAGCACAGGAGCTCCACTGTCAACCAATGGACAAATGTAATGTTTTTAGCAGTTTTGCCGCAGGGTGATCAGCGGACGTCCTAAGAATTGGTATTCAAGCATAATTTCTCTGAGCCTCATGCAGCCAATATAGTATGTTTCCCTTTATTTAAAAGCCAAGAAAAACTGAGAGATAAAATTGTACCGCAATTTCTTTCAGTTCCCTTTGTTTAAACTCACTGACTTTTTTGAATGCCTAAACTGGATTTACGATCAGGCATGGAAGAAAGATACAGCAGATATGACAGCGTGATCTTTCAACCCAGATTATCCAGGGACAGGGAACAGTATCAGCTCTTTGGCTTTGGAGATCAGAAGTACAACTCACATAGGCTATGCTAAACATATCTTCTCAGGACTTATTCCCAGGTAAGCAAGCACAGAATTATAGGCTCATTTAGTTATATCTGATCTGTGGCCTGTAAATCATGGTCACAATGTTGTTCCTGGGATCCAAATGAGCTTGACTGTTTTTGCCCATCCTTAGTAGTGCCATATCCACAGTTCATCTTCTTGTGTGCACAAATGCCTATGGGAGCTAAGGAACTCTGTATCTTGAAATTCTTGAGACACATGTCCTACAGAGAGGCTTACTTCTTCTATCTCAATCATTATAACTATTTGGATTTTCTAGGCAAATGTGCCCGCACAATCACTATCTCTCAGAGCATGTCACCCAGCAATATTCCTCCAGCTGTTCTAACTCTGTCTCAGGTTGGCTCCAACTGAACTTGTAAGACCTTGACACCATCATACAGTTCCAGTGAAACAAATTTGTAAAAATGTTCTTCACTGCATCCTTCTTCCTCAAGCCCATTTCTGTCCTGCAGACAGTCCAACAAATGCATCAATAGATTTCTTTAAAGCACAAAATCTTGGCAACCCCAGTCTTCAAACACAGCAGGTCCAAATATGGAATGTTTGCTTTCCCAGTTTCAGAGAAAGCCTACTGTCGCTGCTTGTCTCGTTTTAGCTTTGCCTTGTTACATTAAAAGTGTGAGGAAATAAAAATTATGAATGTTTCCATTTTGTGGCAGCATTTGAATTTTCTAGGCCAGTGGGACTCATGCTTCATCTTTAAAAGAAGCCAAGGAAACTACAGGAACAAGGAGAGAGATGACAGCAACAGAAGAGCAAAGAGGAAGAGCTCTGGCACAAATTCAACAACCTGACATTAGTGTGAATTAGTCTTACATTGACAGCCAGGTGCCTTTGATTCTCCTCAGCAAGGCACAAGAGAAAATTAGAACATCTATTTTTTTTTCTATTTTCTTTGCACACCAACATTTTAAAATTATAATCTCTTTAAAACAAAAGAAGATGGAGAAATCACCAAGGTACTCAATATTATATCGGTCTTCCCCAATCTGGCTACTCGAAGTTTGCCACCTAAAGAGAATGCTGGCGAAGATCAGTGAGTGGAATTGTAGTCCAATATTTCTGCAAAGTTCAGGTTGGTAAGATTTATATGCATCAGTTCCCTTTATCTAAGGCCAAGGTTAATCAGAGATGCATAATCAATTCTCTAACCAGAGGGCCTTACTGCATCACACTGTACATAATCCAAATATCTGAAGGTTATAGACATATTTCTTCCCATACGCACACACAGCAGGTAGCTTTGAAATCTCTGTATTCCCAAACTCTGTTATTGTCTCAGTGCTTAATGTTCTCTTTGCTCACTTTTTCAAACAGCCACTGGAATCAACTCTAAATCAAACAATAAACCTGTATGGCTTACAGTTATTTACAGTCAACTGGGTTTAATAAAACCTATCATAAACAATTCTGATGCTTGCAACAAAGCTATAATTCATCTCGCTATCCTGCATTAATAGTCCCCGTACACCAGAAAAGCAAAAGTTTGATTGAAATGGCAAAAAAAAAAAGAAAGACCATTTAAGCGAACAAAGAAAAGGAACACGTTTCTAACTCTGCATCTCCCCTTAGTGGAAATCAAGCAGTACGACAAGCTTTCTTTTTTCTTTCCAGATGCCTCCAAATGTCTGAAAGAGAGGGTACAATGTGGGGCTTCTGCTGATATTAGAAATAGTTTGTCTCCTGATATAGTTACACCAACAGCAACATTTGTAGGTATCAGTTTATTTAGAAACCCTCACCATTGTTGAAACTGAATGATGCAGTGTCTTAAAGGGGTTAGAGCTATCCCATTTGCCAGATGGATCACTTCAGGCTGACAGTGGCTCAGTTCACACAACTCATTAAATCAAAGCCAATAAAACAGATGATGGCTTAGGGTGATATCTGAAGCCATTTTACTTTGGCAGAACACAGAGCATACAAATCATTTAGACAGCTTCAGAATAGAATGGGGAAAAAATGGGATTTCCATGTAGGATTATACATTTATCTACTGTACCTCTTAAGTCTGAGTATTCTTGTAATATTAAAACACATTATCTTGAACAGTGTTGAAAAAAAGAAGCG
Organism: Liasis olivaceus; assembly: GCA_030867105.1. NCBI lineage: Eukaryota > Metazoa > Chordata > Lepidosauria > Squamata > Pythonidae > Liasis > Liasis olivaceus. The sequence goes on along the minus strand of CM061362.1, from coordinate 17,038,048 downwards.
TGAAATCATACAAACAGTGGTGCTTACCTATGCAATAGTTACACTTATTCTTAAGAAGCCTCCCAAAGTTAATCAGCTTTCATAATACTTGCGAAACATAAACCCCCAAATATACAATCCAGTCCATTAAGCATACAGTATTTGTTTTCAGCTGAAATAAATTCTGCACTATCTTAATCTTTCCACTGAAACAGAGATATAAAACAGGTAAGCTCTACCCATCAATGCTTTAAAAGGCCTGGAGGGTCTTAAAACAGAAACTTTTGTGATGGTACAATTTCCCAGACAAAAGCAGAAGCAGTTAAATTCACCTATCACCACTGGCCCTTTTGATGTTGTAGCTGGCATGTGCTAAATCTCACAGGGTGCTCTATGTTGGCTGGGAAATGCAGCTCTAGAAAAGTATGGCAAAAAAGCACTTACGGCAAAAAAAAGAAAAGAAAAAAAGCCACTCTCATGCATAATTATCAATATGCTCTGCATTCACCCAGCAGGAAATTCAATCTACCTCAACCTTATTCCATCAGAAGAGATTTACCATACTCCACTATTCCGCATTTATTTCAACAAGAGAAAATTCAAACGAGCAATTCCATTTAGTGTTCTGCTTCTGTACAGTAAAAAGCCTGTGATGAATCTGCCTAAAAATCAGGATCCTTCCAGTTGAGTCTTTCATTGTACAATTGCTCTGAAATCGTTGTCAGAATTTTATGGCAGTCCGAATGGATAATGTCATCCTCTAATTATATTAATCCTATGTTCTCCTACTGCTCTGTTATATTCATCTTTTTCTCAACCACAAAATACTCAGTAAAGAAATAAGGAGCAGAACTGCAGTGCCATTTATAGCAGAGGCAAGCAGGAAAACAGGCAATTGAGTCAAGACAGGAAAGGCTGTTGGTGTGCATGGCAAGTTGCACATACCCTTTCCTTCTCAATGTATTTACTACACATATACAGTAGCAATGAGGCCATTACGGCTGGCGCATGTACCGAAGTCCAGAGCCACATGTCCAAGAGGCAGTGGTGAAATAAATGCAGCAGACTTTGCTCCCCAAGAACAAACATTTCAGTGTGAGGGGAAAGGTCTTTTCTCCAGCCCCCTCCAACTTGGATCTCCCATCCATTCCCTCTCCTGGGACTTTTATGGGCTTATAAAGCAGACAGCGAATGCCCCAAACACGGCAGAGTTTCCTTCTGGGTAATCATGAAGGCTGTAATCTGACTGTAAGGCTGCAATCCACTTTCTGGTGTTCACTGAAATTAATATCCTAATTTAACATTTCCATATGAAGGAACACAAGAGGTTTCAAACTATCTTTACCGCTCCCATTACAGTATAGATACAGAGTTTGGGAATAATGAATCAAAGGAACATGTTCCATAAAATAAAAAGGGAGACAGGTAACTGAAGATGCGATAAAGCTTTTCTTTCCTTCCCTCATTATCTGGAAATGGAACCGAATCCAGCTTTATTATCCCCATGCCAAGATCCTTCTAAAATTGTTAACCCCCAAATCAATCATTTTAAATAAAGATCCTTTCCAATATTAATTAAAGCTTTCTTGTTTGAGAGCATTCCTTTTGATCACAGATGAGGAATTAAGAGATGAATTGCCTAATGAAGTACAAATGCGCCCACGTCAATTTCATTTCCTGCAAAATGACGGAAGGCTTTAATTACTGGGTTTCTTGCATCATTTTTACTTTCTCTTTCTCTTTGAAATGTACAACCAGAACAAGCTCTCAGATCTGAGACAATATTTTGTAGAGCAAAGGCACTGGCTGACTGTGGCCGTTTGAAGTACAGGATGGTTTAAAGCAAGTAAAAACAGACTCCAAGTGATCAGGCACAGTCCGAAGCTTTAGAAAAGTTGGTTCCAGTTAAATTCTAGGCCACAAACGCAAAGAAGAGACAGTGGATTAGTAAATTTCCTGAGTTTACTTCCAACAAGTACAGTTTCCAATAAACTATTTCAGCCACAGTTATTTGCTCTTGCTGCTGCTAAGCTGCAAAAAGTTATAACAGCAGGATCCCTGTTTTCCCCTTACTACATCTGGTTTGAATTATTTCAAAGGGAGGAAGTTTATTCTTAATACTCAACTGCCTTTGCATTACTCATAAATTCCAGAAAGAGAGCTTTACTCTGTTCCTCATTGCCCGCTTGGAAACAGCACACAAGTAAGCTATTGAGCTTCACAATAAAGCTGACACTGCCACTACTTCTGATGTGATACATTACAAAGGGATAAAACAGGCACTATTGGTTTGTATCTCTCAACAAACCCATCTAATTAGGAGACTTAGTAAATTTCTCATTTTTTAAAAATCATCCTTAATATACTGGAAGAACAATTAGGTAACATCACCACTGTGAATAATGCAAGACCTTTAAAGGACTTCAGTGGATGAATGGCCATAAAACTGTACTAGCAAAAACGACAACCAAAATACCACATAATAAGATCAATCAAAGCACCCACAAAAACAGGGGCTAAATAGTTCAGAATCACATGGCTGGGTATTCTGAGATTAAATTACCAATCCCCAACCCCACCCCACTCATTTATACAAGCAACATCCTGAATAAGATATGTAAAACCAAAATTATACATCTCTGTACTTCTTAAGAGGATCTATACTGGGGGAAGAGGGAGCGCTATGTGGAAGTTCCCACGCATCTTATTCCAAACCAACAGATTACCTCTCCTTAGTGGCTTCATTTAAATGTTAAACAGCAGAAAGGAGAGAACCAAACCCTGGTATCACATCAGACTCTGCCCACAAAGAATCAAGAGATTGGCAGATCTGAACGACTTTATTGGCAACACACTGTGCAAACTGGTCAGAGCAGCCATGCAGGAAATCTACCTGTTGTTCTCTCCCCAAAAGGGAGTGGACCATCTTAAACAAGGCTCTTGACTCACAGCTCATCAATATAACAAGGGCAGAGAAGTGACAACATTTTGCCTCCCCTGATCATCATGGAATCAAGCTTGAGTTAAGTACTCAACAGAACTGCCCATCAGATGGCTGGGAAACTCCCCAAGTGCCCACCAGAATCTATCCAGATCCATAAGGTATATAGGGCAGACCATGTGAATTAGCCTATTCACCCATGGCTGGCAGTTAATCTCATCCGGACCACGATGACATATCAAGTCAAGTCTCTTTATTTCAGTCCTTTACCAGCAAAACAAAGCTTTGAAAAATAGGATGATAGCTGTCCCATTGAAATAATAGTGCAACCTATATAGTATAAAAATTGACTAATTTTTTTTAACTGCTAACACAAACTATAAAAATTATGATACCAATACAATTAAAACTGTAAATTTAATGTCTAAAATTTGTAAATTTATTAAACTGAAGCGTTTCCTACACATGCCGACAAGTGAATACATTAGAGGCAGTAATTAAAATGGGTAAAATAACTATAGAGATATAAATTAGAACAAACCTCTTCCTGATCTGGCTTTGGGAAGTTCTGTTGCTGCTGGCTGGGATGCAGTCTGAAATAATATAAAAATAGTAGCAAAAGTATGTCAGAATTAAAAATTTAAAGGAATTACATTATTCACAAGTTCCAAAGTTTAGATCAGTAAATACACACAACTGTGGGGAAAAAAGAGAAAAGCCAACAGCATATTCTCATGCATATTTTTTGTTAGAACCTAGAATTCAAATGTATTACTGCCTCTGAACTCAAAGGTCTGATTTAGCTATTAGAGTTAAAATCTAGTGCCTTTTAAAAAGTTATTTAACCCAAAGCCCCTCTTCTGTACTTGCAAATTCCAAACATAAATGGCATTCTATATGAAACTATATTTCTTCTTGTCTAGTCTAAATCTTTCTAATATTTGAATTCTGATACTGGATGGAGGGGGAACCTCTCTGAACTACAGTAACCGAATTATGTTGCAAATTGTGTCCAACTTTGCCATCTCATCACATATTTGTTTTTAAAAAAATAATAACCTCCCCCCAAATACACATGTGTTTTCTTGAGAGAAGGTACCCTACAAGCTCAGTAATTCTGGATGCCCCTTCCTAAAGTTTGCCAGTTCTGTAGAATAGATATTATACGTGCCATCACAGAATACACCTAACTGATATACCTTGTAACCTCTTAACAAAAAAGTTGCTGGTAATCAGCTAAGTATTAGCTGATTAGTTATTATTAGCAATGTAATAGTTTAATTCCATTCCCTTCCAGTTGCTATCTTCCCTCCATTATTATTAACACTGAAGATTATTCATTATTCTGAAGTTCAGAATTTTCAAACATGAAACAATTTTCTCACTTGTCCTGGTGGCTGCAATTCCCAACAGCAACTGCATGAAAGAACCCAGAAAAGTTTTGTTTTTTTTCGTCTTTGTGGAGACCAGAGGACATGCCTGTTTGTTACACACACACATACATCACACAATCAAATACCTTGTGGTATTTTAAAAATTCATAAATGTAGAGCAGCTAAATCAATTGTCAGCTACCTAATTAAATACATAAAGTGTCATTCTAGGTATCTATAAACACAGAGATAAAAATGAGATCAGAGAAATGAAATGCAGAAAACACAGGAAGTGATAATTACCTAATCGTTAATAAGGTAATTGTCACCGCCAATAGCTCCTGCATTTCATTCCATTTGACTTCTTTGGTTACAGTCCTTCCCTTCCCTATCAACCATCTATGGTCAGAATAACATCTTATATCTCTCATGGCATAATACAATCATTAGACACTAAGGTGCCTTCAGATACTTCCTTGTTTTTGGCGCAACAACCTAATTCCGCTACCCTTCTGGAAACTGACTGCACACAGATACCTTAAGAACACAAGATGCTGAGCTGCACTTCTTTTTGGCAAGCACACATTGCTTTTTAAACCAACTCTGCTCTCTTCTGAAAGCTGAAGATGCACCAGGGATAAGAAGGGGCAGAACTGCTGATTAGGTTCAAAGCAAAGCACAAAAAAGTCCCTAATCTCTTCTTGAGCGAGTCTTCCTTTGTAGACTCAGCATTCAGTTAAAACATGGCCATTTCAAGAACAAATATTGGCATTAATCATAGTCAGTGACGTCACTAAATCAAGAGAACAAAGCAAATATGAAAGTATTGTTTTCCTTTTTAACTTGGCAGGTTTAGCCTTTGCCCTGAAGTTTGTAATTCCAGTAAATAAGCCCCACTCCCCACCTCCATCTCTAACATCACAGGCACCGTCACCTAGATATATATAGGTGATAATTTTTACCTAATAAAAATGGCATATTGCCAATATCATATCTTTGAAAACCAGAGAAGGGTGGAGGGAGAGAATGAATTGTTTTAAAAAAATCAGTATCTCACTGTTGAATCATAGCTCATTTATTCTAAATGAGCCAGATGTCCTTCAGGGAAAGTACTATATATAAGTTATGCCAGAAAAGGTCTCCCAAGGCCCTCTGAAAGAAGAAGCTGCAGAAGGAAATACAGTACTTTCAGTCTGGTAGTAGGTCCTTAAACTCTCGCAGAAAGAAACATACTGACGTTTCTAAAATCATGTTGATTTAGGAGCTGAGATTGGCTGCAAGACTGGCAAAGGGTCTACCTTCATGCCAATAACAGTAATGTTATTGTTGTCCTAATCAGTACAATCTCTCCCCACCCCACCCCTTTTAAAAGTAAACATCTTGATGATCAAAAACATGATCCAATAGCAGGAAGCAGTGAATGAACCTGGACTACTAAATGTTGTAACTATGCACACAAGCTTCTCTTTAGGGCAAAGGAGCTGCTTTGTTATCCCCTACGCAGCCAACAACATTGGCCTTTTCACTGGAGGTCTAGCAGCACAAAGCACCTTTTATCAGCAAAGACTGCCATATCAGTCAACCACCAATAGGGCATTTTTTGTGCTTTGGAATTAATTGGATTATTATACCATGTTGGAAGTGGATCTGCCGTTGAGGACAATCTGCAAAATATGGGTAGCATAGCTCTGCCACCAGTGAACCCAGTTATATGGAATGTACCTTGTCAGCCACAAAGTAACTTCACCGACTCCAGAGATATTTCTGGTCTCCATACAAAGATTGACTTGTAGCAAAATCCTATTTTGTTTGAGACCACATTACCTTAAGGCAGTCTTATAGGTAGGCAGTTGAGGGAGTGGATGAATCACTTCCAAACAGAAGTTCATCCTTGCATATGAATGAACAAAAGGAAATGGCCTTATTTACAATCTGCTTTCCAGATCCCCTTCTCTCACACAAACCTGCTGGGTGACTGAGATTCTGTTTAGATGCTTGCCAATGACCCCACGGCAGAGCTGTTTCGATTGGGTTTCACTGCTTATGACATGGTTTTCCCTGGGCAATTTTAGCTGGCAGCAATTCCATCTTTCTTTTAAACCTTTTAGAGAGCCAGTTTGGTGTAGTGGATAAGGTGCTGGCCTAGAAACCAGGAGACTGAGTTCCAGGCCTCCCTTAGGCATGAAAGCCAAGTGGATGACATTGGGCCAGTCCTTCTCTCTCAACCCAACCCACCTCACAGGCTTGCTGCTGCTGTGGGGAAAAGAAGAGGCAGGAATATTACGAATGTTGGCTGCCTTGAATTATATATAAAAAAGGCGGGATAAAAATTTAACAACAAAAACAGTAATAATTTAAGAGATGTTTGCCCAGATTATTCTAAAAAGTGGAGTATCGTAAGGCTTTATCTGCTGCTATGGTTTGATGCTGTTTTACAGGGTATGTTTCTTGGTGATTGGCTTCATTTTGATATATGAAGAGATTTTTACTTGAAAATAGCTTAGAATTCATTCAGTAAAATTGTGTGCCATCAGACAAAAGGGCTTATACCTAGGGCAGAGCTCTGGAAACAAAAATAAGTTTTGTTTAGGTAAACTGTTGCTTTGATTTCTTATAGCCCAGGTGCTTCACTGCTCAGAGGGGAACCTTTACATTTAAACCTCAAGTTTTTTAGAATCACTGCTGTTAAGCACTTCTGACTTCAATAGTGCTGTAAGGTAATACAGAACAAGTGAACAGATTTTTTAAAAAATAGTTTGAAGCTTTCTCCATAATACTTTGAGACGCAGAGTTAACTGTGCTGGATGGAAATGGTGCTCTAGTTCCAAATTCAGTTCCAAAAATCTTACCCCAATTAAAATGTCAAAACTTTCCTGTTGTAGTACCAAATATAGTCAAGCAGAATAGATAATCAGTTGGCTTGTAGATTGTAATTCTTTTGCCAAAGGCAGCATGCTGAGCTAAAGCTTTTATTAAAAGAGCTATTAAAAATCCTGGAATGTGTTTATAAAGAACCAAGATTCTAAGTACACTCTCCAGCTGTGACCAGCAAAAGAAAAAAAAGATACATCCATGAGTCATATCTTTTGAAGAGAAATACTGAAGAATATTTTAACAAATTCAATAGTAAACCAGGTTGCCATAAACAGAGAGCAGAGTTTAAAATCTGCAAAGGTACTGATGAAATTTTTGTGTGTGATCTTCTCTTTACTAAAATCTGGTTTATATTCACAGCAGAGTGAGATGTAAAAGTTCTGAAGTTGTAGAATGGACTATAGTATTATCATTTTTGAAACACCATTGGGGGAGGGGGGAATGAAGATTTTTTAAAATTACCTTTTACAACATTAAGCAGAGAAAAACAATAAAAAGATTATCATCAGCCTTCTGGGAAACTGAATAGATTTTTTTTTTTTACCACTTTTTAATGATTATCCAGCAACCATTTCATCAGAGCAGTAAAGGGAAAAACTGAGATTTATATAACATTCAGAAGTGGTACCTGCAGTTTCTACTTTTCCTTCTCATTCCCCACTCCATATCTTTTTCATTTTGTATCATCTTCTTAGCTTTTAAATGTGACTGCAAAATCTGTCTCTTTTTATAGCTAAGTATCGTTGAGATCCTTCCAGGAAAATGAGGAGTCAGCATGGCCATTCCCTAAACATATGATTTAGTCTTTAGGATACCACAGGATGCTAAATTGTATAAGTGTGTGTGTTTGATAATAAACGAACACTACCCCACCAAATTAGGACTACTATATATTAGCTGCAAAAATCTAGAAGGCCAGAACATGGCAGCAAATATCTGGTTACACAGATCTACTTGGAATCAAACCTAAAGGATAGAATTTATTCTAAATGAAGTTAAAAAACCAGCACTTGAACACATATTCCACGTTATAAAACATCTGAGATGCTTCTTTCCTTATTTTCTCATGTTTCCTTCCTTTATCCTTACTCACTGCCTTTTAGACCAGAAGCTTAGGCCATGGCTCTTTTTTTTTTTAAAAAAAAAACTTGTTTGGCCAAACATGAACTAGCAAAAGATCTCAGATGTGGAAAACCAATGTAGCATTCCAATCTAAAGTACCTTAGTCCTTCAGTGAGTTACAAAATTCTGCTCAGATGGCCAGTGGGCTTTAGGAAACTACAAAAGTTGCTTGCAGAACTTCGATGGGACTCCAAGTCTCCTACTTCTTTTCAAATATCTGCCCCAAAGTCCACCTTTTCTATGAAGGCTCTGGCACAACTTTCCATAGTTACCACATCTGGCTGTAACTAAACCTAATAATGTATAAGCAAAATAACCACAAATTTGCCCCCACAGACACTTGGCTCTGCTTCTCTCCCCCCTCCCCATTATTTTCACTGCATCAACTTTTAGATGGAAAGCCCGTCAAGGGAGAGATCTTGTCCACGTGGAGAGCTTCCAGCTGGCTAGATCTCTAGCAATCAAAGCATATTGCGTGGTCATTATTACTATAATATTTCATCCCACCGTTTTTATATATATAACTCAAGACGGCAAATGTTCGTAATACTCCTGCCTCTTATGTTCCCCACAACAACAACCCTGTGAGGTGGGTTGGGCTGAGAGAGAGGGACTGGCCCAACATCACCCTACCGGCTTTCATGGAGGCCTAGAACTCACCGTCATGTGCTTTCTAGGCCAGCCCCTTCACCACTGCACCAAACTGGCTCTCAATAGGCCAATATCTCATGCCAGTATTTCCTCTTTAATAGAAGTACTGCCACAGAAAAAGTCAGACGAAATAGAGGGTAGGCTTAACAGAGGGATCCGAGTTGCCTGGGGCCCAGAGTTATTGGGAATTGGGTGGTGTACAAAGGGAATCAAATGAAATAGATGAAAACCCTACTTTTTAAAAGTAGTACGTGCTTGGCAGGGAGACTAAGCAAAGACTAAGTGTGTCCTTGCAGGGGTCGCAGAGGGTTGAGCAGGGGAAAGAGAAGAAAAGAGGCAGCCCCTCGCAGGAGGCCGGGGCGCCATAAAATCCCCCCCCAGGCTCTGGCTGCGCTCCTGCACCCCACAGTAAGCCGCAGTCTGCCTAGCCACGGTTTGCTGAACAAGCCGCAATAGGCTGCTCTGGCACAAAGATGCTAAGCCGTGGTCCGCAGCTAAGAAACCACCGCTAGCTGGGTTCCCACCGACCTAGAACCACTCCGACCACAGGAGGGCAGGGCCTGCTGGGCGAGCCGGCCCAGGAAGACGGCGGGAGGAAGGGCAAGGCGCAATTAGGCCACGCAGGCGCTGGAAAAAAAGGGCCCCGTCCCCTCCCCGGCCCTCCCTTGCCCCCCAGGAGGGGAAAGCGAAGCAACAGTCGAGAACGGGGACTCCCGCTCACCGGCCGGGCTGTCACCTCCGCCATGGCGTCTCGGCTCCTAGCAAGCCTCCACCAGCTGCCCGTTGCCTAGGTGACCAGCCAGCCCGGAAGTAATCGCTCCGCGGCGCGAAGGGCCCGGATATTTCGTTGCCACGGTAACCAGAGCTTCCGGTCTCTCTGAACCCCACCTCTCCGGCTACGTTGCGAACCCTGAAGCAGGCTGCGATGTCAAGGCGAAGGAGGGAACGGAAGTGACGCCACAGATCTCGGCCAGGAGAGGGGAGGGCTCGAGGAAGTGATGGACGGGAGATTCCAAAGTTTCGCTTGCTTCTAAAGGTTCCCCCCATTTTTGTGAATTGAACTCGCCCATTGAGAACGGTGGCCCCCGACAACAATAGGGAGCGAACTATTTTAGATAGCCAGCGGGGGAGAAAAAGAAAAAGACCAAAAATCTCCCTGCAAGATTCCAGACACTTATTTTGTATTTTTGCAAGATCCCGGGTGCCAGGTGTCGCCCCTTTGGAAGCGGGAATTTGAGCCGTGGAGTTGAGTTTTCCTCTATGGGTTGTTCTTCGTTGTGGCCCTTACATTAGTCTTTCTCAACCTTGGCCACTTTGAGATGGGTGGACTTCAACTCCCAGAATTCCCTAGCCAGCCATGCTGGCCAGGGAATTCTGGGAGTTGAAGTCCACCCCCCTTAAAGTGACCAGGGTTGAGAAGGGCCACCTTACATGGCCCTTTCTTGTCGATTTGCACCGTTGGATGCAAAGAGGAAAAGAGCAACTTCAGCGAAGCCCAACAAGCCGTTCAGGATTGGTTAGCTCCCTTTGATGCCCTGCAATTCTGGATCCAGGGGTGCCCCAAACAGCAGGACAAAGATTGATAGCCCTCATCTGTTGGATGAGGACAAAGTTATTGACTTCATTCAAACTTTAAACAGAACATGGTTCAAAGCAGAGCTGCATAATTATGGATGTAGAAATCCTCGCCCATTTCCTTCATACTTAACCTTTGTTCTCCTAAGTTGGATTTTGAACATCCATTATTAACTAGCGTTTACTGAAACCGGTTTACCCGGGATGCAGTGAAACGCTTTCCTACCATGCAGTTGGCAAGCCTGTGTTGTTTAGCAAGGCCCGTGTTCAACACACTCACTGCAGAATTGCATTTGAATTCAAAATTTAATAAAGTGATCAAAAATTCTGGGAGATGTGGGGGGGGGAGAAGATGGGGGAGACAATACTTTGATCAGCCCAAGGAAGAAAATGCTGCCGTTTCTATGGGAACAGGCCTGGGCAATACTGAACACGTCGGCAGGGTTAAATTTGCAAGCTACAGAATTAAAAATAACAAGGAAAGTACGGGCCGTCAAATCCAACACTATTACAACAGGATATGAAAGAAGTTAAGTAACGAGGGCTTTTCACTGAAGACATCGACATGATTCACTGATATCTCCCAATCCTTTCAGTGCTGGTGAACAAGAGGTTATGAGCCTTGAGAATTCCTCTAACTCATACTACTTAGAAAATATAGGTCTCGTGAATTTGCAGCATGTGGACTTCACATTATTATTAACAGTCATGAGATCTTTAAAAAAAAACAAACTCAAAAGTCACTTTAAAACAATAGGGTTACTACAGAGCAGGCTAGCTTTGGGAAGGTTACTAGATTTGTTTATGACAGGTTTTGCCAAACAGAGATTTTAGACGGGGATGAATAAATCAGTTACTTGCTGCATCACTCAAGAGGCAAAATCTTAAGAGCAGGAAATCGTAACGTATGGATGATATGAAGCAGCAAGGTATACTATAATGGTTTAACTGCTGAACTTCAGTTCCATCATCGTCTGTGAAGCATTGGTCAAGCTTATGCTAATCTTAGTCGAGCCCATTGTTTCTTAAACTTTTTTCTCTCGGGACCCCTTATCACTTTTAAAAATTATGGAGAACCCCAAAAGAGCTTTTGTTTGGGTTATCCTTATCGATATTTACCGTAATTAAAATTGGCGGCACTCGCCGCTTCTCACAATTGTTTGAGGGGATTTTAATATTGTATTATTTTTCAACATAGGCTGGCAAATAATTCTGATTTCATGGACCCCCGAGAGGGTCTTGGGGGAACCCGCCGGGGTCCTAAGGACCACACTTGAAGAAACATTGGTCTAGCCTATGGACAAGATTGTTGTAGTACTAAGGGAAAAGCCAGCTAAGTTACTCTGCATTTGATGGAGGAAAAACAGTCCTCAAATCAGCTTAAGATAGATGAAGGAAGACAATGTGACTATGGGGCCTATGGCAAGCCAAAACACAGACTAAGTTGCATCTGAAAAGCTATATTCCCAATGACTCTACTCAATCAGTTGCTTCTGAAAAGCTACACGTCCCAACAAAGACTAACATCTGCTTGGTGCCTTCCAGCGGTTCACCTGCCCACAATGCTTTCCCTAATGTGTATGAAGATGCAAGTTTACTGCAAGCAAACACACGTAAAAAAATAACAAATGAAATAACAAAATAAAAGTTTATTAGAATTAGGAACGCAGTTTCTCCCTCCGATTAGCCTTAACATGGAACAGTCCGCCAGTTACAATGAAGTCTAAGAACAGTTAATTCCACAGCATGAGGTGCTCTTTAGATGGGGGGGAAAAAAGGAAAGAAACTTACAAGCCTTCAGTCTAGCGCAGTCCGTTCCAATAGTCTTACCATCTTAAATGCTGGATTACAGGAGCTTTCTATACATGGAAAGGTTTGCCAAAGAACAGCACTCTTGTCTCACACAATAACTGGTTTCTAATACAGCAGTTGTACTACAACACTTGAGTTAAATGGTTCTGAAAACTTAGACTGTTTTGATACATACACGAGCAATAAAACCCAATGCAGTCAACTCAATGGAGTAGAAGAGGGTGGGCGTGAGAACGAAGGCCACGTCCTTCCCTGTCTTGTGTGGCGAGAGGCCCCTCATTCAGTCAGCCCGTGGCGAGGCAACACAGACCATAACTTCAGCAGGTTGCACCAACCAAGGTTTGAAAGTGGCCGAGAATTTGCTTTTTTAAAAGAAAAGTCCTATTTGCTTTATCTTCTAAAGGAGAGGAAAGCAAGGGAGGGAGGGAGGGAGGGGAGCATAAGTCTAGGAGTAAGCCTCTATAAGAACTTCCGATTCAATGATCTCCAAATCCCGGTTTTAGGAAGCTCCCCTCCCGCCCCCACATTGCATGAGCTCCTGAAATAGAAGGTACAGTATAACAATGCATTTATATACAGTTTGTTAAAAAATATAATACAGCAAAGGGGCAATGGCAAAGTATTCAGAAAAGAGCTTAGAATGCAACAAATGTGGGGAACATCATGGCCGTATTCAATGTGGCATTCAAAGAATGACTACTTGTTCCATCAAGCTAGTTCCAAGCAAGGATGATGAAGGAAATCAAAACACACACACACACACACACACCCTGACAGAACTGCATTGTAGGCACTCGGTCATATCTTGATTGGGAGTGTGCAAAGACGAAGCCAGAGGCGTGGCAGGAAACCTAAACATTCAAACCATTGGCGCGTTGCAGTTTAATGCAGAATTTCTTGAAGAAATAGTCGCACCTTTCCAAAAGGAGCTTTTCTTCCAGGTAGAAATTCACGAAGGTAGAACTGAGCCCTCCTCTCCCCCCCACCCCCCCATAGAGATGTTCTTGGGTTTGCTTCGATAGCTCTGCAGGGAAGCCAAAAACAGACTGAAAACCTCATCGAAGGCAAAGCTCAACCTTCAAAACAGGACAGCGAACATTATCCCAAAGTTTGCAGGCGACCCCTTAAAATCTGATAGCAGATAGTGCAAAAAGAGGTACGTTAGATTTCCTGCAATGACAGAAATATTGGCCAGGGTGGGGAGTGGGCTGTTCCTAATACACAATCACAAGCATCACTGGCACACATGGAACTAGCCGAACAGATCTTCAGAAACCTACAATAGTTTCTACTTTAAAAAAAAAAAAGCAGTGGAAGCAGCCCTTTGGGAAACAGGCTAAGTTTTCAGGTAGGTCCAGCTCTTTGCCCTGAATTTTAAAGTAGAAATACTGCCTTAGTGGGCTGGGAAAACTCACAAGAAGTTCCCAAACAGGAGCAGATGTAATAAACAGCTTCCAAGTGGTGCTTGAATGTAATTTTTATTACAAAAAGAGAGAGACTATAAATGACTGTATAGTTTGAAACTCATGATTTCCTCCCAGTTCGGGGGGGGGGGGGGAACAAACCCAAAACCCAACGGCTTCAGAAACTGTAGACTTTTGCAACTAGATGGAGTGTTTGCTGTATCAGGCACTCCCCCCACCCCACCCCCGCCAAACCACCAAACTCTACAATTATTCCCCCCAGCAGCTCCATCGTTTTCAAGGTCAGACAGGTAACAAGGAATGTTCCACACCAACACTTTAACTCACAGGAAACATCCCCAATACTTCCTATGACTGAATTCGGAGCCAGTCGCGGATACTGGATTTTTGCACGGGCGACGGCCCTGGTAGGGGACGGGCCACCGTAAGCAAAGAGAAAAGGCAGCCGGAATTACAACATTCTGATTTCCAAATGGAAAACGCGCACCAAGAAAGCTGGAAGGGCCAAAGGGACCGTGTCCGTTGCCAGCAATGAACACACCCAAACCATGGAATAGTTGCAAAGGAGTTGCAGAGGGAGGGAGAGAAAACCCAAATCGCTCTTATCTTTCTGTTTTGAGTGAGAGAACGAGGAGGAGTCGTTACAGCAGCGCACGCTGCCCCCGCCCCCCATCATCCCCGCCCCCGGGTAAAAAGCAAACTGAAAGAAAAATGCACGGCAAATAGACATCTTGAAGGTTTTTAAAGAATAAATATTTTTGTAATTAAACATTATGCAAACACGTGCCACGCTTGCTCTTTGTCCATGCATATGCGCTATTTACAATTTTGAAAAATACTGTGTTGTCCTCTTTTTGTTTTTTTTTTAAAAGTCATATACAAAGTTTTTTTTCCTTGTCTGTGCCCTTCCTCCCCCCTCCCCAAGTCGTCTTTACAATAAGCCAAACAACATTCACCCATGAACTGGGGTATGTGTAGGGGGAGCAGGAGGGAAGGGGGGCATATGGGGAAATCTCATACCAAAGTACATCAAAATGGCTGGTTGGACATGAAAAGCAGTGTCAAGAAACTGTTTTAAATTTCATCGGTCATATGCACAGGAGGAGAAAAAAAGTCAGCTTGGAGAATGAAGCTACGTTACAAGTTAAAGTTGGAGGGCTGTTTGTTTTTAGTGCATCTGTCACACTTACTGGCCACCTAGAATACTGTTGTACAATGGTTTATCTACCTTTTTTTTATTACAATATAATTTACTTAAATTTTTCCATTAACAAAAAACAGAATTCCGGTACTACAGACCAGCGGTGTAATAGGCGTAGTGCCCTTTTGTGTGTGGGTTTTGTTTTAATTGTATGAGCACTCTAGATGGGAAAAGATTTTCAGAGTTCATTTTATGCAGGCCACTTTCAGTCCTCAATATACTCCCACAGGTCCTTCTCATAGCCTTCATGCACATGTTGCAGTAACACCCTTCGTCGACTCTCGCAGTATCTGCAAGGGAAATGGTACACAAGCACCTTTAGATGCCAAGGCCGAGCCACTTCGGGCATAAAACATTTAAAAGCAACAAGGTTTTGCCCTTTGCTGGAGTTGAGAAACATGGCGTGGTCTTGCGGGCCACGTGCAAACAATTCTTCTCCCTGTTCAGTTAAGAGGTGCTGAGAGAGACCCTCCTGCTTTATAAATCCGTCCAGCGATTAGGATCTTCAGGAGAGATCCTTTTGCAGATGTCCCCACTATGCGTTTATTTAGCCCAAAGGAGAAGGCATTCTCACAATCTGCTTCCAAACTATAGAACACAATTATTTAGGAGCTGAATTAGGCCCCCAATCTCTCACTAGAGGAACACGTACCTCTTTCATCAGATTTTTACCATTAATTTAATTCCTATTATGCAGTTTTTGGATTTTTTGTTAGCGGCCTTGAATGTCTGCTTAAATACAAAGTGGGCATAGACGGAATAAACGCATCTCCTGCCGATCAACCATTATACAGCTTAATTCAAAATTAATCATAAATATTTTGAGCCGTACTGTAAGAAACAAGGTGTACCTGTATTTATCTTGCACTTTCTGCTTTATATCTTGCAGTGAATCTTGAGATATATCTCGTTCCAGATAACCAGAAAGGACCTCGGTAGCATTTTCCAAATCTGCTTGATTATTCTAAAAATGCAAAACATTCTGATAAAGTTCAGGGCAACTCTTTGAGCAGAAAATCATCAGAACACCAGCCAAAAAACCCTTGTCAGCGTGGTGTTTCCATTAGCAGGCACTGATGAGAACTATTTTGGAACATCTTCAAAGCTTA
The DNA here is from genome assembly GCA_030867105.1 of Liasis olivaceus. Lineage (NCBI taxonomy): Eukaryota > Metazoa > Chordata > Lepidosauria > Squamata > Pythonidae > Liasis > Liasis olivaceus. The sequence continues at coordinate 17,021,987 of CM061362.1, read as the reverse complement.
AGGTGTTTCTCTTGTATGGACTTTCTTTAGAGAAATCAGGAAGCAGCTGCCTTCCTAAATCACCAACGGATTAGGATAGTTGACACTTTTGAATGGACTGGAACAGAACATTTTTTAACTATTCACCAAGCAGATGAAATCCTGCCTAATTCTAAGTGGCCAACGATAGATTTCTTCAGCTAAAATTGTCACTCTTCTCCAATATGAACAGCTCTTTTCACTGCTCTAAGGGGCATATTCATTCGAAGAATTAAAAAGAAAACAAGATTCTTGCCTGTCCAAAGGTTACCAGTGAAACAATCTAGATCTCACAAGCAGATTGGGGGGAAGGCAGTATACAAATATGATGTTAGGCCCAGCCCAAGAACAACAGAGAAACAGTCCAGCCAAGTTCAGTTCTTTTATTCCTTACACCATATAGACAGAATCTTGCCAGACTGAATCTGTAGTACTCTAACTTAGTCGATATACTATATACTATACTAGATTCTAGGGAGTGGCTCTCCAAAATCTCTTCCTTTTCCCATGATCCAGCTCCAGACTGTGTTGTCTCTTGTCTCACCCCCCTGCCCTGCTTCCTGGAACGTGCTCCCTCCTTCCTGAGAACCTGCTGCGTTCCTGTATTCCATCACACATGGTGCAGTAAATAATCATTTACATTTAAAAATCCCAAGAAACTCTCCTGTTGTTTCAAGTTTACTAATAGAGAAAATACTAAGGGCCACAAAAGAGGCTATCAAATCAAAACCACAGAGGGGGGGAAAAAATGTCAAGAGGCTGCCTTGGAGAACTCCATTTTTTATTTTCGTCTTTGCTGAAAATATAGGGCCTGGTTATTTGCGGAATCACCTATCTCCAATAGTTTCTGTCTGTCCCGTAAAATCCTGGGTGTACTTAGAAAAGCCTGGATGTACTTTGAGTCCCTCTGATTAAACAACGTCATCTATCGGAATCGTACCATCTCTGTCCAGGTGCTGCCGTCTGGAAGAATACCCCCCCGAGAAATCCACATGGCTCCCACCCTGTTGATGTTCAGAAAGTTTGGCTTATTATAGAAGTTGCCTTCTGGACATGTATGATCTGCATCTTTATTCTCCAACCAAGTCCGGGCCAGCAGACAGCAGGACTGTCAAGCATCTTGGGAGAGTCCACCCCGTCCCCACTCTTAAAGGGAACTAACACACCCTCTTACCTCAAAGATAATGGATTGATTATTCTTTTTGAGGTAGAAGGCAAAGACATAGGTGTACATGAGCGTGGCACGGCACTGGCAGAGGACGTCGACCGCTTTCTTTAGGAACTGGACTTCGATCCATGACATGTTGTGCTGCTGCATCTCCTCCATCTTCTGCTTGACTTGGGCGTAGAGTTTGTGCTCAAAACGCAGGCTCTGCATGTGGTTCATGTAACGGTTGCAGTAGAAGAGGTACCTCTGCAGGGCGGCTCTAGATCGCTGCGTTAATTCCCATTAGATGAAACGGAAAAGCAAGAATTAAAACAGAGCAATCGTCATGGGCTTCCCGTGGAAAGGAGGAATCCCAACGCAAACGGGGTTGAAAGTGGGCAAAGGCCTTTGCCTCATTCAGCGAGTTCCCCAAGTGGAACTCTGAATCTTCTGATCCTCTTATCACCACCAGACACACACAATGTCCCCTGACAGCAAAGATCCAAATTAACTTAAATAACTCTAAGTGGCTGAAATCTCGTAAGATCATCATCAAGACTCAAAAGGTTTTCAAGCTTGCTTGCGTCCATCCTTGTCTTACTTGACCTCTTGGCGGCTTTCAATAACATCAACCATGGCATTCTTCTGGTCAACTCAGAGGATTGGGGGTGAGCGGCACAGTGTTGTGCTGGTTCACCTCCTTTCTCTAGGGTCGATTCCAGTCGGTAGTGATTGGGGAGGAGAAATCCCGCCCTCAGCCCCTACTGTGTGGGGTGCCGCAGGGGTTGGTGCTCTCTCCTCTCCTATTCAACATCTATGTGAAACTGCTGGGTGAGCTCATCCGTCGCCCTGGGGTGAGGTATCATCAGAATGCTGATGATACCCAATTATATATCTCTGCTCCTGGCAAATTAAGTGATGCTGTGGACATTGCTCTGTTTCAACGTAGCAGACAAAGTAGCCAAGGAGCAGAAGCAGATAACAGCAGACAAGTTGAAGAACAAAGACTTATCAAAGTAAAGTACCGTTTGTAGCCCGAGAAGCAAAAGAGTAGTCTAATTACAATGCCAAAAGTCACAAAGCCAAACTGGGTAGTCAGCCAGTTCAGAAGTCGGGAATTCAGGATACACACAAGACATGAGCTAGGTTTTCAAATGGTTGTTTTCCAACAGAGAATCAAGGCAAAGCAAGCTACATAAATATCTCTGCTGGCAGCTGGTTGCAGTTATTCGGGCCTCACCCTTTGCCTTGTGAGGAGCCTCCTTGACTGACGCTGCTCTGCTCCCCTCTGCGTGCATCTGATCTGGGGCTTGGGGGTCGTGCCTTGTCATCTGACTGCTCCAGCTGATCAGGAGATGCCTGTGGCTGATCAGACTCAGATTCCACAGGAGCAAAAATCAGATTCAGAGTCAGACTCTAAATCGTGGCTCATGACAGATGTCTTATCCCAATGTCTGGAGGCTGTGAGGGTCTGGAACAACAGGATTCAATTGAACCCTGGCAAGACGGAGTGGCTTTGGGTTTTGGGTTCCTCCGGTTCTAGGACTATGCCATCTTTGGTGCTGGATGGGGTCTCACTGCCCCAAACAGACCCTGTGAGCAATCTGGGGGTCCTCCTGGGCTCATGACTCCTGCTCGTTGAGGAGGTGGCAGTTGTGGCTAGGAGGGCCTTTGCACAACTTTGCACAACTTTGCACTGTGCACCAGTTGTGCCCGTTCCTAGATCAAGAGGCCCTACTCACAGTCACTCACGCTCTGGTCACCTCCCAGTTGGACTATTGTAATGCGCTCTACATGGGGCTGCCCTTGAAGAGTATCCAGAAACTCAGCTGGTGCAAAATACAGCAGCACGAACAGTTGTGTTTCTGGTAGAACACATTACACCTCTACTTTGTGGGCTATATTGGTTACCAGTTTGTTTCCAGGTCCAATTCAAGGTGCTGGTGTTGACCTTTAAAGCCCTATGTGGCATGGGACCAGGCTACCCGAGGGACTGCCTCTCCCTGATTACACCTGCCTGTCCCACCAGATCCAGCAGACAGGGTATGTTGGTGGGCCCTGGGCGGCAGGCCTTTTCTGCTGTGGCATCCATGTTGTGGCATATTCTACCCCCTGAGGCGAGGCTGGCTCTATCACTTCTGATCTTCCGCAGATCCCTCAAAACCTGGTTGTGTCATCAGGCCTGGGGACTCCAGGGGACTGGCGAACTAGTGAGGTGGCTCCATTATTATCAACATCCCTTCACCTACTTCTTCTTTGCCTTAGTTTTGTTTTCTATCATTTTTAATGTTCTGAATAATAGTAATGATAATTGTTTTAGGTATTTATTAATTGTTTTAGCTTTGTTGTACGCCGCCCAGAGTCACTTGTTTGGTGAGATGGGTGGCTGTATAAATTGCACAGATAAGCAAACAAACCAACAAACCACATAAAGAGCAACAACATCCTATGGAGGAAAGTCCGTCTAGTGCAAAACATCTCAAGAAGAGCTGCTTCAAGGAAGGAGAGGGTGGAATGCGTTAACGCTCAAATGTCCTCATTTTACAAATCAGCCAGAACTCTGACAACAGGAAGCAATAAATAAATCAGCCACTTGTGTGTATTTAAGGCTGGAAGCTAACACTACTCCACATTCACCATCTGGTCAACAAGAGAGAGGTTAGCAAACAGTCAATTGTTTCCTGATGCAAATGGCTGCCACGAGTTATGGACTCACCTCTTGGGCATCTCTTGCTGCCTTGGCATCATCCTCATTGTAGCGATTGCAGTTGTACCTGAAAGATGTTTATGAACATGTAGATTTCTAAACAGGCACCTCTCATTTGTTTCTGTCATTCCAAGTTCTGAAACAGCATTCATTCACCGGCATATTACTGTAAACATGTAAACTCTTGTGGTATCTTTGCTAGCCTCCAAGGCCTACAACTGACTAGAGGTTCGCTGCAGAACTGATCTTCTCACCCTAAGTAATATACAGTTAAAAAAAAAAAAAAAGAACTCTTTCATCCATATGCATACTTACAATTATCTTATGAGACTCACTCATAACCGTCAAACATCCCAGAAAGCTCAACAAGCATTTATTTAAACATACCAGGCAGATCCATGCGGCTCCCACGGGCCAAGACACACCCAGCAAAACTCTGCTTTACAATTCTGGTTCCGACAGACCATGTGGTTGCAGCCACCATCTTTTTCTATGGTCACGTGGCATTTGGGGCATTCCTGCAAATGATATGAAGGGTGGCGAGATCAAAACCAGCAGGCCATTATTATTAAAAAAAATTATTATCCCTATTACTATTTAAAAAAAAAAAGGGTTAAGGGAGAGGCAGATAGTCACTTGCTGACGGATGAACTTAAAGAGCTCTTCTGATTACCCATTTAGCTGTCAAGTGGCTTCCTGCTGCTGCCTTAAACAACACAAAAGTTGATCTTGTATCAACAGTGACATCGTACAACAAGAATACCACCAACAGGAATTCCATTACCTCCAGCTCAAGGTCAGCTTTTATAGAAACAAATGTACATGTAGTACAGTCCCTCTCTGTATAGATTACTAGTAGATTAATCTACTATTACTAGATTAATTTTCTTTATTTGTAACTAGGGCTTATAATATTAAATACATTCTGAACTCACTAACAAGCCCTCTGGGAAGGGTGGTGAAGGTACTCAGCATCCATCTATAATGTAAGGAACACGTGGGAATGTACAAATTATCACATCATGAACAGAAGGGCAGCCTGCTGGATCAAGGCAAGGACCACCCTAGTCCAGCATTTTGTTTCTCACACTGGTCAGCCGGATGCCGCTATGATGCTCACCAGAAGATGGAAACAAACTCCTCTCCCACCTTTGTTTCCCTACTATTGTATTTGGATTGTAAGCCTGAGTCTACAAAGCTTCCAATCGACCTGTCCTCCATGAATTTATCCAGTTCCCTCTCAAAACTATCCACATTAGTGGCCATCACCACGTCCTGAGGTCATACAGTCCACAGGTGACTTATGCGCTGTGTAAAGAATGGCTTGAATCAGTTTCACTAGATGGCCCTCATCCCAGTATTTTGAGAGGGCAAAAAATGTATCCTGTCTACTTTCTCCATGTCATGCATCTTTTTATACACCTTAACGGTTTCCTCTTCTCACTCACCAACACTGAAAGGTTGTACAGAGTTTTCTGAAAACAGTTTGTTTCCTAGAAAGCGAGAAACAGGCCACCAGTTTTGAGGTTGACACCTTTCCAGAAATCTCAGATCAGCAAAACCTGAGGCCAGAAAGGGCTGCCTATGCAATACATCACATTTTGCAATTTGCACAGAAGGGCCCAGATCTAGAATCACCAGAAAGGGCTCAGAAAATATTTGCCTGAAGCCTGGGAAAGCCACTGTCTATCAATATGGCAATGGATTGATAGTCTGACTGAAGGTGAAGGGACCTTTCTGCACTCCTAGAAACAGCAAATGTGAAAATATTCCTGACCTGCATTGCATCCAATAATTGCAAATGTGTTAGTTCTCCTTGGTTAGACAACAATTCCTGACTTTGCAGCAATAATCATCATAAAAAAAGAAAACAACAGAGGCAACACATACTGGTACTTTTTTGGCTCTCTAGTTATTGAGCTGGAAAGAGGAAACCAGAGAGCCATTGTTTACATGCAAAAATTATCACTCACTATATGCAAAAGGAGCTGTCAGATTTCACAGAATGTTCTTGTAAGGGAGAAAGGAGGCTCTGCATGTGAGAGTGTCAAGCCAGAGAAACAAACCACCAAACCTTTGTGTTTGCTGCAATCCAATTAGAAGTTTCACTGTCATCATCACACTTCTTAATCCATTTCTTTAACCACTGTCCAGGAGGGGGGGGGGGAAAAAAAAGAATTGTTCTGATGGAATCATAGCAGGGTCCCTAAATCAACAGTTAGCATCAGATGTTAAGGAACTGCCTACAGAAATATGGATATGCCCTTCAAATTCTCTACAATAAGCAGCTTTGTAAAAGTTTTTTTTTAATTTATTTTAAAACATTTAAGGAATAAATGACCATATAAAAGAAAAAGGAAAGCGAGAAAGGGAAGAAAGGGAAATAAACAGAGAATGTATAATTGTCATAAAAATTAAAATTCATTATTTCATTGATTAAAAAATTAGTTGAATACATAAAGGTAGACTCATATCATCCTGAGAAATAATTGTAAAATTCTCTTCAGTCATTTAAGCCATTTCAAGAGCATTTCAGGTCCAAAGCATCCTTCTCAGGATGAAAAAAACAATGGGAAATAGTCAGAAGTGAATTTTGAATCCTACCATGCTGAGTTGACCACACAACATTTCTTCAGTTTATATGAAATGCTTTCTAAGCAGAGAACTGTTTGTTTGCTCAAACTGATTTTGAATTATTCATTAGGGGCAAAGGATCTGGGTGGATCATACAAACTAGGACATGGGTGGGCAGCCTGGAATCTCCCACACCTTTTGGGCACAGCACTCTGTCTCTTTGCCTATCTGAGTCTTCTTCAAAAGGCATCTTCCTAATTTAACCTAAGGCCTTTTTCATGTATCGCGGCTGTTTTATTTAATCCCTGAAGCTATGTTACTTTTCTACAACACCCCCCCCACATGTTATATGCAATCCAGAAAGTTTAAAAAGCTCACCTTGCACTTAACAGGATCATGCCAGTTCTCGCCACAGTTAAAACTGCAACAAACGTTTAAAACATTTTTACACAGTTTTCCAATTAAGCAATACCAAAATAATGGAACTTTAAGGCACAGTGCTTTGCTATATAACCCACAAGCTTAACTTGTGCAGTCGGCAAACGTTCCCCGGCCCCCAAGAAAAAGACATTTAGCAGCCCACGTTCATGTTGAGCTTGTTGTCACAGGAGGCGAAGGGTGATGTCCACATGGTTACCCCACCAAGACAATGTGTCATTTTGAGAGGGCCAAAAGCTAGCCTCAGTGGTCTATCATCTATAACCTGCTTACCAAAACTGACGGCCGCATTTACAGCGAACGGGCTTAGCGTCAGGATACTGTACTTTAACAACATGGTGGCAATCTGGAGCAGGACACCATTTTAACAGTCGATTGCACTGGAGAGAAAGAAACAAATTCACCCATTGTTAACATGGAGAAAGCAGAGAACCAAAGGGGCACAGCCTCGCTACTTTCAATGGGGGTTTACTGCAGAGAAGGCATGTACAGGATTGCACTGAAAGATGGCTTGTAACAGTCCATCTCTTTCCCCTTTCTTCCCAGAAATCTTTCAGCCAAAGCTTCATCTCAATAGAGATTACCCTGCTGTTATCATCTGACCTTCTTTTTCTTTCCAAAGACAATTCCACAGCATTAGTTTATACAGTTAGAAGGAAGTCCTAAAATTATTTAATCTAGTTTTCTCCCTTTCAGGTGTGTTGGGACCATTACCCCAGAATCTGCAAGAATTCTGGAAGTGTTAGTCTGGGCACATTTGGGGGGCACCTAGTTGAGAAAGACTGGACTGATCATTTAATTTCTCCAGAAGCATTCCAACTTCCACCTGATATAGTTTGCAAATGAACAAATTATTACTTTACATCTGTTGGAACAAACAGGAAGTTGGAACAAATGCATGCACATAAAAAAAAAAGAGGGCTAACTACAGTTCCTCTAAAAGACTTCCAGCCATACATCTTAATGGTTTCTTACTTAAGATTTAAATAAATAAATTCTGAACTCCAAGCAAGCAAGCAGGGTTGGCTGAAGAATTGCTATATCCAGGACTGGCCCATTCCTGTCTGCCTTTTCAGTTCAATGACACCCTGTTGAGGTTGTGGGTTCAGCATCACACAATAGACCAGACATTTCACAAAGCCTGTATTGAAGGCTGTTCAATGTGGGCTGTTGAAATTTGGCAGTAGTTGATTAAGCATCACTGACATTTCACAAGTGCATACTTGCATACACACTTTTTGACAGTAAAGATCTAAAGACTCCATAGTTGCTTGTACATCTTCTAGAATTTTCAAGCATCCTAGTCTTAACATGTTATTAGCTACCATCTAGATCTAACACTGAATTCAATTCATAAATAGTCATTTCAACTTATTATGAAGATATAAGACGCTAGTAAATGGTTTCTCTCCAACAGCTGACTGAACCAAGTGGTTAAAATACTTCTCTACAATCCTGGCTCTCACGTGGCCAGGAATTTCAGATTTTGAACCAAAGCAATATAATAGCTTTTTAAATGCTTTCTCATTAGAGCAGCAGTTTAGCTAAAGACAACTGCACCCTTTACAAGTACTTCAGCATCAAAAGCTGAGTATGGAACCACAAAGTGAGTCTGCAAAACCAACACCTCCCCACTTACTCAAATGCTGTCTCCTGACATACCAAGACCTCCTAAAGCAAACGGAGGAAATTCCCCTACATCGGTCGCATCAGCATGTAATTTTAAACTGAACACTCACCTCTACAAAACTATTAGTTATTAAATGCTGGTACTTTAATTTAACTTTTGAATCTGTGATCAGGCGCCTACAAAGAGAAGAGAAAGATCCATTGAGAAAAACTTGTTAGCTTTATCACTTAAAAGTCCAGCCTTTTAACCCATTAATGTACTTTCAAGGAAAACAATATTCTTACTTAGCCGTCCTATTCAGAAGCAGGAAGGAATGTTATGTTTTCCTTATTTTTACTCAGCAAGCCCACCACTTCCACAGTGCAAAAGAGTACTTGAAAGTGTTTACTCTGCATTTTGTTTCCACTGTAAGTCAGTAGATGGACAGTCCAACATATCTGTTCAGACATTTGCATCGAGAAAACTGTTCAAGGTGAGGTATCATCATTAGACTGATAATACCCTGCCATCTGCTCTGCAAAATCAGAATAAGATGGAGCTATGGAGGTGCTGATACACTTTTGGGACACTGGAAAGTTCCTTGACCCAACACCGTCAGCAGAGACTCAAATACTTTTCATGGCTCAGAGCCTCTAGCAGCTTTTCTTGGTCAGGAAGGCCATCCCATGGTAGAATGTTCATACATAGGACAAGTAGAAAATATTATGAAGCCTCAGGGGGTAGCAAATTCAACTGCTAGAATCCCGTCCAATTTTCTTAGGTTGAACTAAATTAAACTTACTTGAAATAATTATACTAGCTCCCTACCTGCAACTGAGCTCAGTTCAAGGTGCTGAGATTTTAGAGAGGTTGGGGCCCAAATATTTGAAGGAGTGGCTCTTCCCATACTATCTTGCCTGTGCATTCTTTTTGTTCTACCACAGAAAAAATCAAATTAAATCTTTACAGAAAAGCGGGCCTTTCTGAAGGTGGCACCCTGACTGTAGAACGTCCCCTCCCTGAGCGGTGCCAGCAACACACTCATTCAAATGCCAGGCCAAAATGACTTTGTTTGCCAGAGCAGTTTAAACTTACTGGGTTTAATTGAACTATTTCAGACTTACAAAACATGAAACGAACTGCTAAACTTTTTACATGAGTTACACATGAGAACACCAAACTCCCCTGGATTTGCAGCAGTAATATAATCCCCCCTCCACCCCCAGTTTAATATGCAAACAGTAGAAAAGACTGTTGAAAAAAGACCTCTGCACTCATTTCGGCAGAACTACAATAACAGCCTCAAAAGGGCCAAATGGATTAATTCAAACCCGACATTTTATTCCTGGAAAGGATTATGCAAGAACCCAACATGTAATGCAAGGCTGTGAGATGCTGAACTTGATTTATTAGATGACCTAATTTGGGCTTCAGAGTCACTTGCTTTGCTTTAAAGCTGTGGAAACAGCAATGAAAAGTTCAGCCACAATTTTTTGTGACTTAAGAGAAACATGTCTTAACAACCTCAACCAAAACCTTTAAAGTTCTAAGCAATGTCCAAGTTTACACCACCGTCCTTCAGCCCTTTGTCCATCCCTCCTTCCCTTTATTTCCTTCCATTCAGCTCCACTCCCATTATGATTCTGTAGCAAGCATATGTCCTGCCATTTTCCTTCCCAAGCTTTAGAAAGGAAGTGCCCAACGCTGCACGTTCTTTCTTGGCCAAAAAGTGGAGCAAGTAAGCCCGACAATACATGCCATTTTTCTTTAAGAATGATCCAACAGACCCTCTTAATATGGCTTCTGTAAAAGGATTCACTGAAAGACCTTGACCAATGAACACAATGTACTGGTAGAAGCAGTTGCGTTGCGCATCCTGCCTTCAATATTATCAAGCCCCATTCTCTGAACACCTTCTATTTTGCTTTAAAGCAAGCTAAGAGAGGAAGGGGCAGGCAGCAACAGCCAGGGAAAAAAGTTCACTGTTCCCGAGAGGCCCACAGGGACAAGTGCCTTTAGGCCTACCTATGTGACTGACTTATCCCTCCATACAATGTGGAGCCAATCAACAGGCCTAAATCAACAGCAAAGCTTAAGAAAATGCAAGCGTTACTGAAATGGTGTCAACCATAATACTTACATAACTGTATTGTCATCAACCAAGATATCACAGCCGTGAGCCGGGCATGAAATTGTCTGGCAAGGACAGCAAAGGGGCCATGGGAAGAAACAGAAGACAGAGAAGAACACATCTGATTAGCTTAGCTGTTGGTGTCTCTAAAAAAATCTATAGAGAAGCACTTCAGCAATTCCAGACTGCAAGATGGTGCTTATTTATTTTATTCGCATCCCTCTTTTTCATCAGGAGTTCAAGGTGGCTTACATAGGAATCACCTTTCATTTAATGCCCCACAACAGCCAACTGTGAGGTGGGGTGGGTTGAAAGAGAGTGAGTAGTCAGAAGTCACCCAGGGAGCTTCAAGGGCTGAGTCCCGGGTCTCCCCAAACATAGTCCAAACTGAAAGGGCAAGGCAGGCCCATTGCCAAATTGCAAAAACCCTTTTTGCAAGAAATTAGTTCAAACTGCTAACAATAGCTCTGGCATACTACCAAGCAGTAAGGGGGTAGGAAAGCTGAGATGTACTTGGGTTCCATGCTTCCACCCTCCTCACAGGTCCTGAAAGGAGCGGGCCAAGACATGTCAACAAGATCCCACCCAACTTTTCTCAGTAGCAAGCTTCTCAGTTTCTACTGCTTGTACTTCTGAAAAGTGCAAACAGTGCAAATTCTCAGCTTCTTCCCAATTTTGGGGGCTCAGCATAGGAACAACGAGAACATTATTTCAATATAAATACAAGAGGGAGGAATTTTACCTGTCCCATGCCCTCCTCCATTATTTTGGTAGTTAAATATTCACTCCAGCACTGCATGCAAAACTTATGTCCACACTCCAAGCCAGTGAAATACTGTAAAGACAAATAATTATTAGCTTCACTCATCTTCACAGCTCTGAAACTTGATTGTGCCATCTTTCGCAGGTGCAGAAGACCATAGCACAACGTCTGAACCCACAGAATGTGCATTTGGGGATCTCTACTGAAAGTATAGATTTCTCCCACCACCCAAGGTTCTGCTACCAACATTCATTCCAGCAGCAGTTGACCAAAGTGCCAGGAAATGCACTCAGACTTACTGACACCACTGTCCCAATCATGCTACCACACTTCCTGAGGTTCACATGCTAAAGCAATGTAATGAAAATGGCAAAATGAGCAAGCTGGTATATTCACCAAAATCTCCCATCAGTGGAACATGTTCAGAACTGGTGACACTGCTGGATACCACTAGCTGTTGGAGCCATAGGCCCTGCTTTGCCCTAGCATACCAAGCACCAACTTCATCCCCATCTACAGCCACTTGTCAAGCCTACTGGGCAATCAAACACTGACTTCCAATACTCTGAGGATACAGGATACAGAGGAACCTCGATCTGATCCAGAAAGGCCACTTTCAATATTTTTGTGATCAAAACATGTAACAATGGGAGACACTGATTCCGAATCTTTACAATCCTTCCCTTTTGACTGTAGTACCAGCATTGTACTTTCCAATTCTGCTGCTCTACAAGGTGTACCCTGATTTTGATAATCATGAATTTCTACCATCCTATGTGAGCAGATCTACTTGTCTCAAAAGCCCTGTATGTAGAGCATATTCAATGGTTTCTAAGAAGCAGGTCACAAGACAGTCATAATAAGCAGAGACAGGAGAGGGAAATGAAATTAGGAGATACGTAATGAGGGGGAAAAAAACAGAATCACTGGTATCTAATTCTAATGTCTCCTCTACTGAAGAAGAGGTCCAATATCTCAATTAACTGATAGCTTCTCGCTGCTTTTCTCATCTTTCTTCCTCAAGATTTTGGATATATTTGATAATAAAAACTGCTAGCGAGTTTTTATTACCCACTATTAATAACAACAACCACTATTGAAGTTAACTTTCCGCTAAAGAAATGAAACAGCATAATTCACTCTCCTACTGAGATTAATGAAATTTAGATTGCAGCCACATACGCATTTACTTGCAAGTAATCCTCTCTCCCACCTCTGAGAACTATAACAATTCCATTATTTGAATGTCTAGCTTTCCTTGGCTTATGAAAACAGTTACTTGAATTTTATTCTATGCTAAGTGCAAAAACCTGGAAAAATAGACTTGGGATGTCTGAAATTTCAGAACAGACCAGAATCCTCAAAATTACAAGAACTGTGAGTCACGCAAAGCCTTCCCCCCAACCACACCCTGAATATTGCTTTTAGTATTTTTAATAAAATTTGCAATTAATCTATGTCATGATCTATGTCATGGGAAAAACATCCTGAAAGGTGCCAATTATCCCTCCTCCCTTTCTGCAAACATGGAGAAACGCTTCAAAAGGCGTGTACATTGCTCTCTTTTTATTTTAATTGTGACAGAGTGACCTTCTGCCTTTTCTCCAGGAACACATTATGGCTCGGGCAGAGGAAGAGTGACTGGCCCAACATCATCCAAAGAATTTTTATGGCTGAGAATGGATTTGAAGCTGGGACTCACCAGTACTATCCAACAACACAATAATTACAGTACACTGAGTATAGAAGAGGCTTCAGAGTACAGGTAAAGAAAGGCTCCTGAAAAGGAGCCATAAGTATCTAGACAAAGAAATAATATTTTGCCTTTCTCCAGGCCATGAATGCTTCCCTTGGCCCTCAAGAGCTCACAGGAACAAGAGAACTGCACAACAGCCCAAAGTTTCAGTTGGACCCAAAACTGCAGCTGAATTTCAGTGAGCAACATACAGCTCTGGGTCCAAAAGCTCGCCCACCACTGCTCTGTGGACTGAATTAAGCGGATAAGCTTATGGAAGGAGAGCTAGTAGACAGTGCATTCTTCTTAAGGTTAGATTAAAATGGCAAATCAAATCTCATGTACGGATAGACATTTATTTGGCACTTGGAGTATTTGTGCCATTTTAGGTCTTACCATTTATCTATTTACACCTGCAGATTACACAAATGGTTAAGGAATAAAGATAATTTCAGACATATCTACAGCCTAGGTCTTACACCGAGGATTACAGAAACTTTCCTGAATGCTTTTCAAAGTCATCTAAAACCAAGACTCCCAACTTTTAGAATATTAGATTTGGCTACAGGACTGAAAAATCCAAGCTTAAAATCAGCATACAAAATATATATTCAAGTTACAGATTGCACAATTCTGAAGGCACTCACTGAATTAGGATAGTTGAGATAGCAGATCTGACACGGCATGTCCTGCGCAGATGATCTTGTGTTCATTTGACGTGTTCGAGACTTTTTACTAGGATTAATGACATGACATTCTGCAAACAGCTTCTCCAGGTTGCCATCAAAATACCTACACAAGCAAAATGAAGCCTAATGAATAAAAAGCCCCTGGAAAATCCACCTATTTTTTACCTGAGAATCATTCCAGTAAACATGCAGGAACTCTGGGGACTGTATATAAAGACGAAGGGTCTACTTCCTAATTAATCTCTTAGCTAAAACAAGCAGATTATCTTGGTTCTGTAAATCTACAAAACTGTTGCACATAGTTATGTTTAAAAACAAAACAAAACGCACCAGCAGTGATATACTATGAAAAGTAGTGGGCCATCCTGCTTCAGAAATCCCCTGCTTCAAAAGGTCAATTCAGGGTACAAATATCTCCTCCCCCTTGCTGTGTAAGCATCTAATGCACTATCCATCTATCTATCTCCCAACTGAGAGTTCACTAACATATTTAAAAAATTAATTATACAACTTTTTCTCTTTATCAAGTTTTCTGCTTATCAAGGAAGCCACTATGCCGATAGAATATGGTGAAACAAACTGGCTCCAGGTTGGCAAAGGAGTGGGACAAGCCTATATACTCTCTCTTTATTTATTCACCCTTCATGCTGAATATACATTGAGGGATGCTAGATTAGAAGAGGATGAACATGGTTTCAATCAATATTAAATATTGAGTTGCAAACCTCAATAAACTGCTCTATGCCGATGACATTATTCTGACAGCTGAAAATGCAAATGATCAGGAAGGACTAGCAATGAAAGTCAAAGAGCACAGTGAAAAAATGGGACTACGATTCCATATAAAGAAAACCAAATAAATGACAACAGGTACAGTAATCAGCTTTAGAACTGACAATAAAAACACTGCAATGGTGGACAGCTTCTGCCCTTTAGGATTGACTATCAACAGTACAGGAAAAATCAGCAGTGAAGAAATACACCCCAGACTAACAATAGCCATGAAGGCCTTGGAAAAGCCATTCAGATGCCATGGTAGACCTATACCTACAAAGATCAGAATTGTGAAGGCAATTATTTTCCAACTGATGCACTATGGAAGCGAAAGTTGGAGTCTGAAGAAGCAGTATAGAAAGAGTATTGATGCTTTCAACCTTCGAGAATACCATGGATAACTAAGAAAAAAAATGGATCACAGAACAGATTACTCCAGAATTCTCACTAGTACAAATGACCAGGCTCAAATTATGATATTTTAAACACATTATGTGAAGACCCAGCTCTCTTGAGAAGTCCATAATACTCAAAAATATGGAAGGAAAGTGAAGAACAGGACAATCAGCAGCAATAATAGATGGACTTGACTACAATGGCAGTGGGTACTTTGTTGGGGGACCTAAAGGGCCAGGCTAGGGATACATCATCCTGGAGAAGGTCTATCTATTGGTTACTAAGAGTTGACATCAATTCAATGACCCATAAACAATCAATAAACACATTAAAAAAATTCAATTATACAACCGCAGCCCCATGTTCTAAAGCTTTCAGAATAACACTACATTCAGCAATTAGACATGAAATTAAGACTGTTATAGACAACGCAAGTTTTCCTTCTCTCCACAGAAATGCCTATTCGTTCAGCAACTCAAGTTATGCTTCTGAAAAATGTCAAATTGACGCATTCTCTTAAACTGTCTGTGCTGTTCCTTGTGATAAATATTTTCTAGCCACTCACTAGTTATTTGAAAATTGTGAATCAAAAACCGAAAGTGAAAACCATTGCTTGAGCAGATTAATACTTGTAGATAACCTTTCCAACATGCAAAGTTTTCAAAATGCCTGTAAAGCCCTACTATTTCAAGAGATGTTGAACAGGCCATCCTATCAGTTCTGGGTGCAACTCCAAGATTTCTAGGGAAGGCTGAGAAAGATGCCAGTTTCATTAGTTGCATGCCAGTGTCTAGATAAAGCCAGTGAATTAACTATAATGATAAGAAGGGCTCCTGACTAAGCTGCTAGTTAAGCATTTAAGTCATAAAGCCATTTTAGGAGCTGTTCCAAGTTTGGATTTATATATCACATTAACCCAAGGTGCATTTTACCAGTCTATTAACTAAGCAACAATGTCTTGGTTCACCCAACATATGAAGCCGAAGCCACATTATAACCTAACATAATTTTTATTAAGCTAGTTCCAACACCACGGCAGCTTCCTACAACCCTGCTTATGCCTCTATACCAGCTGATTCTGTCGCCTTAGTAAAAAAGCTATTTATCTCATGATACAGTTATCTCAACTTTATTCCACAACGAATTCCAAATGTTAACGTCTTTGGTAATGATGGCATCACACGCTTTTTAAGCATGTTGTGAGAAATATGGAGTATACCACCCAGGCCGAATTTATGAATTGTTTTCTTCCTGTAAGGAATTTTGCAAAAGCTAAGGCCATGCAATTTTTCCAGTAACTGGCCCAAGTGGGGAAACTTTGTTTTCTCCTCCTCTCCTCCCAAGAGAACTCAATGGGCCTCTTTGATTTCTAAGTAGCCTCAAATGCCAAGCTATGATGGGCCTGGCTTACAAACATGGCCCATTTTCTACTCATATTTGTTTAAAGAAAATAGGAATCACAATAGCTATTTCTTGCTATTCTGGCTACCCAGAAGGAATACCGAGCAGTTATTGAACTAATTGTTATTTTGCTTGTCTGTCTTTAGCTATATTATTAGTGTGCATTGCCTTGTTGCTGCAAGATGAAGAACCAATTTTAGGAATACATTTCTAATCAATATTGCATAATTTCTATTTATTATGGAAGTTTCTTGACTCATGATGGCTGCATTGCTGCTGAGGATAAATAGATGGTGAACCCTCCCTGTGGAAGCAAGTAAATACACCCCATGCATATAAGCTCTTGAGAACAAGAGGACAGCTTCTCCTGTCCAACTCTTGCCCTCTTTGCTCACCCAGAACGTCCAGTCAATATACACCCAAAGAAGCCATTTCTCTTACCTCTCCATCAGCTTTTCTTTATCCCAGTTGAAATGACTAAGGAGTATCCTGGTGATGGTTGCCGGATTCTAGAAGAGGGGGAAAAGTCATTATAAGCAGCATGAGCGGCAGACCCACCCTTCCTCCCAAAACTTCAACCCCTCTCCCAATTATATCTTCTCAAAAACTGTGATGATTATTTCTAAGGCAATTCAAGTTTAAACCAGTTGCACAGTCAGTACTGGTCAATTTTGAGTAAAACCTAAAATTGTAGAACTTGAAATTTTCTGATGACACTTCTCTTCTCACTGGCGAATACACCCAAGGTAGTTCCCCAGTCCTCCAAAGCACACTAGAGAGAGTATGGGGCCTGCAAAGGAATGGGGAATCACCCCACCCCCTGAATATACTAGGTCCAGAGTTGCTCGGCTTTCATTCATTTTCTATTTTAATACATTCATACATGCAATGTTAAGACCAGACTCCAATAGGCTAGCCTCAAATATAGAGTCACACTAGCCTTAAAAAAATCCAGATTTTAAAGTTATTCTGAATGTTGAATGTTATTTACACATTCCACAGATCCCAATGAAACTAAAAAGAATTATTAGTGCAGATTTAAGACATATACCTATAATCCTGCTGGCTATTAAATGCTGGTTTAATGTTTCATTATGCTACTGGCCTTACTGTTGCATAAGAAAAGGATTCCTCTTCAGGTACATGAAATGGCTAGGCCCAGTTGGCAAATGCTGGGAACATTCACGTCTCATAATAAACAAAATATCTGAGAATTTAGGCTTAGTGCATGCACAGCAAACTCATGCATGCAGCAACGTAGCTCCCACTTCGCTCCTCCTGCAAGAGGGAGCTGCAAAACTAACCACAGAGACACCTTCTCTACTTTACCTTGACATATGAACCAGGATCCCTGCTTTGTCTCTCCCAAACAAGCCAGGAATCAGAAACCAAGGCCAACCACAGCTGCTGGTTCTGGCTTGTGAGAAGAATAAACCAGAGCTCTGGGTCTGCATGCAAGGGGCTTCCATGTTTCTCTTTAGTTATACCTACTGGCTGAAGAACCCCAACAGATCAAAGAAGGGTGCACCAGAAAACCAGACGTCTTGGAAATTCTATCCTATCATGATCTGTGAAGCAACCATAGTATTTGGGGGGACATGCAGAGGGCTGAAAAATAAGCAGTATACCTTCTGTCTTCATGATTTTGGGCTTTATTTCGTATTAAATAAGGTTTACATTTTGAGTATTTGGTAAAGCAGACTACTATCACATTCAACCTAGTAATCTTTTTCAGGTGCTACAGCACTTCGGGGAGTTGCTGTCACTGAATTCCAGATAATGTAAAAGAAACTGGAATGGAATATACCAGAGAACTACAGAATGTTCTATTCCCCATCCAAGCTACACCATTCCTACAAAACATAGAATACCATAACCTATATACTAGCTGGTCAACTAACTATGTTTACTGCAACCAGATCTGTCAAGTGGGCAATCCAGCTTAGGACAGTACTCTATCCTTTCTCCTTCCCACACCAGCCAACTAACACAATCTTGTTTCTTTCCCTACCCCTTTTTCATTTCTTAAAAATATACCAATGAGTAACTTTTACTATGGATATATCATTCCAGAATCTTGCACTCAAGCTAAAAAGTGGGCACTTAAGAGAACAATTCTGGCATTTCGATCTGGCTATTTCAAAGAGGATATGAGTTTGAAACAGGGTGCTGCAATTAACTTTTCCCCTAGAAGAAATACACAGAGAGAGCTCTAAAGGAAAGAACTGCCTGTAAAGCAAGTTTTATTTGGCTGCCAATCCCATGCAAACATTATCTGGCAACTTGTCCATTAAGGCCTTGTATATTAACTGACCAATTCTGCCTCACAAGTAGTACACAAAAAAGGGTCAGGTTCTTGTTTGTATTTATTTCAGTGCTAATGTTTACCTCTTTGTGCCATTCATTAAAGCTAGAATTATTATTACAGCTAGGAACAAAAGGGGAAGAATGAACAGAAATGGCTTAGGAACTCATGTTCAACAAAGTTAAATAATCTCTACCAATGAAGTCTGTTAGCAGTGCTGAAGCTGCACTGAATTTTGTCTTTCAAGAATGTAGATTTTTTTTTTAAAAATATCTACATTCACAGATGTTCCTTGAAAATGAGACTATAGTTCTGCAGTGCAGTACATGCTTTACATGGAGAAAATCCCAGGTTCAATCCACATTTGTAAACAGAACTGGCAAAGACTCCTATCTGAAACCCTAGAAACTGTAAGGCCAAGCAAACAAGGCTGAACCAGACAGAGGAGTAATGTAATATACTCTAAGTTAGTTTCCTATGTTGAATTACATATACCACCAGGTTGAAGGAGGCTTTCATTTACATGTATTTGATAAATTATAGGATTATTGCCTTCCACTGAAAGAAGAAAGTATCTTTCAAGGAAATATTGTTCATATAATAATGCAAAGCCTACCAATATTGGAAGGTTGTTACCCTCTGCAATTTCTGAATCTACTCAGAGGTTAAGTATGTAAAAATCACTACATGTATCAATATAACATCTGTACAATGAGTGGGAATGCTAATACATTTGAATACCGGAGAATGTAAAAGAAACTGGAATGGAACATAATATGATTTGATTAGAATACAAGTCTATTTTTAGGATATGTAAGATAAATGCGTCTACGAAATCAACTCTGGTGAACACATGGACATATCCATGCAATTTTCTTTGCAATTATACCGAAATATTTGGCCAATGCCTTCTTCTGGGATTTTTTTTACTTCTCAAAACAATGAATTAATGAAACAATCTTGTATCAAAGTTACATGAAAGATAAAAGTAGATGTTCGTTTGATGTTAGCAACATAAATACTTTTTAAGACCGACTCTTTCTACAAATACCTTTATAGAATTCAGAACATATATTGCAGGCATTCTCAAAATACAGCCAAAAGTTCTGTTATCTTCAATCATTAGTCAAGAGCCTGTACATACTGTATTTTGAAAATATTTGCAGCCTACAGAACATGCAAGTTCAGTCATCTTATTCTAAGGCAACATGTTACATAACATCTCTTTTCTAGTTAGATCTGGGCTAGCATGATAATCTATGTACTCTGTTGCTCTAAGACTGCAAGTGATTAAAAAATCAGCTGTCCAACTCTTGCAGACAACCCTTCTGAAGTTAAAAATATATCCAGGATCTGCAAGACGTTTTAAACATTACAAGTGACAGCTTCAGTAACAGTCTTAATTTCTGGAATGGCTGCCATAATTAGTTCAGGGTCTATTTTACAGCCTCAGACACTAAGAAATATTTTAAAATATACCAGAATCTACAGTGCTGATAAATAAATAAGATAAAATACAGAATTTGCCATATCACTAAAATATCACATGCATATAATTTTTAAGTATGTTTGTGCACACATGAAAACTGGGTTGGCAAACTGCTAACTGCACTGATAGTGTTTTCAACTTAGCTACAAATTTCTCCATTGTCCTAACACTGCTCTTCTTCCCAAGGAACATCACATTATTCTCAAAACGATGAGAAAGAGTGGTTAGCTCAAGGTCAGCCAGACACATCATGGCTGAATGAGATGCCTACAGTTCAAGCTCAAGAACCACACCACTACTCCCCAGCATCAAAATATTGCTTCCCTATTTACTGCAAAGTATAAATCAATTGTTCTCGCAATCACCACTATCAAAAGAGAAAAATACTAATCCACTTTCAAGAAAAATACAGTGATATAAAAGTAAACAAGCTGAACACAGGCGTACACATATAGGTCAATGCATACTTAAATACCTTGCTGTAGTGTTACACTATGTGCACAAGCAGGTAATACTTTCAAACATTCAACCTAAACACCAGTGTCATCTATTTCTAAGGATAACAGAGAAATAATGAAGCACCTAACCATAACCCTTTTTAAGGCACATTTTCGTGTATTTGAGCACTTATTGATCTGTTTTTCTTCAAATAAGCCACCACTCCCCTCTCAGACTGAATTGCAATATGTAAATTGGTCTCATTTCTTTTTTCCATATACACAAACATATCAGATGGTTGCATTTCTTCTCATTCAAACACACAACTATTCCACAGCTGTTTCATACTCATCCTGGAATGCCAAACAGAAAAGGCTTTTGCACCTTTCAGAGTCAGATTCGGACAAGCTTCTAGAAAAAAGTAGTCTAACAACTGCTGGGTAAATACAAAAAACTATTGTTGGCTCTGCTGCTTGATCTTTGAACATCAACATCAGTCATTTCCCATCTGGGATAACATGCATTAGGAAGAAATACATTGGAGCACAAAAATATTGGGCACAGTAACTAACTTGGTTAAAAATCACAATTCCAAAAACACAGCACTGTTAAGAGGTTTCTGTAAGAGCTTTCAGCAGAAGATATATTGACATATATTGTCAGTATGAATCAGTTCACTGCAGGATGAAATACTCTTCATTGAGGGTCATGAACCACGATCAACCTCCCTGGTTCAGAGCAGGTTGGTAGATAGATGTTTTTCAACTTCGCAATCTAGGGGTGAGAGAAAGTGATTGGCCCAGCCAGCTTCCTTGCCTACGGGAGGACAAGAATCTGGGTCTCCCTAGTCCCAGTCCAGTATTTTAACCACTATACCACACTGGCTCTCACAGACAGAGCTCTGCTTATAGCTGAAACAAGGTCCACCTTCTTGCACTAAAGCAACAAGTCAAGCAAGGTACTTGCCCCAAAAGAAACTGGGTAGTTTGCCGCAGTCCCCCAACTTCTGTCTTCAGGACATACAAGGGACGGGAATTTAATGGCGAGATTTCTTTTTCTTCTTGTCCTGCTTCAGATGTGCCTAAAGACAAGCCCACATGTCACTAACAGGCTAGAGGCAGCAGTAAACTGGACTGGGCTGACTGTAGGCTAGAATTCACTTGACTGAATGATTGTCTCTTTGAAAAGTCACACTGCACAGAACACCTGACATCAAGGAGAAACATTCGAGCTCAACCTTGTCTATGACATGCTAGATTTCCACATGCAGAATAATACAAGCTACTTTCTACAGTCTGAAATTGTGCATCCAGATGGGATTACCACCTCTGATGCAGTTTATAATTAAGCCAATTCTTCCCACCCGCCCTCCATGGAGGCTCTGATTTCTTACTTCTGTCACAAGAAGCCTATTTCTCAGCTGATCAAGTAAGTCACCCTAAAATCTGCTAGTGAAACCCGGCAAGATCACACTGGTTGGAGAAAGGATGGAAAATGTGACAGCTAACACAGGCTTGGCTGCTTCATAGGAAGGAGAATCTCTCACCCAGAATGAGGGATGCACACCTTTTTGCATCAGAATGGATCAGAAGAGGAAAAAATATGGAAAAGCTCACAGTTGTTTAAATTCATTTTCGTTCTTTCTCTTTCTCTCTTCCAAATTTAAACAACTGTGAGCTTAGGGAGGCAGTTGATCTGGAGAAGAAAACCCAAAGTCTAGGAATTACAACTCCCAGAATTCCCTAGCCAGCATGAAAGGCAAAAACCCAGAACTATTTTCTTCCTAAGACAAGACATTTGCCATCCTCTTTCAAGTCTGAGCTGCCAATTGAGACAGGCCAAAAAAGTTTAGTAGTAGATCTGGAACACATAAATATCCTACTCCACAGCTGTGGAGGCCTACATTACATACCACAATACTATAGCTGTAAAGTTCTGGAAAGCAAAAAGACTTGGAAGTATTCTGGAGTTTAAAAAAATCCTTCCTTGAACAGACCGGTATAAGACTGGGGGAAAACCCCAACAACTTCAGTGGGACTGGACAGAAAAATAACACTAGTTGCTCTATAGGGCAGAATTGCAAAATAAATCTACAGAGACTACATACCTAAGTGGCAACAAATTGGTTCATATCAGTGTCACACTAACAGCTTTAAGTGTTTTTTAAAATCTTTTTTAAGTTAAGTTGGAAGAATTCCAAATGTCAAAACATACCCCTGGCCACTTGTTGATAGTGACTTCCTTTACAAAGTGGCTATGTACAAATTTGTAGTACCATTATTAATTAATGCTCTGTAGGAAACATCTGGTTTAGTTCATACACAAAGCTAAGAAAATCACAAGGCTAATTGTTTTTACTTTCAAAAATGTACAATCCTTTTGTAAGTAGATTTTCTTATGTATAGCAAAGCAGCTTGAACTTTTTACACAAACCAAAAATGTATGCAACAATTTGAATCAGACACCAGGCCATAATAATGTGTGCCTACTAAACGTAACACATTTCATGTTCAATTTTCTTCTTCTCTGCAGTCTTAAAAAATAATGAAAATAAAATGTTCAGAGGCTTCAATTTTCCAAAAATATTAAAACGTGTTTTTGAATATAGGAAGGAATCTGGCCCCATTATATTTAAGAAGGACCAAAACACACAGACCTGACACAGCATCCTTGTGTTAAAATGTGGCATTATGGTAACTAGCTGAAAGATCCTCTCCACATTATGTCCTCCTGACATAGCTCTTGACATTGGGCTAGTAACAGCCACCTCCTTTTGCCACTCAGGGTGGCAACTTGTTCCTCTGTCAATCACAAAACAAAACAATGAAAAAGAAACAAAGAAACAAACCGTGAATGGCATTAGTTCTAATCTGTTTTCTTTCATGGATAAAATTCAACTGACTATTCAGCAACCCGCAGTAAAGGGCAAAAGTTGAGAAACTCATTCATGTAACCAAACATTGTGACTCTAAGATAAGACAGTCAGTTGACCAGTTGCCTTAATAACTCGGTTTTAAATATGACCTTGGACATGTCAGACACAAAGACATCCTTCACTGTCAATCTTTACATTGCCTCCGCATTAAAGATTAGAGCAAGATAATCTTGGGATTTGGGTCTGTTCAATTAGAACTGGAAGGAGGAAGGAATACAGTTTATCCACACCCACTATTACTCACCCAGCATTAACTACCACTCAGTTCTTGTAATTTGGCATCAGGATCAAGCTGTTCTTCCTTTTCCTTTAGCATATCTTTACAGAGGATTAGCATACCTTGTATACAGCATTCAACATGAGTTCTCATGACAAAAGTAAATCACTGCTGTATGGTTAGTTCAGATATTTTCCACTTTCCTAAACTCAGAATCTATAGCAAATATCCATGTAAGCACAAGGCTGTAAGTACTATAAACCACAGTGACTAAACGTGGGGCAGGGAGGACAAGGAAGAACAGATAATGTCACAGGAGAGCTCTAATCTACAGGGTAAAGTTCACTACCTCTCTTAACACATCATGAATGACTCTTGGAAGTCAAAAACCTGTATAGTTTCAGGGACATGAACTGGGCCCATCAAACCAGTCCTAGAGAAGCTTGTGACAAAAAAGGAGGTTTCATCTCAGGCCATGTCAACAGCACCACAACAAGGTCTCATGTACTCTTTTTTTGCAGTGTTACAGGTACACCATGCAACATTTACACAGAAAATGTAATATGGATAGGAATCCTTGTGGACTGTCTGAATGCTTACTCAATAGAAGTCCAGGGTCCTGTGGCTCCTCAAGAGTACTTGTCTGAATAGCTCTTCCAGTTAAAAGAAACAGAAGGATGATGTTCTCCTTCCCTGTAGCTTTCCCACCTGCTGGGCATACATCTCTTATTTGAATTGGACATACTTGTAGAGAGATAGGATTCCAGATCACCACTCCTCTTGCCCACAGGAAAACATAGTATGGTCATGTCATCCCTAGATGATATGGACACCTATCCCCCTCCCCCTCCCATTTTAGCAACTATTTCTTCCCCAATTACATCCTGAAAGTGTTGCTAAAAAAAAGGAAAATGTGTAAACGTTTCTATATACACCTGACTCAAAACAGAGCAATTATTTATGCTAAAACCAAGAGAAAGAGTTTTCAAATAAGAAAATCAATTCAACCAAGCCTATCCATCATTAGCACTCACCAATTTTCATTAGCTCAGCTAAAATTAGAGGCAACACTTTTGCACAGCTTAAAACTTTCCTAAGTAAATAAAGTCCATCTCATGAACGTACTCATCTAATTTGAATTGTCCTGAATGTTAAGAGTGCCTTGCTCCCTACAAATCAACCTGACCATTACAACTGCAGGTAACAACACTGACCTTTAGAGCAGATTCAATTAATGCCTTTATGCTAACAACAGGAAATGCAATTACATGCCTGTCCTAACTATTTTAATCTGTACAACCTGTGCAATTTTGGGTGTCCAATTCACCTGGAAGGCAGGATATAAAATGCCTAGATTATGAATATCTCAAGCCCAAACCTGGGATTTTCCTAACCTTGTTTTAAGAGCCAGCAACTGTCAAATACAATGTGCGAACTGGATGGTATCCTGTAACCACAATGTGAACGATTATTTATAACTTCTAAAAATGCTTAGCACCCATTTATATCATTGACATTAACAGCAAGCTATACAATCTCCATACAGTCGATGCTATGCAAAACACACTTGCCCCCTCTAAAGGGTTTGTTAAGTCCCAGGAAATAAGAAGGACCATCTCTCTTATCAGTTCCAGAATATTTTTGGAACTAATGGAAATGTCAATATTTTGTATACAGCATGAGTCAATCCCTTTCAACAAGTGGGTATACACAGACCGAGTTCTGTGAAACAGTCCTGCCTCTCATGAATGCCAGGACACTGAGATATGTACACATTCCTGGGCCCTGCCCTGTTGTCATTTTGCCACCCTGAGCAGCTGCACAGGGTAACCCAAAAAGATTCTTCATGCCTTTATCACCCAGCTGCAGGATCATCAAGCTTTCATATCACAGAAACCTTCTGGAAATTATGTGAGATCGTCGGCGGCCTGAGGTTCCCTTTTGGGTGATGCCCGTATTCGGGCAATCATCCTCACTTCACCATTTCCCATGCCGGCTGCGGCAACCACTCACTGCTTACCTGGCATACACTGAAACGTGACACTGAACCACCAAAGCTTTACCTTCCTGCAAGTCCTGTGCAACCTGGCTGCACGATTACTCCTTCTGACAGTGGAGGGCCCCTTTCACCCCTCCGCCTCCGGAAGGGGGGCCGCATTGGTGACCACAAAGCGTCTTGGGGGGCACCTGAACCCTCTCCTTGGCGCTCCCTGCAGCGCCCCCTCTCCGCCCACGGCTCCGGCTCCAGGCTTGGAGCTCGCAGGCCACAGGCTCCCCTCCTCTCCGCCCGCGGCTGCGGAAGAGCTCAGCGTGAGCGGCCGGGGCTGCCGCCGGCCCAGCGCCCCGGGCCAAGGCGCCCCGCGGCTCCCCTCGCCCTTTTCTCCCTGGGCACGAGGGGGGCGTCCGGCTCCGGCGGCAGCGGCGCAGCAGCAGCGCCCGAAGGCGTGGCCCGCGAGCCCGCTCCCGCCGCCGCTCCTCGCAGCCCCCCCGCCGCCGGGCCTGCCTCCGCTCCAGCCCGCGCTGCCCTCCTCCGCCGCGGCGGCCACGCGCGCCGGGCACGCGCACCTGGATGACCTCGTTGACCTCTCGGATGCACTCCACCATGTGCTGCAGGATCTGCTCGGCCGTCAGCACCTCGTAGCGGTAATCCTCCTCCTGCTCGTGGCCCAGCCCGCCGCCGCCGCCGCCGCCCGGGCCCGGCCCGCCCAGCCCGCTGCCGCCCAGGCCGCCGCCGCCGCCGCCGGGCCCCAGGCCGCCCGTCTCGCCGCACAGCAGCCCGTCGCGCTCGCCGCCCACGCCCAGCCCGGGCTCGACCAGCTCCACCTCGCCCAGGTCGAGGTTGTCGTCGGGCTCGTCCTCGTCGTCGTCGGGCTCGTCGTCGTCCTCCTCGGCGCCGCTGTCCTCGCTGCACTCCTCGTCCTCGTCGAACTCATAGTTGTAGCCTTCGTCCGAGTCCATGGCGGCGCGGGC
This sequence comes from Liasis olivaceus, assembly GCA_030867105.1. Lineage (NCBI taxonomy): Eukaryota > Metazoa > Chordata > Lepidosauria > Squamata > Pythonidae > Liasis > Liasis olivaceus. The sequence continues at coordinate 16,995,251 of CM061362.1, read as the reverse complement.
TGGAGCACGCGAGGCGGCGAGACGGGCCGCGAGCGGGGCGGCCCACCGGGATCCGAAGGCTTCGGCCTGGCCGCCTCCCTTCGGCGGACCGATCACAAGCACCCGCCGCCGCCGCCGCCGCTCCTCACAGGCGCCGCTGAGCCAACAAAGGGATGCGTCCGGCCCGCTCCGTCACCTCGACGCACGCCACCACGCACGCACGTACGTACGCACGCGCGCGGCGGGACGCATCCCCGCGCCGCGCGGGGCGGGGCAAAGCCGCGCCGCGCCCCGCCCCGCCCCTTCCCAAGCCGGCCCTCTCCCTTGGCCTTCGCGGGCGGGCGGGGTCTGGCGGAGGGTCGCGCGGCGCCGTCCATCTTGAGCGTGGCTGAAGGGATTCTCTCGCGGGAGCCATCTTCGCGGCGTGCGCGCTCGCCTTTCCTCCCAGAAAGAAAGGGGGGGAGGGGCGGACGCCATCATGGGTGTGGCTAACGCTGGAAGTCTGGGTTCTCACGACGCCCGCAGTTAAATGCGAGCCAGCCTGCCTTTCGGATGCTGGTGCTGCTTGAACCCTGCCTTTCTGACCCATTGAGGCCCTAATCTGCCTTGCAAGCCCAGGAAACGGGGTTAGGGAATAATCATGGGCAGCTGTGATGTTAGAAGTCCAAGATTTCATTGTGAGCCTCTGGAACATTGGGCTAAATAAACCATGGTTTAGGGTGCTGGATAACCCCAGTCTTACCCTGGGTTTTTTCCCCCCTGCCTTTATTCATGGAGACATTTTGCAGTTTTAATCCTTAAGAAGCTCTGTAGATTCTTTTTAGATCTTTCTTCCATGCTGATTATCTTTCTATTTCCTGTTGACGGTGACTCATAAATTCACAAGAACTAAGCTGAGGATAAAGCTTCGTTTACAAACCATGATGGCTGGTTTCTGACAGCGCCCTAAGCCAGTGTTTCTTAAACTTTTCACTCACAGGACCCCTTCCCACTCTTAAAAAGGACCCCAAAAAGCTTTTGTATGGGTTCTATTTATTGATATTTACTGTATTAAAAATTAAAATTGGCACATTCATAGAATATTTATTGAATCTTGCAAAAATAACAATGTTAAACCCGTGAGATATTAACATAAATATTTTTCACAAAAAACCTCTATTTTTTTAACAAAAAATAATAATGCAAAGAAAAAATGTTTTAAATGTTTGCAAATATCTTCGGCATCTGGCAAATAATTTTGATTGAGCAGGCCCCTGAGAGGGTCTTGGGAGATCGCCCTTTAAGAAATGCTGCCCTAAGCCAAAACCAGTCAAACTATGTTATAGCTTAGCACAAAATGTGCCCCAGCCTCTTCCGTGACCCACAAGGGTTAACCTTCCATAACAGGAATGATGTAGCCAGCTTCAAGGATCTAGCCTGCTTCCAAGCACGCTCACAGCTATCATTTCTGCCCTGCAGAACTCCAAATGCCCACTAGTGGGTAGCAAAGAACAAAAATGCTCAGTATCCCTTTGCTGCCCACCAATGGGCATTTGAATGCTTGCAGCCCAGATGAGATTCCACATCACTTGACGGTGGCAAATATCTAAAAACAGCAACTGCAGTTCACATGCCCACCAAGAAGTGGGTGACCTGGTGGCTGGTTGAAGTGCTGTCTGATCTGAAAAGGGTATGGGATGGGTTTGGCTACTTTGTTGGAGAGAAATGCTCATCATTGTCTTAATGATGGCTTGAGAAGCTCCAGAGGTGGCCCCACCAAATTAGAACTTATCCAGGATTATCTCAGGCATTTGGAGCTCAAATTAAGACAGCGTCTTCTTCAACAGAGTTATAAAAATGTCAGCAAAAGTCTATTTAGGAGCCAAACAAAAGCTTATGGAAAGCCACCAAGGAGAACATTGGCACCACGGCTTTCTCCTGCTTTAGCTGTGCAAGAACTGATATTCAGAAGCCTAGAGCCTTCATAATTAAGAGTAGCAGTCATTTCGCTATTACTTTACATTACTCCTCTAATTCTCATTCAAAAATGTCCAATGGATTGCCATCACTATGATTCGGCTTCACACACTGAAGCCTGACTGGCTGGGGAATTCTGGGAGTTGAAGTCCACACATCTTAAAGTCGCCAAGGTTGAAAAACACTGGTAGAAGGTTGTGTGGGCCCAACCAACGGTAGCTTTGCAACAAGCCATAATGAAGCAAACTGTGTCTTAACACAAAGTGTTGTGTGAATCAGGTCTTGTGTTTGCAAATTCCATGCCTTAAGTATGAACATCAAAGTATTTGTGTGTGTCCGTGTCCTGAATTTTCTCCCCACAACAATCAAATGATCTTGGGGTTCTAATATATATATCTCCATTTTCATTGCATCTTAATATTATTCACCACATCACAGAACATCAAATCCAGCCGCAACTCTGTGAAGGAATCCAAAAATGGAAAGACAGCAATGGCCAAAAGTCTGTTTGAACAGATACAACAAAGGGAAACTCACCATCCCTTCTCTTAGTAAGTGGTTCTACTCTCAAATTATCTTACTGCTAGGCATTTTTCAGTCTGAGCCTGTTTTTCTGCCCCTGAGCGCCATTATTTATTATTTTATTTATTTATATTTCAACGTATTCAGTGTTCAGGACTCTTGGTCCATCGAAAACGTCATCTGACTTTCTTTTCTCTAACACCACTTTGGATAACTGAAAAGCGGCATTTATTTATTTATGTGTTAAATTTGTACGCCGCCCATCTCCCCCAGTGGGTGACTCTGGGTGGCTCACAGTAAAAGTAAAAGCCACAGATGGTTAAAAAATAAACGCCCCCATTCATTAATTAAAATGAATTAATTAAAAAGTCAGACTACAGAAACAAACCCTATCCATGAAAACTAAACAGCATTCAAGATGACGGGGGAGTAACATCAATTACCCCACAAGCCACTTCCGCTGGGGTGAACCCCATGCGGCCCCCAGGCCATCTGGCATAGCCAGGACTTCACGCTCTTCCTGAAGGCCCTGAGAGCGGGGGCACACCGACCTCGGGAGGTAGGTTTATCTAACCCTGTTTCACCGGCCTGTTCTCAAAGCTGACCGTCCCCGTCCTGTCAATCTCCTCTTTTACGACTTCGTTCCCTAACTGCTCGGTCCCCTTCACCGCCATTCCCTGCACTCATTCCTGTTCCTGCAAACCTTTCTTAACATAAGTTGTGCAGAACCAGACGCAACATTTGCGGCTGTATCTGCCCCTGGCAGACCCAACTCCTCCCCGCTGATGCACTTGTCATTTTTAAACCAGAGCAGGGTTTCCTAACTTGGGGTCCGTGGGCCGCTTGGGGGTCTGTGGATAGATTTCAGGGGGTCGGTGGGTTTAGAATGTCGGGCAGAGCCCTGAGTGCCTGACCGCCCCGCCATCCTGACTTTTCTTACCCCGCCCTGCAGACCCCCCTGCCAAAACGTTGGCCCGCGGGACTTAAGGGAAGGAGTGTTCGCTGCAGCCCCGCGACACCGAACAGCTGCGGCCGGCTCGCCTACACAAGGTGACCCTGGCAGAGGCGTGGATGGGAGACCACCAGGAAACGCAGCTGTCAGCTAGAGTTACAGAGCATCCTGGGGAAAGGCGCTAACCGCTGCCAAGAGAGCCACCGGATGGGCACCCAAGCCCGCCCATGGCTTTTGCTGGCGGGGACGGAGCGCGGCTTTCCTCCGCAGGGGCAGCGCCCCGCAAGGCCGCAGGCAGCCCGGCAGAGCGCCGGCCCCGCCCCGGCGGGCGTTGCCCGGTCCGGCCGGGGCCTCTCACGTGATCCGGGTGGTCACGTGGCCGCCGCCTGCCTGCCTGCCTGCCTGCCTGCCTGCCGTTCGACTGCCGCGCCGGGCAGCTGCGCCTCCCGCACGGATGGCGGGCATCGCGGGCGCGCTGGCCGTCCTGCTGGCGGCCGGCCTGGGCGCCGCCGTGTGGCCGCAGCCGCAGCGGCTCAGCGCAGCCCCGCAGGGCCGCTGCCGGCTCAGCTCCCGGGGCTTCGGATTCGCCTACGCCAACGCCTCGGCGGTGGCGCCCGGGTGCGACGTGCTGGACCAGGCGTTCCGGCGCTACCGGGCGCTGCTCTTCCCTCCCGGGCACAGGGACCCAGCAGGTGCGGCTGGCGGCGGGGGGGCGGCGCGCCGGAGCGGCCCGCGGTCCCCGGGCTGCCCCTCTGCGGAGCCGGGCTGGGGCTGGCTTGGGGCGCTCTGCGGGGGCTCCTCTGCCGCGGAGGGGGCGCGCAACGGGGCGCGGGCAGCCGGCTCCCGGGGGCTGCCTGGACTCCGAGGCCGGCACACCTTTTCCCTATTGTCTCCTGCGCGAAGTTCGGGCTTCGGGGTCCGCCCCCTTTGCCGAAGCCCCTTTAATCTAGGGCAGCGGGCAGCCTGACCAATTTCTCAATAGGCTCGGGAGGCGTGCTTTCCGGAAGGGGGCCCGGGGCAGCACGCTGGGGCAAGCCTGAGGGTGCCAAGCGGGCCTCCTGCACACAGACATCCTCGTGCAATGGCCTGCCTTAGGTGCTGGCGTCTGACCTCAGAAACAGATTCGAAAGTGACGGCATTTGCCTGGTGCCCGGTGATACTTTTCCTCCGTGCCCCCTCCCTTGCTCCCTCCGGAGAAATCCCCGCATTTCCCCCGCATATGGAAAAATAGGGCTGGATTCCAGGGTCTGCTGACTTGGGAGTAAGCCCCTCTGAAGTTCCAGCAGGGAAAATCTGCGTCAGATGCACGCTTGCATCTCCGTGTGGCAATGGGGTGCCTGGGTCTCCAGGAAGAAGCTGTCCGCCCCACCGGGGAAACCAGAGCTGGGAATCAACACCACAGCAAGGCTAAAATCACTTTTATTGAGGGGGGCTCTGATACCAGAATCTTGCAAGCCTGATTGTGCTGCACCTTCTTCCCCTTCTTATATGCCTGTGAATTAGGGAGGCATCTGTCTGAGTCACTATCCCTTTGCACTGGACCCGTGTTTCTCAACCTCAGCCGCTTTAAGAAGAGCGGACTTCAACTCCCAGAATTCCTCAGCCAGCATGCTGGCTGGGGGAATTCTGGGAGTTGAAGTCCACCCGTCTTAAAGTGGCCAAGGTTGAAAAGCACCGGTATAGAGGGACCAAAGTTGCAAATATTCTGGATGTCCAGTTAGATGGCAGTCAAGGGTGAAAGCTTTCAGTATCTCTTTGCTACCAACGAATGGTTAACTTACTACTAGTACTACTAGTAATCTTTCAACTTTATTGATTAGTCTTACAACCATATCAACAAGAATAAGAACCATCAGCAAAGGTAAAACAAATAACTAATAAACAAAATCCGTGATACAGTAAAATATTATAATAATAAAATGGGATAGTACTAAATATAATACTACTATAAAATAATAATATATCGCCAATATCATAAATCCAGATTCATATAAGGCCATCACCCCTACAGGATACTCCAATCTGTTCTATATACCGGGCTCTCACCTGGACTGCCTTGCCCACAAACTTGGCAGTCCTACTCGCAATAAAGATATTTGTGAAATGGTTAACCTGCATTTTTGCATTCCCAATCTGGTCACCCAAAATGTATCTGACTTGAGCTGGTTTTGTAGGCAAAGAACTTCCTGATGGTGAAAGAGGAATTGATAAGAACAAGCTGTCACAAATACATTATAGCTAAACATACTTCCTCCTTCCTCCATTTTCAAATTAAAGGCCACACCTTCTCTCCTAGAATGTGCAGTCTCAAAAATCCATCTGAGCCTGTTGCCAGATTTCACACCCATCCTCTGCCTCCAGACCCTTAACTGTTAGTCCGTTTTTTCCATTTGACTCAGCAGTAGACTCACAGATCCTACTGGGCTAAATTAGAGACTTGGATGCATAGCTTTACAACAAAGTAGAATGAGCTCATCTGATTGTGATTCCTATCTGGTTTACCCTGCAAGGCTAACATCAATCTTGCAAGTCTCAAAGTACAATTTCCCCTCCCCTCTCCTTTACAGCCAGAAAAACTAGGGAGGGTCCCTTCTGAGCCTCTTGCCACACCGACTATCCAGCTGTGGGCTATGCTGTCTCTTATCTAACCATTCCCTAGGCAATGTCTCTTGGCCCAGCCTCCCAAGGTCTTTCCCATGTACCATCACATGCTATCAGCTAACAGCTTTTGCATATCTTTGCCAACTTTCTCTCTCTCTCTCTCTTCCTCTACAACCAGCTGCCGCAGTGTCTTGTCTTCTCTCTGGAAGCTTGCTGGCATCATGGCCCCTTCACTAGCTTCACTGTGATCCTCTAAATCCACATGTAGCCCCGTGTATAAGCCTGAAATGGTTAGTTTTGTTCTTGCTTAGCACAGGGAGAGACCACTCAGCTTCCCCATCTTCTGCAGGACTGTTGGGTGAAGGGGTGGCTGTGGCTGAAACCAACTCTTTTGGGGAGAGTTTCAGGGTGAGAGCAGGAGGAGGAAACAAACCTCTTCCCCACTGGGCTAAACAAGTGGAAATTAGCCTGAAAAAAGGCCTTTGAGAGGAATTCAGAGTGGAAATGGAAGTGATTAGTCCTTTGGGGGTGGGGGGAAGCAACAGCTTTCTGACTTCCCTTGCATTTCCCAGCTGAGTGGGAAAATAATTGTTCCATAGTTGATAAACTCATTGGCACTCATATTTCCAGCACATGGAGGAATCAGGGAGCCAGAATTGCCTGGGGAATGGTAGACTCAGTGGGTCGTGTCATCTGAACCTTTGCATACAAAGTACCCAACAATATTTTGGCCTGGCGCACTGTGTGAACCCAGCCGTATGCTTGCTTTCTGGGCAATGATTCTTTTTTGACCTGGGGCGGAGGGTCATGGAGGAGCCTAACCTGGAAATGGTCCTCCCCGGAAGAATCTTGTTGAAATAAATGATACTGTGCTTTGGGGGAACACGGGCATGACTCACTTCCAGCATGCAGACTCAGTTTGGTGTAACTAGACATTCCTTGACATCTTTCCTTGTCAAAGACGTCAAGGAATAGTTGTCAGAAATGTGTGATATATCACTTTTGGAAAAGGCAATATTTTCTACTAATCAAAGGATGCAGCAATACTGCGGCACAGATTTTGTGATACCTTACAATAATATCTTGTATTGTTCATATTACAGTAGTGAATTCATTGGTAAAACAGCAGTGAATTCATTGGTAAAACTATTGGTAAGTGTAAAATATATGTTACCTAGTTGGGTAATGAAGCCATCCACCAAGCTCAGAGAGCCCCAAGAATTCCACTGTTCAACCCTGAGCTATAGATATTCTCTTCTCTAAGTATGAAATAGAAGAGATTTTTTTCTTTTCTTTTTTTAATGTTCCATCTTAGTTTGTATGTTTGGTTTGTATTTTTAATTTTTTTAAAATTCTCTTTCTCTTTGAGATTCAAGATTGCTTTGTTAAAAAAATTAAGTTAAATTATTTTTTTTTAAAAACGCGATGTAACTAGAAATTGGAGAGTTTCCCTGTGCCTTATTTCCAATTGTGTATTGCAGGGAGCAACTTGGAAGTCCTGTGTCCTGATCTTCTCGTCTCCATCACCCAAGCAGGATGCAGTGGCTACCCTACCCTTGAATCCCCAGAGGACTGTAAGAGAATGGCGTCTATCTCAAAGTTAATGGCAGGGTTGAGTTCATGGGCAGCAGGGTGCTCCTAAGACATCCTTGGTCCCTACCTAGCTGCCATTGACATTTTTATTTTCAAAGATGGTCTATATAGGGGCCAGGAATATTTTTATCTACTAGGGGTGGTCAACTTTGGTTGGTTGGAGAAGACGTCTTTAATATTGGGGAAAGAATAAGAGTGGCCATGGATGGGGCTGACCCATTTGGGGACAACCCATGATGACCCTTTTCCCCCCAGATGACAGCAACAACAACAACAATAATAATTTATTAAACTTGTATGCTGCTTGTTTCCCAATGACTCTGGATGGCTCACAACAATCAAAGAAATTACAATAAGATCAATAAAAGATAAATGATAACAAGTGAGATGAAGCGAGGAGGTCACGTCTGGCTGGGGAATCCTGGGAGCTGAAGTCCACACATCTTCAAGTGGCCACGGTTGAGAAACACTGCTTTAAAAGTCCATTGTTTCTGTTTTTGTTTTTTTTCAAATGAACTTTTAGACAAGCTCAGCGTTTCAGGGGAGCTGATGCTTCTCACAGCAACCAACATCTGGGGTGCTCTCAGAGGTAAGATGGGGCAAGTTTCCATCGCTGTCTTTGTAGCCTCATACTCTGACTTGCTCCAACTGATGTGGTTGTGCCTTGTTGTGTAGGATTAGAGACCTTCAGCCAGCTTGCCTGGAGGGATGATGATGGGACAGTGAGTACTGCTCGTTTTAAACGGGATATTAGGGTAGGGTTTACGATTTTTGTTCAGTTGTTAAGTGCTTTGTTGGGTGTGACTTTGTGTGTTGAGTGAGGGCAGGTATTGGGGTTTGTAAATGGAGTATGTGGTGTAAACCCCAACAGTTGGGGCTTACTCAACAAGCCATATTTAACCAAAGTCATGGATTAGTACAGTCATGTCAAGTTGAATAAGACCCAACTAACTGGATTCACTCAACCTGCCGAGACAGAAAATCCAAATAAGTTGCATGATTTAATGTGATCTATGAGAATAGACAGCCGGTTTGGTGTAGTAATTAAGGCACCAGGCTAGAAACCAGGAGACCATAAGTTCTAGTTCCACCTTAGGCACAAAGCCAGCTGGATGACCTTGGGCCAGTCACTCTCTCTTGGCCCTAGGAGGAAGGCAGTGGCAAAGCACTTTGAAAATGTTGCCAAGAAACTGCAGGGACTAGTCCAGACAGTTGCCAGGAGTCAAGAATGACTCAGACACACAGACACAAATGAGCATTTCCTTCCTTCCCATCTGAAGCTTGATCTAATTCAAGCTGTCACTTGCAACTTGCTTTGCTAGCTGTTACTTTGTTCTCCAAAGGACTTTCCAGCCTAGCAGTGTGGGTCCAGGGTAGAGTGTGTGGCAGCTAAGTGCCTCATAAATCCTAGACTGGAATTCTTGAAGAGCTTGTCCTCCAAACACAAGGCCTGATTTTCACTCCCTTTGGAGAAGGCAGGATTGGCCCCTGGAAGAACTCTACACTGGACATTGGGTCAACTGTGCTATCTTCTCTCCTATATAGTTCTACGTCAACAAGACAGATGTGGTTGATTTCCCCCGCTTCCCTCACCGAGGTCTGCTACTTGACACATCTCGCCATTATCTACCTTTGAAAATCATCCTGGAGACTCTGGTAGGTGAATCTGGAAGCAATGGGGGGAAGATCCTGAGAGCTCTTGTGTAATCTTGGCCACTCTGCAGAAGCTCTTGGTGTGGCTCAAATCAGATGATTCCTTACTGAGCATGTTGTTATATTGGGTGACTTAATTCATTTTCTCTATCACCACCATCATCATACCTCCACAAACCTTGGAGTCTTCTGATGTTTCCCTCTGATGCTTGGGTGGCACCATGTTGTCTGTGCAAGGAGGTGTGCTCATGTCTGCACTTGAAATGGAAGGATTGGTAGGACAGCCAGTGTGGTTTAGTTGTTTAAGGTTGGACTCTCCCAAGGGAGACCCAGGTGTAGTCCACATTCAGCCGTAGAAGTGTTGGCTTTGTGCCAGCATGTTCTCTTAGCCCAATCAATCTCCCAGAGTTGTTGTGGGGAAAAATGGAAGGAGGAATGCTATATATACTGCCATGTCCTCCTGAACTCCTGCCATGTCCTCCTGAACTAAAGGTGGCATATGAAACTAACAAATAAATTCAAACTATCTGGTCTAGGTTGTTTTCACATGAGATCACCAATAATCCTGCTTCAGCATTATTCTGCCTTTCATAAGGAAAAGAAAAGCTGTGTGAAAACCTTTTCTTCAAAATTCCTATATTTGTGTAGAATTTGAGGGTTTGTCTATGGCAGTTTTTCTCAACCTTGGCAACTTTAAGACATGTGGACTTCAACTCCCAGAATTCCCCAGCCAGCCTGGGAGTTGAAGTCCACATGTCTTAAAGTTGCCAAGGTTGAGAAAAACTGGTCTATGGTATAAGAAAGAAAACTGTGTGGAACAATATTTCAGGGCAAGGTTTAATGGGTGGGGAAGACTTCTTATAAGTAACCACATTCAGAATATCTAATGGTTTTTGTGGGTTTTCTGAGCCATAGGTGAACTCTTCATCCATCTCACAACTGTTACTAATGAATGTCCCACCGGACATGGGAGCAAGAGGCCTTTCTAACCTTCTTCCATTTCCTCAGGATGCCATGGCATACAACAAACTTAACGTGTTCCACTGGCACATCGTGGATGACCCATCATTTCCGTTCGAAAGCATGGTATTCCCAGATCTCAGCTGGAAGGTGAGCCATCCCATCTCCCTCTGAGCCTCTGCCAATCTGAGTAATTGAGGGGATTCTGTACGTCCTATGGAGCTTGGAGGCCTTTGAGCCTCCGCCCCCCAATTTGACCCGAGAACAACAGGTGAAAAAGAACGTTTTCACTGAAACTGAATGTTTTCACTTTGCAGCATTCTTCTCCCAAAGGAAGCTGAAGAGTGATTTGTTAGGGGCATTTCATCTTGATTTCTGTTTCAGGGTCTCAGTGGTTCTTTCTAGGTGTGTTAAATCAGGGTTCCTCAACCTTAGCAACTTTAAGATGGGTGGACTTCAAGTCCCAGAATTCCCCAGCCAGCATGGCTGGCTGGGGAATTCTGGGAGTTGAAGTCCACCCATCTTAAAGTTGCTGAGGTTGAGGAACCCTGTGTTAGGTAACATTGATGTGGCATGCAAGCAATATTGCCTTATTTTCTAGAAAAGATTTCTAGATCAGGGCACAGAGTATGATCTTCTTGCACTATCTTGTATGCTAGTTGATACTGCCTCGGTTGATTTAACCCTTTGAGAGCCAGCAAGATCTCTGCCAAGCGCTATAGTCCTCACCTAGATATAAAATTTGAAGGGTGCAGCTCTTTCACTCCACTATGACTTTGCCACTCAAGAGGAACCGGTGACAGTCTTGCTTTTTTTGTTGTTTAGGGATCCTATAACTCGGCCACCCACGTGTACACTGCCAGCGATGTGAAGACGGTGATTGAATATGCCCGGCTACGTGGAATTCGAGTGATTGCAGAATTTGATACTCCTGGACATACCCGCTCCTGGGGACCAGGTAAGAACTGTCTTGGGGTGAACAGAGAAACATGAGCTCGGGTTTGTTTGAACCCACATCAGTGCTGAGTTGGAATCTGAATAGACCCATGTGTAACCTGAAGCGTTGTGCTGAATGTGTCTCAGAACAACCTGCTTCCCAGGAAGGAATATTCAACAGCTAAAGGCAAGATTTTAGTCTGGTTTGTCGGTTGAAACAGAAGGAGAGAACAATTTCATCATTTAAACGTTCCCATCTGGATCAGCTGTTCCCAACCTCCAAATGTGCTGGGCTGCAAATGCCCTGAGAAACCGTGCGCTTGGGGATTCTGGGAGCAGTGGACATCCAGAGTTTTTGCACTTCATCTTCTTCCCAAAAGTGTTAGGGCTCTGATCAGCCTGAGCCACATGATTGTCAATAAGGGCTTAATTCTTATTAATTTGGATGTTTTCAAATGTGTCACATACATGAGCAGAATGTGTCACTTAAATGCACTTGATCAGAAGGAGTCTGGTAGCACCTTTGCAGGCTAGCAGATTTTATTAAAAGGCCTAGATTTTTGTGAACTATAGTTCACGAAAGTTTATGTCTTTTAATAAGATTTATTAGTTTGAAACGGTACTACCTTTCAATTTTTGGTTACCATAGACTAACACAGCTCTCCTCCTATAATATCTAATTGCACTTGGTGGCTTTCTGGTTTTTTTGTTGGTTTATTTATTCCCTTATCCATCCTTCCCTCCCTCCCTCCCTCCCTCCATTCCTTCCTTCCTTCTTTCCAAATCCCAGGTGTCCCAGGCTTGTTGACTCCATGTTACGTGTCCACAAAACCCTCCGGGACCTATGGGCCAGTCAATCCCATTCTCAACTCCACTTACCAATTCATGGCCACGTTTTTTGCTGAAGTTAGTGCTGTCTTCCCAGATTTCTACATTCACCTGGGAGGAGATGAGGTGGACTTCACCTGCTGGTGGGTTTTGTTTTCCCTGGGGCATGTGGAAGGGGAAGGATGGTGAGAAGGCAAATGTATGGCAGGGTGAAAGGAAGCGTGTTGCGGTGGTGGTTGATGACATCCTGGGATGGGACCAGCTAAGAGATAAATGGCCATAAACTATACATTGAAAAACCTGCCATGTTAACACACAATATTGCACTAAGATGGATTCTGATGTGAAAATAGAAACATGTCCCACGCAGGGACATAGTTATCCATGCTTCAGAGGCACCATGACTCATCAGCAACTAACTTAAATATATTAATCAACAGCCCTAACTGTCTGGTGGCATATTTTACTCCAGTGAATCATTGGAGACAGCTGGGATGAACACAGGTCAGGTAGAAACCAAAGGAGTGGTGGTGAATGGGTATTAGATACCTGCTGACACTTTTCACCAAGCCCTAATATGTTCTAACCTTGCTTTACTTAAGTAACCTTGGTCTGTCAAGTAAGTCACAATTGGTGGTGGTCACACAGCATGCTGTGTCACAAATCACAAGGGCTGAGTTCAAAAACATGCTAAGCTAAATCTTGTGGGCTGGAATCATGATTGGTCCAAACGTTAGTGTGATAGTTTCTGCTTCACGTAGCTGATGTATTTATAAAGCATGAGGATGCTTCCATTTTTATTCTTGCTGGTCTACAAAAGAGTCCTTTATGGCACTAGGTTTTGGAGATCTTGAGGACCCAACTTTGATCCAACCCTTCTATTTCCATATAGGAGGTCTAACCCAGATATCCAAGCTTTCATGCAGAAAATGCAATTTGGCCAAGACTATGCCAAGTTAGAATCCTTCTACATCCAAAGGTAAAGTGGTCCTTCCTCCCCATTGCTAAGAATTTGTTTAGGGCAAGAACATAGGGCCACCCTCCCTCCAACCGAGGCCCTCCCCGTAGATTGTGCCACACCTCCCATCATTCTCAGCCAAGCCAGGGTGCAGATCGTGTCAGTTCTCCAGACAAGGCTTCTGAGTACACAAGGGTAAGAATTATGCTGGGAGGCTGCCTGGGCTGAGCGTCCTGTTTTTCCTTGCCCTCAAATGTACCTCCCACCCCGTGTCAGGAGACACTCCCAACTTGCCTGATAGTTGCCAAGTGAGGGCAGGCACAAGGCAAAGGTCTGATGCGGGAAATTGGAACGGGCTCGCAAGATGCTCTCTCCTTTGCTTGGTTCTTCTCTTTGCTACAGATTGCTGGCTATAGTCTCATCCTATCACAAAGGTTACATGGTGTGGCAAGAAGTATTTGATAATGGTGTGAAGGTAAGGATCATGCTAGGAGAACTCAAGATGCCCTGTGGCCTTAGGCTGCTTCTCTTCCCTCCCATCCCTCCCACAGCTTTGCAGAATTGCTTCCTGTCTGTTGCAGTGGAAATGTGTTTTCTTCTCCTGCCTCTCCACCACCACCCACCCCTACACTACAAGGCCAGCTATGCAGTGGTTCTACTCAAAGGCTGTAACATTTGGACACATTATAGGCACAGCCTTGCTTCACGTATTCCTCCCAGCTTACACACAGAGCTCCTCTTCGTTTCCTATTTTATCATTTAAAAGTCTTAGATCAGCTGATTTTCATCCATTTTTGTAGCTGAATATTGTTGTAATATAATCTGGGAAGAGATCTAGCTGTCCTTAGGTAGTTCTTGATCATGGAAGTTCTTGTCCTGACTCAGTCATGCTTTGATCTTCTCCTGATCTTTGGCACATCATTGTTTTAGCCCACTTTAGCTTGCTATTGCCTCTCCACGCACCCGTGCATTCGGATGGACTGCATGAACTTCATTGGACTGAGTATTCATCATATACTTCATTAAGCTCATTATCTATCATGATGACTAGAAAAGGCCATTTGCTGGACAAGCCTGTAAAGAGGCAACATTCCAGTCAAACAAGGATGGATTCTGGTTCAGCTAATCCTTGGATAATCTGTGTGTCAGGCCTAGCCCGAGGAACTTCAAGAGACCATGTAAATTCAGTCCAGCAATGTTTATTAGCTACAACCTCTAGCAAGAATCTTCCCAGACTGAAACCCCAGCTCCCAAGCAATGCCAGCCACAACATTGTGAATTCCTCAGGGAGGTGCCAGCCTCATCCTCTTATCTCTCCCTCACGACTCAGGAGATGAAAGAAAATGTTTTTCTCCCTGAGTCTGGCCTTCATGATTCCATTCCATCACACTGTGTTTCCAAAATGCCTTCCCAACTCCAGGGTTGAAAGTACGTGATGGATGTACTTTGAATGAATGGAACAAGATGTCTTTGAACCTCTGCTCCCTCCAGAAATGCATTTATTATTTATTTGTTGCATTCTTAAAATGCCCAAGGAGGCATACAGGGGTGTCTTTTCTTCCCGCATAACAATCCTTTGAGATGGGTTGGGCTCAGAGAAAGTGAAAGCCTTTAAGTCACCCCATGATGTATGTGGTCAATTGAGACTTGGTCCTGGGCCTTCCAGTAATGTCAGTGCTGGAGCCTACTGGCACACAGATCTTTTCTTATGCACATACCCCTCCCATCGATTGCCCCTTCCTGGACCTCAGTCCTTGTTCCATTCTCTGTTTTGGCCAGGTGAACCCTGATACAATCATACACGTGTGGAAAGGGAGCCCCATTTCCTTTCAAGAGGAGATGTCTCGTGTCACCAAGGCCGGTTTCCGGACCCTGCTCTCCTCCCCTTGGTATTTGAACTATATTTCTTACGGGCAGGACTGGTTGACAGCATATCGGGTGGAACCCCTGGCCTTCAGCGGTGAGTTTTTCCCCAATGTAGCCCCATCTCCATGGAGGTGTGATTGGCACCAACCTAATATTCTATGTAGGTTTCAGGTCAAACCCTGTTTGCATTAACTGACTTGTTTGCTCCGTCATGGTCACTTACTTTATATAACCCCTGCTTTTTTATTATATTTGTCTTTAGTATTTATGTATAGGGTTTGTTTATGTAGTGGATTTTTATGGATTGAGTAATTTAATTATTATGGGATATTTTAATTGTTTCTGGGCTTTTGATTTTTAATTGCGAGCCGCCCAGAGTCACCCGCTGGGGAGGTGGGCAGCATACAAATTTAAGAATAAATGAATAAAAATAAAAATATTTGGCAAGGTTTTGTTGGAGTTTGATTACCTTCTTGTAACCTGCTCTAAGTCTGGAAAAGAGCAACTGCTGCAAAAAATATTTGAAAGCAGTATTTGTTGTTTATTTATTCTGTTGAAATATAAAACTGGCAGAATTGTGGATGGCACTTTCCAAAATACACCCTTTTTTCCTTTTTTTCTTTTTGTACTTTACTCTGACTGTTGTATTGAATCCAGGAGAGATCTTTCATGCTGTTGTTGAGGGGCATATGTAACATTTTCCAACTTAACTTTTTTTTAAGTATTTCTGACAGGGAAAGCACGTTGCATTCTCCGTTGTAAGTTGTGCTAATGTCAAAATACATTTGAGAACAGTTTCTTGCAGCAAATACAATGAACCCTTTTTAAGATTATTTAATAAAATTGGATTAAGACAGATTTTAAGGCCTGCTTTGTGATGTTTTCAGTTTCCCTTTTACTTTGGATAAAGCACTGTGCTTATTTTTTCTTTTTGGTTTTTAAATAAGTATGATACTAAATGAGTTTTTAAATGTTAAAAATTTATTTTTGAACCATTTTAAATTTAAAAATAAGTTTTTAAATGGTTTTTAAATGAGTGTGACAGCAGGCCTTTGGCAAGGGGGAGTGAGACCCCTCACTTCATCACACTTGCCATCATTTATCTTTATTTTATATGTTTTACTGGTTTTATTGTAATTTCTTTCTTTGATTGTTGTGAGCCACCCAGGGTCATTGAAAGTCAGGTGGCATAAAAGTTCAATAAATTATTATTATTAAAGGAACTCTTGGGATAACTGAATTGGTTGAATGAGAAATAATTGAGTGACTCTTCCAACAGGCAGCGCAGAACAAAAAAAGCTGGTCATTGGTGGGGAAGCCTGTATGTGGGGCGAATATGTGGACGCAACAAATTTGACCCCAAGACTGTGGTAAGACCTGGATCTGCCATCCTAAGCTGCACCTTGTCTTGTGAAAGCATCAGCCCTGCAAAGTAGACCAGACTAAGAAATCAAAGTTATGAATGCCATTAC
Source organism: Liasis olivaceus (assembly GCA_030867105.1). NCBI lineage: Eukaryota > Metazoa > Chordata > Lepidosauria > Squamata > Pythonidae > Liasis > Liasis olivaceus. The sequence continues at coordinate 16,978,975 of CM061362.1, read as the reverse complement.
TACGTTTATTATAGGGTTACAGTAACGGAATCTCGCAAAATGAATACGCCTCTCCTCTCCCTCCCTTTATCTTTAAGAAAACCAGGGAGGGACAAGTGTGAGATGTTTTCTCAGATTACTGTATATTTCTGCTTTGGACTCAAATCTCTTTTATCTGATTGTTGTGTTGGTTGTGGCTCTCCTTCCTGTTCCTCAAGGTTATTCTTACAACCCATTACAGAAAGCAAGCAAGTCCAGTTGTGCAAAAGAAATGTTTCTGTAGAAATGTTAGCCCGCTCCCCCAAGCTTTGTGTACTTCCTGCCCGTCAGAGGGTCTGTTCCTCTTCTGATGCCCACAGGTGTCAGCCCCAGATGGAAACATTTTCAGTGGTTCTGTGTAGGAACTCAAGCATGGCTGTCTTCTAGTAGATGTTGATCCCAGGACATCTGCAGAAAGGGCAACAAACAGGGCAAAGGAGGTGGTACATTTGACATTCTCATGCAAATAATTCAGATTATGCACTAATCTGCATCCTTCATGCAACCACATCTTGGCCCGTGGGCCATTATTTTAATGTCCTCTTGGCTTTTCATGGTCATCATTGTGCTGATCGTTGACTTAGCAGTTGTACAACTGGATGTTGCAAACAACAGCATTAGTTACAGCAGAACTCTAACCTTTGTTATTGGTCAGATGTTTACCTTATTTTGGGAGCCACCTGGGAAGGGTTTGTATCCTATAAAGCAGCCTATAAATCCTCCAAATCAAACATCCCCTTTTTATCTCCTCAAGGCCCAGAGCTGGAGCTGTTGCTGAACGTTTATGGAGCAACGAGACAGTTCGAAGCCAGCAAGATGCTTATGTCCGGTTGTCAGATTTCCGGTGCACCTTGCTCAGGTAATGCCCCTCTTCTTCCTCTATTCCTCCTAGCTCTGTAGGGCCACACAGGCCATTGCAATGGATGTGATTATTCCAGCATCCCATTGCCCGTAACTGGATACTCCTGGAAAATCCATCTTCCTTGGCTGTTGCCGTACATCAACTGTTCTCTGTTCCATGTTGCCGTTGTACCAAAGAAGCTTGCTAAACTAAGAACTTCTGATATCATCCTTGCCCAATGTGGAAATAGCTTAACTATAAAATGTTGGCTGAGAATTATGGAGATTTCAGAGCAGAGGTACATAATCTTGTCCAAGCAAAGAGCTGCAGTTAGGCTCCAGGTAGCATGCCAGGGATAAGAGTCCAAACCATAGTGGGTAGAATCAGGAGAGGAACAACCTTTTCTGGTTGTTTACATTTAAAATGAAATAAAATGAAATATAGATGACATAATTATTCTCCAGTAGTTTGGCCCTTCAGTTGCTTTAACAATGCAGTTGAGTAACACTTCTGGAAATCTCTGTGGATAAATCTGTCATTCTTTGAGAATCAGAAAATTAGAGGTGGAAGTATCTGGACAAGGTTAATTTTTAATAAAACTTCAATTTCTGGTCTTCTCCTGTGAGCTTTTAGCTTGATTGGCCTTCTAAAAAGGCATGGGTGATTTCTTTAAAAACATTGTTATGGGAGTCTCTACTTTTTACATAGATTCAGCCACTAAAGTCTTCCCTTAAGTATGATCTTCTAACAATACATTTTGTTTCTTTATTTTGCAGGCGAGGGATCCAGGCTGAACCCCTTTTTACAGGATATTGTGAATATGATGCACTTTGATTTGACAATCACCCCCCGCCCCCATATCTGTACTATTTCCACTTGTGCAGGGAGAATAGGCTTTTTAAAAAAAACAAATATTTCAGGAAATCAATTCCCTATTATTTGGGGGCCTTTTTTTAAAGAAGCACATTTAAAACTGTAATCCAGGTCTTTTTTCATTAAAGGAACAAATCAGTTCTCCAGACAGAGAAAAAACTTTTGTTGTGGTTGTTGTTCTATGCTTGTGGTTTTCCTCTTACCCCCCCCCCCACCCCCATTGCCAGAGGGGCTGTATTAAAGAATTACAAGACACAGGTCACCCTGCAGTGTCATGAGACATTTTCTCTGAGCTGTTTTTTTCTGATCTACTTTGTATAATAATAGCAAGGTCAGTTTTTTGTATGTTGGATTTTAGGTAACGAAAATGATGCCCAGGAGGGATGCAAACCTTGGGGTTTTCCTAAAGCTGTTGTTTGCTGAAACACAAAACAAAAAACCCCCCAAAAAACCTCTTCAAAACAAACCTCGGCATAGAGAAGAATCCCTAAGTAAGAACTGGATATGTTCAGTGGCCACGGAATAATGACAAGAGAGACCTTGGCAAGCTTAGAGCTTGGGATGGGTGAACTAGAATGAAATGAGGTCCCAGGATGTTCTTTGCTCAACCCATGGCCATGATCTATTAGGTTCAGTAGAGAAGAGCATTCTTTCCACCACCCACTGTAAGTTCCTACCCCAACATAGGCCTTTTTGCAATGGGTAAGTTAGCCTCATCAACCTATAACTCCAAGCTCGTCTCCATACGATCTGGGTTACCTTATCACTGCTGTGATCTGGAAGAGTGATGTGTTGGCTTTGCTGGGGTTGTCCAAGGCCCACAATCCCATAAGAGGTCCCTTTCTGCTACCAAGTCCTGCCAATCTACTCCTTGTCATGAATGAAACCCTGGTTATCAGAAGTAGGAAAGGTGTCTTCCCTTGAATTTGTCTTCTCCTTCTGCGTGGTGGCTTGGATTAGGCCCAGAGGAGAGTGAGGGAGCAGATGGTCAGAAAGACTAGTATGGAGTTGGTCTCACCTAGAAAAGTCCAGAGTGGGCCATCAATCTATGGATATCAACCCTTGGAGATAGGCCTGGTCAAGAAATAGGCACCGTAAGGATTCCAGGAAAGCTCTTTCATGTAATCTGGTAGGAAAGCAGAATCTTGAAAGCCTATCCAAGTTCTTCTGTGTCCCATCTTATACTGAACAAAATCAAGGCAGGGTGATTTTGACTTTCTTTCTCACACTTCTTCTTTCTCAGGACCATCTGATCTTTTCTGCAAGCCCCTACTTAATGGTTCTCTCCTTCCTTCCCCAAGATCAGTTCTATATTCCAATAGATCAGCATCTTTCCTTCATCTTAACAGCATCCTTTTTCTATTCCCAGGGCTAAAAAACATTCCTGTTTGCATATATCTAAACAGAGTATTGCATTCTCGTGAGGCGTTGAGTTGCTCTGAGCCAATGCAGGAAAATAAAATGGGGATGCGAATGAAATCCATCTCTCCTTATTCCATAACGGCAATTGTTTTCGGTGAGGAGAAATGCTTGAACGTTCTGGTTATCAGATATTTTTTTCTCCCTGAACTCATCTGCAGTTCTCTTTGCTGGCTTATTTCAGTACTCACCCAGCCTGCAATCACTGATCACGCTGAGCCATAGTTTATTGAACAAACTATAATTGGCTGGCCTTGCACCACACAAGAAGCTGTGAACCATGGATTACGAAGAACTGAGGCTGGATTGAGGCAAGATGCAAAGCCCAGACTGCTTTATAGTTTGTGTTGTGTGAATCCAGTCAACAGTAGTTGGAGAAGGCTACCTTGTAGAATTGCTGCAAGGATTGTAAACAAGCAAGCAGAGAAACGAATATTCTCCAGAGACAGTACTTCCTTGGACATCAGGTGGGATATAAATGCAATTGCAAAAAGGCAGAAAAAGTGCTATTTGATCTTGGAAAAAAATTGCTTGAAAAACATTTAAATACACATTTTATCAACAGATAAAGGAAAGAAACAGAGCTAACAGAGACATGCACAGAGTTGTGGGGTTTGGGGCACTGATACTGCAAGGTCCTTACTAGATTTTTATTCTTTCATGTGATGCCTCGATAAGACATTTCTCTCTGCAAAAGAACATAGAATATTAAATTTTTGAGAATGTTTGCCTTTCTCCGCATTGTATTTTCCCCTCTTCTTGTTATACGTATATCACTATATTTTATATTGAATAGAAATCTTTGGGGTTAATTAGGAAGCTGTGAATTCAGCTTCTGTCTTAGCCATCAAACTTAACGATCTGATGTTGGTTTGGATCACTACCTTCTAGCCAAACCTACTTTGCAGGATCGTGGTGAGATCAATTGAAGGAGGCTCGTGCAGGTATTTTCCTCTGCTGCTTTGAAGGAAAGGAAAAATAAAAACCTAGGAAAAATGAAGAAAACCTTTGAAATCATCTTAATATGACGACATTTCCACAATCTCAGAAAGCAGAGAATAGCAACCAGGGCGGGTCATATATTGCTGAATGAGAACTCCAAATATTCTTCCCCTTTGGCTGAGTGGGGAGTTTGAAATCCAAAGCAGGACACAACTCTTACAAAACCCTCCAGTTGCATCGCTATTTTTGCAAGGCTTCTGGCCATCCTGCAAAAACGAGCCACTTCCTTTGCTTCATGCGGGAAGGCCCTTCTGGTCTGCTTCGGGTAACACTGTGTTTCTTGCGCCAGCCTTCCTCGGCCCTCTCTCGCCAAACAAATGCACCACGAAGGAGCTTCTTCCTTCTCTGGCATGCTCCTCTGTTACTTCTAGCGGTTCTACCGGCGGTTGGCATTTGGCGTGCAATGCCAGCAGGTGGCAGTGCTAGTCTAGGAGATTACCCCCCCCCTCCCTTTCTCTCCCCTTTGGAGGAAATTTTTTGGGCTCCTAGGATGGCAGAAGGAGTAATTATTATGCACTGCTATTCTTTTAAAAATTGCTGTCACTTTGCTTGGCAGCGCAAATTGTTACCTTTTGCGTGAGCCTTTGTTCCAACAAAGGAGGGGGGGGGGGAGGCTTTGAGCTACAAGAGCTACGGAGTTTTCTCCCCACCCTTTCTCGCTCTCTCACACAAACACACGCGCACGCACACATACTTCACTCCAGGACTGCAATACACATTTTGCAGGTCGAGAGATGCAGAAAGCGAATTACGGTACGGGGCTGACGAAACCTGTGTGCACGAGTAACTCTGGACACTTTAACAAGCCTCCCTTCTCAATTTAGCACACGAGCCCTGAAATGACAAAGTGTCTAGAAAGAATGAATGGGTTGCCAGTTGGGGAAGTTTTGATTTCTATTCCTTGCAGGTACGAGATTCGGGGCCAGGGAGCTGCTTCGATTTCCCTATTTTTGGTCCCCAACTTAATAGCATAACCCTCTCCACCCTTGCGTAAGTGATGTCAGCTTTACAAAACATTAATAACAAGAAAGCCTGTTGCTTCCTTCCTTCCTAGGAATTTGTCTAACCTTTTTTTTTATTATTTATTTAGCCGGTCAAAGTCATCTTCCTCCCTGCAGAGAACCGAACGAGAATAAACACTTTTGTTCCACTCCCTCGCCCCTCATTTTTGGCATCTCTCCTGGCGTGGCAGCCGGGCTTCAAACCTTGCCTGAGCGGGTGCCAAATCTCTCTGGCTTGGCATTATCTCATCCATGAAGGGTAGTGGGAGCTGATCCCCAAGAGCAGGGAATGGAAGAAGGAAAGGTGAAGTTGGTCTCCTAGCAACTGTTTGCCCATTGGAGTAGCAGGGTCTCTCCTGGTTGCTATGACGGTTGCCGGGATACAGCTATTACTCAGCTGGGGTGAGTCGCTGGGAAAGAGTAGATGGAGGAAGGGGAGGGGGATGGACAGGTTAGACTGGGGGTGCATCATACCCTCCGAGCCAATCAAGGCCATTTGGGGGGGCCTGTTTCCAGTTATGCCAAGGATAATTGGTTTAGAAACACTGGCATGGTTCACACGGGCAATCAAACCAGGGAGTTTGCTAGTCCCACAGTGGACTGAATTAACTGCCAGATTCATAGACTGAACCATAAACTAAGTCCACCTGGAGGGTGGGGCGGTACAGCGAGTCACCAATTATCTTTTAACTAAGACTGTTAATCAAATTTAGCCAAAATGTGCTATCACAGGTTTTCCCTTACTGTGATGGGTCAAGTTAGCTACTGTGATGTATAAACTGCATATGACGGCTTGGCGTGCCACAAACACTCCGCCGCTGTGGCTTGTTCACAAACTGTGCTTAAAACATGGCTTTGTAGGATTTGCGAATCCAGCTGTTATCTGGTGATAAACAGAAAAAGATCATGGATGGGACCACCGTCTCTGAGCTACAAAAATCCACACTGTCATGAGATGGCAGGAAAGGTTCTACTGTCATCTAGTGGTCATCTCAGTTTTGGTGGCCCAGGTCTGGTGGTCTTAGTCTTAGTCCTGGGAGAAATGATGGTACGGAAGCTGTAAGTGAACAAAAGTTGGTCTTTGAAGAAGCAGGATAGAAAGAGTATTGACGCTTTGAATGATGTTGGAGAAGACTCCTGAGAATACCATGGATAGCCAAGCAAACAAATAAATGGATATCCAAACAAATCAACCCAGAGTTGTTACTTGAGGCACAAATGGCCAGGCTCAAACAATCCTACTTTGGACACATTATGGGAAGACCCTGGAAAAGTCTATAATGGTGGGAAGGAAAGAGAAGAAGAGGACAACCAGGAGCCCGGTGGATGGACTCAATTACAGCAGCAATAGATGCACCATTGGAAGATCTGGAGGGCCAGGTTGGGTTCACCTCTATTGGTACAGATCATCTTGAAGAAAATCCATGGGTCCCTAATAGTTGACACCAACTTGATGGCACATAATCAAGTCAGCCCATTAGGAGGGCACTGGAGTGGAGAAAGCTGGGGATGACTATTTCAGTGGCAAATGAAGATGGATCTATATCACATGCTTCAGTCTGAACAGTTCCAGCTCTTGTTTCTTGACTCCATGTGTGTTGTTTTGTATTTCGTTAGGGGTGTAAATAAATAAATGAATAAACCCCACTTCTATGTGGTGTTTCATTCTTAACATTAGGCTAACCGAGTCTGTACTGCAAACTGATTTATTTAGATAGGTTGTTGTGATGTCCGTCAATGAGAACTCTTAATTTTCTCTGTGCCCTCCCCCTCCAACATTCTCTCTCTCTACATCTCTAAATCTTTCTGCTTTGACCATTTCAAGACTGTCCCGTTGATGAGCACCTGTCTGCTCATCAACAGGACAAGATACATCAAATGTGTTGATGGGTCAATCAATCCATCATGCTATTTCCTAGTTATTTAAGCACTCAGGTTGTTCAGGTATCCTGAAATTCTTGTATTTTTATTCTTGTTGGGAGTGTTGTAGCATAGCAGACAAATCCTTTGTATTGGCCTTTCTATTCCAAACATTTGGTGGCCTGGTCTTGCTAAAAAATTAATGAACGGATGGCTGGGGCTGTGTTTATCCACTGCATTAATTCATAATTTGGTTAGGGTTTAGCATGAACAGAGAATACAGTCTTTTTATACTGATCTTTAAACTTTTTGCAAGCTTCAAAAGACCTGAAGGGCCAGTTTGAGACAGATCATCCTGGAGAAAGTCTATGTGGTCACCATGAACTGACACTGATTTGATGGCGCATAATCAACCAAGCTTTGAAAGATTCACTACCACTTGCATGCTTACAGAGTTTTTTTTTTAAATTCCTTCTTTCTCTCTTTCTTTCTAGATAATCAACTGACCCATAGCATGCAGACATGCATACATTTATTCATATAGTGATTATAAGGCTTACCTTTTTAATGTTTTTATTATATTGTTCTTTGGATGGTGGTTGACTTCATAGATGGCCTACAGCCTCTGGAGTTAGGCGGCTTATAAATCTAATAAATAAATCAACCATCAGAAAATTTGAAAAAGATAAACTGCAGAGGAAATTGCTCTCTCTTAAAAAAAAAGGGGGGGAGGCTCCTTAAAAAGCAAAAGGCATTGTTTACCTTTTTCTTTTGGAGATAAATTCAGTATAAAAGTATGATTTATTTATTAATTAGATTTATAAACTGATACAGCCACCCATCTCACCATAGCAACCTATAAAATGGATAACAACATCTAAACGAGGCAATAGGAATAAGCGTTTAAAAAACCACAGTGTATGACAGCAGAGGAGAAAAATCAATGCATCACCAATCTAACAACCTCACTGGCTCCAACTAACCATCTGGCCCTAACTGGGAATGTATCCAAGTCTTTCCAAAAAGCTGATAAATTCCCGGCCAGTTTAATCTGGGAGGGGAGAGGGAGGGTATGGTTTGGATTCAAAGCAAATCCTATTGTGGGTTAAAAGCCATCCCACCCGTCAGGCCTGGGAAGACTCTTAATTAGTGTTTCTCAACCTGAGCCACTTTAAGAGGTGTGGACTTCAACTCCCAGAATTCCCCAGCCAGCCTGCTGGCTGGGGAATTCTGGGAGTTGAAGTCCACACCTCTTAAAGTGGCCAAGGTTGAGAAACACTGCTCTAAATAAAGCTGTGTTTAGGAAAATTTGCTATGTTAGGGCAAGGAGAGGGTTGATGAGGCCAAGGTGCTTTAAAATTTAAAATTCTGGCTGCTGCTACTGCTCTTTTGGGAGGGGGCAGCCTCCCTCGGCTGCAACCTCCATGGCAGCTCCCGATAAAGGTATTTCTTTGGCAGGACAGCAGGGGCAGGAATCCGATAGATAAATAATAAAGCCCCCCCTCCCACTGCAAAGATCAAAAGAACAGTGGGTTTTTAATGAAGCCAGCCCAGGGAAATAGAGGCAATCACAGGTGCAGAGCGGAAATGCAGGATCAATACCTGCAATCCAATTCATTAGCTGGCTTTTAAAAGACACAGACGACCTGTCGATACGCCTGTACTCATCCAAAGCCCATTAGCTCTTAACGGATAACCGTTTTCCTGGGTTTGACAGGCAGAAATTGGATTTGCAAGGACCCTTTTGTAAAAGACTTTTACAAAAGGGGAAAGGGGCCGCCCCGGTGGAAGGTTGAGGCCAGACCCCTGAGAAATTGTCCTCCCACCAAAAGTCTAACCTCTTTGGGGCAACTGGGGGAATCCCCTCCCTTTAAACATCTGGCTGGTCAACAATAGAACTATCCTCCTTCCAAACTTCCAGAAGGTATGGTCAAAAATGTCAAGGGGGCCCCATGGTGGTGCCATCAAAGCTCTGGCCATTTTTATGCATGTGTCCCAGGCAGAGCTTTGATGGCAGCCTGGTGACAGCCATCTTGACTGTTTTGACCATACCCTGCAGACATCCCTATGGGTTTTAGGACAGAATAGTACCTTCAAACTGAGCTATTTTTGTGCTTCATCCAATACCAAGTGCTTCTGGTCCACCACCCTTGCCTGAGAGGTCCACTGGGGAATCAGGCCCTCTTGGAGTCTGCCCCATCCCCTTGAAATCCCCCTGCCCATCCAAGATTCCCCCATGCTGGGTAGTTTCAGGAAGGTAATTAAAAGCAGATTGCTTAGGTACTATTAATTGTCCTGTTTTCATATTTTTTACAGTGGGCGATGCCCAATTCTATTGTTACTTTTATGGTGTTTTTTAAATGGGATTGGACACAAGATGTTGGTTTGTGTTATGGATTTTTAGTGTGAACTGCCCAGAAATGTTAGATTGGAGCGATATATCAATACAGTTCATTTAAAAAGTTAATAAATGTTAAAACTAAAGTGAAGGATCCACCTCACCTCTGCAAACTTTACAGGTTTAGAAAAATGTTGGTATAGACTAAGGTCACACTCTGCGCTACAGTAAGCCCTAAAGAGGCTTGTCTGTCTGTTACATGGACCCACAGATAATAGCTTGTGAACCATAATTTATGGCTGAGCTTGTTTTGGGAACCTAGCCAGTTGGGATATTTTAAGCAGATCAGGATAATTAAGCCGTACATCCTTAAATTTGGTTTGTAGGAAAGGATTGAAAGTTCTTGGATCTCAGTTGGTTCATTTCTAGAGATGGCACCAGGGATGTCCATGGGGGGAGAGTCAAAATATGGAAGCCATGACTGTGCAAATGAAGCCTTGCCCCTTTTTTACAGATGGGGCTTTCATCACATGGCCACAGCTGCCATCTTGACGCTTTTGACCTCCCCTGTGGGCACTCTTGGATAGCACAGCTGTTTGAGACGCAACAGCAGGAATGAACGTCAACAAAAGTCCATTTGTGATCAGCTTCTAGGTGGTTTCAGTAAACCTCTACTCTGAGCAAGCCATCAAAAGTCTCTCCTGCTAAAATCTGTCTGGAAAAGAAAGGAGAAAAATGCACGAGATCCTGAACCCGAAAAAGACATTTGCTAGTGAGCAATTGTACTCACACGCTAATTTTTTTATTTTTTTTTTAACAATTGGCCCAGCCCCATCGGGCTAAAAGGCACATAGGCACATGCCAGCTGGTGTTTCAGGGAGCGCCATGTGAACGCAGCATGAGAAGAACAGCCTTCCCAGCTCAAGATCCTCCAGATGTGTTGGCACACAGATTCCCCAACAGCACAGGGACCACAAACTGTATCAGCATGTCCTCATCCTCTGCAGATGGGTGATTCTGCAGCCCTGTAGTCCTGCCCACCCATTCCCTTCAGCCAGCGTAGAGGAGCCGAGAGGATGATAAAAATGACTAATCCAACTCCTTCACCCAAATCCAAGCATCTTGTTCTGCTGATTGACACCCGACTGGCAGCCAACTAGCTCCTGTTTGTACGCTTCACAGCAATGCCGATTCCCAGCTTGCAAGGCCTGCTATTAACAGCGCTATTGATTTGGCTGCTGTTCAGGCATAATTGAAAACTCATCAGGAAAGTGGGCCAAATGTTGCCCTTTGCCTACCTCAAAACAAGGTTTAGAAGAGGGGAAGGGGGAATCTTTTAATATCCAGGGGTTGTCGCAAAGAACTTTGGAGGCGCAGGGACAGGCGGTGGGTAGGGCATGTCACAAGGCTTTCATTTTCCCCTGCTTTGTTTTTTTTTTTAAATGCCTATTTAGCAGCCTTCAGCCTCTGCAACCAGAATGCCCTTCCCATGCGTGCATTTCCAGTCCTGGAATGGCTGTTGCTAAGGGTTGGGGAGTTGAGTCTGCCCATCCAGAGAGCACGTGCGGGGACTCCAATGGTTTCTCACCTCGGCATGCATCATCCGTCTTTAGCAGCCATAATCTTTAGCCTTCTTCATTCAAAAAGAGGAGATTCAGGGGTCACATTTATTAATTTTCATTTGTTTGCTAATGGTTACAGCAGGCTCAGGGCCAGAGATTGTGGGAGTCTCACGTCCAAAAGAACAACCACAACAGAAACATCGCAATAATAATATAAAAATAATCTTAGAAGGAGACCAAGGGGGCTCTGAATTCTTTTGCCAATTTCACCTCCTCTTGGATTATGCTTTTTACCAACTTCCCCACCCTGATGTCCTCCAGATGTATTGGACTACAACTCCCAGCTTTCCCCTGCCTGTGCTTGCCGCCAATTTTAATTCAGAAGACCGGGTTTAGCCAGGCTGGGAAAAGCTGTATTCAGATTTAGAATACTGACACTGACATTGTCGCAGACACTCAGGAACACTATTTACATTTATCCTTTGGGCTTGCTTAAATGGCAACCCCTTTTTTTTCTAGGGACCGTTCAAGAAGTTAGTTTTCATGAAGGAAGCAAAAGTCACTGGCAGGGGGACGTGTACAGAGAACCCTACACAAGACAAGCTGGATCCCTCCTTTATGCACAGATGTTCTTCAGCAGCTGTTGTAGTGCTGGAATTCTGGTCTGCTTCCCTTGTCCCCACCCCATCTCTCAAATTATTCCCAAATCCCTCTCCCTTCCACTGTTTTCGGTGCATGGTACTAGCCTAGGGCTACCAGATCTGGGTGGTAAAAATCCAGACAAGGACCACGAAGAGTTAGGAGTTCTCTAATAAGGCATTGCTGCCCTCGAATAGTCATCTGATTTCCTCAGCCCTTGGCTTGTGGCAAGATCGAATCCATTGGAGATGTCAAGACCTTGGTCCTGTGGGTTTCTCCTGCAGTGGGGGGCTTTAGCTTAATTTGCCTGTGTGGGTTAGGTTAGAGCCGTGTTTCTCAACCTTGAGAACTTTAAGATGTGTGGACTTCAACTCCCAGAATTGAAGTCTGGCTGGGGAATTCTGGGAGTTGAAGTCCACACAGTTCCCAAGGTTGAGAAACACTGGGTTAGAGTCTTGGAAATGCCTCTGTGCCCTGCAACAATTCTCGATTTTAAGCTCTGAATTTCAGTCCTTGCAAGGAGGGGGCCCACAGCTGGCTGATTGTGACATGGGGGGAACCACAATTCTCTTGAGTCTTTGATCCGTGAACTTTTGGCAACGATTCCTCAGTCTCTGTCGCAGCCTAGAAACAAAGCCGTAGCCAGGATGGGACCAGCAAATGTAGAAATGCAAATTGGTTCTCCCAACCTGGTATCTTATTTAAAAACAACCACAATCCCCCCCCCCCGCCTTTTAAAACCTTTACAAATCTATGACCTGCCAAGTGCCAACTAAAGAAGGAGAAGCTGCGTTTAGAATTGGCAAACATCTCATACAAGATACGTTCCCCCAAATTGTGCATGACTAACAGAAGAAAGAAAATTCATCATAGCAAAACTGTTTTTCCCCCCCACATCTAACGGGGCTTACCCAGCCCTCTTGAGTTAATAACAAGATGAACATGATGCTTAAAAAATAAACCCGAAATTACTTAAACTTGAAACACGGCAACCTGTTCTGGTACTATATTGGAGGATCGTCTCTCAAAACTAATTTCCTTCGTGTTTGTATCTGTTGTCGGGCTAAGGAACAATTGCCAAGGTGTTTCATTTAATTAATTTTTTTTTGGGTAGATACAGTGTGCTTCTTCAGGCTCCCTGTTACTAAGACCCACATCTGAATGACTTTCCATGCGTTGGCAACAGTTCTGTAAAGGGGCATCTTCATTGACTGCAAGGAAGGGAAGGGAACCCTGATTGGCCAGGTTACAGATAGGAACAGTGATTGGCCAGATAGAAAGCCTGATTGGTCAGGGTACAGATGGGAACCGTGATTGGCCAGGTTACAGATGAGAACAGTGATTGGTCAGGGTACAGATGGGAACCCTGGTTGGCCAGGTTACAGATGGGAACCGTGATTGGCCCTCTCGGCCTCAGCAAATCATATAACAGTAACTCAGGTATGTTGACAGAATGAGCAATATCATTGCGGGTGGGGGGGGTACAAGTAACCCCCCATGTTGCCATCAGTCTCCTTGCACATTCAGAAGTGGCTATCTGAAGAGGTCTCTAATGCGGGAATGTCCGCATTCTTTCTCCATTGCTAATTCAACAACATCACCATTTCTGTTACCAACAGCATTGCGGTTCTTCAGCCTTTTTGTGAAGTTGCTGCGCACGTATCTTGACCAATAAATAAGCCGAACCGTCCATCCCATTGACAGAGATTTAACCAGGGCAGAGAGCTGAATCCCCCAAGGATTGACAGGTCTAGCAAAGCATATTTCACATGATAGCTTCACAAGGTGAATCCCTCCCAACTAGAGAAGGCTGATGGTTTCTGTAAAGACCCACCAAGAAACTTAGGAGAAGTTGCTGAGGGTTTTCATAACAGAGTGGCATTGTTACTGTCAGATCTCTCCTTGCTGGGCGGGGGGGGGGGGGGGAGGGAGGTGTCACGCCTAAGCACCACACTCCTATTTTACAGAGGATAATCCTTTATTTGAAGGGCTGTGCATGTCGGGTTAAAAATACAGAATCGTGAGATGTTGGACTTGATGCTGCATTGACGGTGGCCACACAGACAGCAGGCTTAACAGGAACTTGAAGGTCAGACAGTCACCATCTTCCCCATGCCTGTGAGATGGATTGTCTTCCTCTAATTCCCAACATCGCTTCAAGATGTGCGTCTTAATCATAGCTACATAACCTTTTTTGAGCTAAAGGCCACCTCTGGTTCTTGAGCAGGGTCTCTGGAGGCGCCACTGAATGGAAGAAGGGGAACCGTGGATATGATGAAAGCAAGAACAGGTACATCCGGGATGCAAAAACAGCAACTTGTTTTTTTTCTTAAACTTCTTCATTTTGGAAATGTTGATTCCCTCCCACTTATTCCTCCCTAAAAGCAAAAAGAGAGGTTTGTTGTAGCTTTCTAAAAACTGGCAGCAGCTGAGCAGTGGGCAAACCACGGTGGGGCGAAGGTGTGGCTTATGCATCCCCAGATTTCAGTTAGTAAATGGAAATTATGAACCTATTTGTGTCTTCTTTGTGGGGCAAATTAAGCATCCACTCTTCTCTTGCTGTTGGAAATGAAATGGCCAACCCCCTTCCACTCACCTGGACTAGCTGGCCTTTCCCAGGATCCAACGCAACCGATTTTCTTCCAACTCAAGTATATTTAAAAGTCAGGGGTTGCAACAAAGAACTGTTAAGCGCGTGGGATGCAGAAATGGGAAAACTTGCTTCTTGTTATTCTTCCCTTTGACTGGGGCCCATGGCCTGCCTCTTTTAAGAACTCTGCACGGCCATCAACCTAACAAGGGCAAATTCTCCTGCTGCTGACCTTTTAAGACTGCAGTAATTTATCTAAGTTTACCCATAGTGACATGTGATCCCTGCTGGGGATTTAATTATTAACCCAGATTGTGCCAATAAAGCTGCAGGGTGGCAATTACTAGGTGGTATTTATGACCAGGTAGAAGTGCCTCTCGCGCTCTCTCTCCTTTTTCTTCGCCTTCTTTTATCCTTCCTGCTTTGCCTGGGTCCTGTTTCCATCATCTTCAGGGCCAAACAGAGGCTGTGGGTTGAGCATGAAGGCAGTTTTGGGCCCACAGGCTAACAAAACAATGAACCTTTGGAACAACCCAGATGGAACTCCAAGCCCCATGTTCTCTCCAAGGGGTGCCACATGAGCAGGAAACAAGCCAGCCAGAGCTGTTATTATGCTTTTAACACCACTTTAATCATCAGAAAGGCAATCTTCAGAATGGGTTTGTCTGTTCCTTGATCAAAAGTTTGTTCAAGATCTAGCTATTTTTATTCATGCTCGTTAACAGATGAACTTAGACATGAATGGGGCCTTGTTGATGTAGAACTCTGGTTTGCGTTTTTGGTTGACATTGTTTTGGTAACTTTGCTCAAGAATCCAATTTGTTCTTGAAGAAGTGGAGTTAGAAGCTTGGTAGATGCTAGATATGAGAATCATATCTCAGAGGTCTGAAGAGCAGTCAGATTGTAGCTGTGAATCCATTCATACACTGTGCTAAGCCAAAACCAAATATATTTTTGGGTTTAGCATGACATGTGAACTCAGCCATTGTGACTTTTTGACAAACTATGGTTAACAAACCATAGCTTGTAATATAATGTGCAGAGCCAGACTTGTAATGTATTTCCTCCATGGATTTAATGGAATTGAGCAATTTATTCATTTATCGGGTTATTTATATCTTGCCCTTCCTGAAATTTGGCAGTCCTACCATCTGATCCTTGTGGCTTTTGGAACTGCGATTTAATGAAGGCGGTTCTTCTATTTTCTCCCCCTTCCCATCCCAAAAAATAGAAGGGAGAGACTGCTAATAAAGCTGCTCCATCACAATGTAATATTGCATAAAGAGGGGAGGGAAACATCTGTGCAAAAAACAATACGTTGGTTTAATGTATTCCGCCCCAAAATATGGCTGATGTGTTTAGATTTTGGAGACATTTTGTTCAAGGGCAATTTCAAATAATTCAGCCCTATGTTTGCAATCCTTTTTTCCTCTAAAGCATTGTTAAATCCATCGTGAATCATAACTAGGAAGTGCCTGCTTATTTGAGCTGTACTTAGTGCTGGAACCTCTGATTAACAAGGACATTTAAGTTACCACTCAGTTGTTTCAGTAGCTTTGTGAGTTCTTTTCTTTCTCAGCTCCACAGGATGCAAAGAAGTTTCTTTTTATAGCAAATGGGGGGGGGGGGGGAACCAACTTTCCTCTCCTTAGTTCAGAATTGGCCTAGGTGAGAGGACCTCCAAAGCTTTTTCACTTGATATTGCCTTTTTTCCAAACTTTTAAAAATGTTCCTCCCACCTTTGCTTTAAGAAGCTGCTTCTCTGCAACAATCTGCAGAGAATTGTTCTTGTCTCTTCTTGTTCATGAATGGGAAACTCCTTGGCTCATGACATTGAATGGATCCAAATTCCTCAAAACAAAAACACTTCTCTTGGATCTTAGGTTTTTGGAGAAGCTGGAGTTCTAAAAAATATAAATTTTTAACCAACCCTGCCAGAGGGAATATCTGCAGACACAATTCCAACATTGTCTGCATATGTTCTGACCTGACCCGGCCTGTTCTTCTCAGGTTACCAACAAGAGAGGGAAAGACCCCCCTCTTCCCCCAGCTTCGGTCTTCTGCCAAGGTCTCTGTGAGTTTATTTTCCAACTGCAGAACTAACAGCAGCTGATAATTTTGAAAATGGCAAAAACCATTGTTTTGTTTCAGCTGAAGTTTCCAAAGGAACGCCAGGAAAATGTGACTAGATGAAACATGCACACACATGGGACTAATCTTTACCCCCTTGTGGATGACTTCTCAAATCAGTGCAAATGTTTACCTCTATTTAAAATGGGATGGGAAGGAGGACATGGGTATTTCCCATCAGCAAGTCATGGAAAAGACCCAACCCTTTCTTATTTGAGAAGCCTTTTCTTTCACTGGCTGTTGCATAGCAGCATTCCCCACCCCCCTTATTCCAAGTTGGTGATCTGCTGCCAATGGCATGAAGCCCCACCGTTGACTCCAGGGTTGGAAAGCAGGAAGAACAGCCAAGTTCTCTGATTGCCCCATTGGGGGCTGTATTTGAAGTGAACTGAAACAACGCTTAATAAGACTTTGCCGTGATGCTTGTTTATAGCTCTTAAGAGGCCCCTGGGAGGAGAAGAATCCATATCTTTGTAATCATGACATAAAATCCATAATGGTACGTCAGTTTTAAAGTGCCCCTTTTCTACTCCACTCATGCATTTATTAATTATCTGCTGGGGTTCTCCCCCACCAGGCAAACCATGAGTCAGTGCTACGGGGTCAAGGGCCAAGTCTCACCTCATTTTCTTTTCGCTTAAACAGGCTTCTAGGTTTGCCCAGAGTGCAGAGGGTGAGGCTGACTCCAAACACATGCTGCTGTTGCTCCTCCTCTCTTGTGGATGAGCCCAAGTGTCCGAAGAACTCTTCTGTAGCCTGAGTCACCAGATGGCGCACACAAGCTGTTGCTACCGGCTCTTGCTATGGAGGAGACCTGGGATCTTGGAAGAAACAGCATCGTGATGCTGCTGTGGTGGTGTGGCTCAGCTTTGTTGGGGAAACTGACGAAGGCAAGAGGACTAGGCCTCAAGAGGGTTGGTTCTCCAAGTTGCTTGGGAGACCAATCTAAGGGATTTTTCAAAATGAAAATGGGCACAGCTGGGCATCAGTTGCTGAATGATTATAATTGAAATGGAGCCATGTGGGAAAGGACCCGGCTGGCAATGCTGTTAATTCTAATGCAGTTGATGGGCACCTTGTTGGGAAGGGCAGGTCTATATCCCCACAGATGCACTATTGGGGCGTTGATTTTTTGTAATGTTTTGATTGCATTTGATATGTGGAGCATGTATTTTTGGTATAAGTAGGCTCCTTCAGAAAAGGGGACCATGTATATCGGCAACTCCCCCACCCCCTTGTATGTGCTTTCAACTTACATGGTTATAGTATGTGCATTATCCAATAATGTGTTTGAGATTCCACCTACATAACTAGTTTACCAGGTGCCTACGGTGTATTGAGCCATGGTTCAAAAAATGATGGTTTGTTGAATAACCTATGATAGTCTGGGTTCACCTTATCCTAAGCCATAAAAACCAAGATTGACAAGGAACAGTAGCTAACATAAAATGCTAAACCAAACTAAGTCGCACAATGGCTTGGCACAAGGAGTGGACTATATGAGCATTAGCTTGTAAACATGACTGTTCCAGCTCATTTATGGATGATGACGATAACGATACGTTAAACGACACCAAGTCAGTTCTCTTGCCTGTCTCTTGCCGACTGCTCACCCCCATCTAAACCTCAGCCTCGTGCATTGTGTCTGTTTTTCTCCTGGAGATGGGTGACTCTTGTGAAACTTTTTTTCTGAAACGGCAATGTGGAAGCCGATATTACACGAGTGACTTGTAAATCAGAAAAGCGCTTAAGAAAACGTTAAACTTCGTTTTATTCCCCGCAAATGAGTGAGTGTGTTTCTTTGATTTATGGTCTTTCCCCAACTCATCTGGAAACATTCAAAATACACAATAGATTTCCCAAAGGGGAGTGATCCAGAATTTAAGACAACTCTCCCATAAAATCAGATTAGCTGCAAAACAAAATCTCATCTACCTCCATGACCCTAATCTCAGCAGATCCATGACTATTCCCCCCTTTTAAAGTTAAATTATTAGGTGGTTAAAGTTGAAGTGTGGGGAGTAAGTGGTTTTTCTTTCAGGCAGATACAGTTCAGGGGCAAGTAGGATTTAAGGCTGGAAAAACTCCACCTACGGCTAGTTCTCAATCTTGTCCTTCCTCATCTCCTGCCAATAAGCCAAAGTCTATTTTAACCAGCATGCTAAACCATACAATGGGATTTGTTAGATTTTGACCCAGCATCAGGGACACTGAAGCTCCTCTTAGAAAATGTGCAACGTGTGTAAAAAAAAAGGGCCAGGTTTTAATATGCAGTTAGTTGCCGTCTTGACTTTTTTCACTCCTCCATCTCTGACTAGCATGCTGGGTAAACCCAGCCACTGTGATTCAATAAATGAGGGCTAAATAAACCATACCTTTATGCCAGGCCCTGATTAAGGCCAACTGATGCCCTAAGCACAGCCCAACAATGGTGCCCCTCACAGAAGCGAAAATCTCACCCCATGAGACAGAAGCAAATGTGAGATCTGACCAACCTTCAAACCAAACTTTGAAACTTTAGTCACTCGCCATGCCAAAGAAAACATTTTTTTGAACAATGCAGATTAAAGTTGAGCCTGGCAGATCAAGACAATTGCAAAAAAAATTCAGCTAAAGCCAAGTGTGGCAGTGAAAGAGTTAAGGGCATGGTAGCTAGGGAGAAAAACTCCGTGGTGCCCCCCTTCCCTAAACACAGGCTTATTTTGCTTAATCCAGAGCAGCTTTATGCAACGGGAAACCTTTTAGAAATGGGCTCTTTGCCTCCCGAAGATTGAAGAGGCACTCTGAGATTGAAAAGGTCCAAGAAGACTTCCGGCCATTGACTCAGTTGAGCCAGTAGCCCTCGCTGCAGCCAAGGACAAGGCGTTCGTCAGCATCTCTCTGGTGTCACTTACGGTGGAGGGAAAACAGCTTCCCAGCCAAGGCTGCCCCCTAAAGCTGGAGTCCTTGAATGGAAACCAAGGGAGGCTTCCTTGTGAGTAAAATCAAACTGGCCCGGATTCTGGAAAGGGAGGGGACGAAGAAGAGAAGTCAAGCTTCCTGCTAGCCAGCTACAGGTGGTGGCCTGATCACCATCGGATGCTGCGGCGAGAAGCGCTCTGATTGGTGGTTGCCGTGGTGACAGGCGCTGCTCCTGTTGCTGTGAACAGGATCTCAGGTTTGTATCTGCTGTTTCTAGGGTGGTTTGAGACCCGAAGGATGACAATCGCTCCCTTAGAGATGCCAGAAACGAATCGCCATGCAGGAGCAGAAGGAGGAGGGGGTGGTGGGAGGGCAACTCTCGCCTTGCACGATGTTTGCAGGAATAATGCCTGTTTGCTGACTCACATGCACACAGGCACCAAGGTCCTCGCAGGCACACACGAGTACCTAAGGATGCGAGGTGTCGTAGCCCCTGTCCTGGCATCTGGCGCTCCCTGGCCCTTCCTATTTGCCTGGGGGCTCCTAATGATTAAAGCCCGTTCATTCGTTTCTTGATTGCGCCTGCCTTCCCTCTCAGGCAGCCGGATGACGGCTCGAGGGCGGTTTGCAATCCCTGCAGTTCAAAACGGCAGGGCTTCAAAACAGGGAAAGAGCGAGGAAGTAAAGAAAGCGAAAGCAACAGGCAGAGATACAGAAAAATAATAGTAATTGAGTGAGGAGGCAGCAGCCAGCATTCAGCAAATAGGGCGAAAAAGCAATAGCTGTACTGTGACTTCCCCCCCGCCCCTTCTTTCAACAGGGCATATAGAGGAAGAGATCAAGTCAACTTTCCAAGGTGTGGCAGTTTTCACGTCCCTCTAAGTTGGGGGTCTTTTCTTCTGGATGTCTCTAAGTTCTCACCATGGGAATCTTCCACTGCAAAGTCCTCACCTTCGAACAATGGAGTCTGCTAGTTCCAGATTCCGAGAAACGCCCTGAGATGAGATCCTCTCAAGGCTTCTAGCTCAAATCTGCACAATTTTCCCTGGTCTTTGAGAAGAATGCAGGGGCTGCCCTTTTTTTTTAAAAAAAAAAGTGTCTTAGGTCAGGAGAAGAACTAAATTTGGCTTCCCGTCATTTCCATTCAAGGGTAGTGCAATTCCAATAGAGTGAAGAGCATTGCATGAACTGAATAGTTTCCCTCTTCTGTCATCTTAAACGCTGCACTTAATAACCAGTTTTGGAGGAGCACCCAAAGTATATTTCTGGAGGCAGATCCTACATCTGAGAGGCCACTGCCTATTTATTTGGTCTCTCTGCCTGGACACAGTCACCCTTTCTTCCCAGAGAAGACAGAAAGCATTACTCCTCTTTCTGTTCTTCTCATTGCTTGCATGCTTTAAAAAAAGTGGGAAATGTTATAGCTTTGCAAATATCCCATGCAAAGATTTGATTTAAAGAGGAATCATCCCTTTGACTTGAATCTTAGCATCAAACTGTCCCATCAGTTTGATGGATGAAGCCAATTCCTTTGAATCAATTCAGAAAGGGTTGGGATCTGACTGGGACATTAGATGAACTTCTGAGCCTACGCTGACATGCATTTTCTGGATTTATTTGGAAGTTCAAAACTGCTTGATGACTTGAAGTGTACAGTAAATCCAAGTTGTTGTTTTTTTCCAAATCGATAACTCTAATAAAACTAATTCAACTAATTTAATTGGAAATGTGAATAAGACTGGGCCTGATTTGCATACTTGGGATACAGACAGCAATAGCAAGAAAGAGGATCCGCCGAGATCCCAAACGTCTATGATCTCCTGAGTTTCCCTTTCGTTATGGGGCTGAGCAGACACCCAACTACCTAATGGGTGTTAGGCCCAGCTGAGGAACCCCTCCAATGGCTTCTTGATTTTTTTCCCTGATGTTATGTGATGCTTCCCAGAAGTTTGACTGGAACCCATAATTTGCTCATTCGGGTCCTCCTTAGCATACAGAAAGAGCAGACAGCAGGAAAACCTTCCATTCCCAACGTCTTCTCATTTGCACTCAAATCCCTTTAAAATGGCTTTTTAAAGGCAACAAAGATGGCTGTCCAATGAGGCATGTGCAAAGACATTTCGGTTAAACATAAAATCGCAGCTGGACAGGCTCATTCAGTGCAGTGCACAATGGCTGGCCATGCGATGGATCACACCCAGGGCAACATGCATACATTTCCTGCTCACAGCCCATGATGGTAGTTCCTTACATCCATGGTGGCTATCAAAGCATCGAAACAGCCAACCAGCCTAGGCACTCACCTGAAGGGACTCTGATCCAAAACTGCTGCTGGGAGCTTTGCCACATTCCTCAACATCTTGCTCCCTGGCTTAATTTAGGTTTTTGCTTCGGTTCTTGCCATGAAGTTTTGAATGTTTGGATTTTGAGGGAGGGCTCTAGAAAAGAAGGAAACATCTAACCCTAACCCTTGCAGGATAACTCTCCCTGACACTCTCTGGGAGATGGGAAGCCGGAGTGTCACCTCACCTGACTTGCCTTTCTTTTCCTGATCAGGCACAGACTTCTCTGCCTTTTCATGTTTGTTGGTGGCAAATGTAGGTAAAGAGTGACAAAAATGCCTGTTGTCAAAGTCCAACTCCATGGCAGAGGAACTGAGGAAAATATTCCAGATCTAAGTAGCTCTGCTAGAGTTAATAGGGCCCAAAGCAAGTTGGCTTCCAAGGCCCCACACATGCATTTTAGGAAGTTGCTTACACAGCACCCTTAACCAGGTCAGTTAAAAACTTCATAGCTGCTTTTGCAAACAATGCTCATGATTCGTTAGTTTTAATTATTCTGTGTGTGTGTGTGTGTGTGTGTGTGTGTGAGGGGCTTAGAACATTGTGCAAAACCAGCCCATTTGGTTAACTTACATGTCCATATCTTGTGCATGTAGAAAATGGTTTAATTTGTAGCAAGGGTGTGGTGTGAATGCACCATCTGCCTGCACTGTATGTTGTTTCTCGCTAGCTCCATCCTCTTCCAAAGGGGAACAAGAGCAGAGAGAGAAAGAGAGAGACAGAGGAGAAGACAAGATCTCATTTGATGGCTTTAAAAATTAAAAGATTTACGTGATGCTGCATTTGGGGGTCCCTCCGAGCAGTGGGATGCTGATTGTGTAAGGTAGAGCAGGTGCATCAGAGGAACATTTCACATGCTGTGCGTTCAGCCAGACGGCAGTGCTCAGCCAGCTCCCTTTCAAGTTGCAAAGAAGATTGCCACAGAATCTTATCTCAGCTTCTGTTCAGAAGTTGCAATTGATTTTGCTCTTCTCCATGAGGCTCAAGTTGAGACGAGGCCAGGGGGACGTGACATGATTTCATGGGGTTGGGTGGCTATCTGGGTGACTGACAGATGTAACAAGTTGGGGATTACACATCCTTTCTGATTGTTACAATCCCTGTAGATCTATTCTTTAGGAAGTAGCTGTTGGCATGCCAGCTGTGAATCCAGCTGAGTCTTCTTCATCGTTGGTCAGGAGAGCTTTCTGGAGTCCCTTGAGGAGGGCAGAGAGGCTCGCTGGTCAGATACGGAGGGGAACTGTTGGGACCGTGCTCTCATCTTTTAAAGACTTTCGTTTCCAGGAGCATCTACAGCAAGAACGCAAAGCCTGAACCCATAGAATTCTATGTGGATTTGAAAGCTGGGCATGCTTTACATGCATCCCTTAGACATGTACAAAACCGAAAAGAGGACCTAGGTTACAATCCAGAACCTTTTGGGGAAGTTGGCCCACTTGCTCAGGAAAAAAAACAAAACTGGAGTGGGTGAAGAGTCTCCAGATGGATTGGCCCAGAAGGGTCAGTGGGGAGCAAGCCCCCTAGTTAGTCTTTGGAGAAATGGGTGTGGTGGTAGGCCATGGCCACCATGTGGAGAGAGTACCCACAAGATGCTTGCAGTATTCCAAATGGGCCTCCTAACCCAAAATGTTCAACTGTCCTTAGCTTCCATCACCTGTGTGCGTCTGAAGCTGTAAAAAAACCCAACCCTCTCTTGAATACAAACATGCAGGATTGGCTCAGTGTGGTCCCGTTGGCTAGTTAGAATTTCCAGTTAGGGGATGATGATTTGACGTGGGAAAACTGAAATTAATTTATACAGCATGAAGCTCCGTTTAATTCACACCAAAACCCAAAGGCGATGTGGGATTATCTTTTATCATCTTAACCTGAGCAGGGAATTATTGATTCTTGCTGCTTGTTGTGCTAAGAAATACATTTGTCCTTCATTCCACACTTCGGTAATTACTTTTCTAATCTTATTTTTGACATACGAGGTTTTGTACAAACACTGTAATCAATTCCCTCTCCCCCACCCAACTCTTTTCATTTCCATTTCCTGCCAGAGTTTGCACATGGGCACACGTACGCAAACAGACACGATGGTGTCACTCGGCTGGGTTGGAAGGAACCAAATGCCTCTCTCTGGTAGCCATCCTTTTCCCTGCAAGCGAGCTGCAGTGGTTTCTGCTCAGATGAATGCCTTGCAGCTGCTGGAGGCATACTGTGTCTTCCAGATGTTGGGAATATGATTCCCATAATCCCTAGCCATAGGCCATGCTGCCTGGACTTCTGGAGGAATTGCCTTTTCAGATCTGCAGCTCATAATTTGGCCTCCCTGCAGGAGGAATGATATAATTATTTATTCCTTTGCTGGAGATGAAACAATTCCCTGTACTTTTTCACTTCGACGATGTATGGGATGGAGTCTTCAGCTGAGAGATCCTCACTATAAAAATTAAATGTGTTCCTTCAGTCTCTTACAGTAGAACTGCCTCTACCAAGAAATCAGTGCCAACACTGGAATATTTTGCACATATCTTAGCTTGTGACAACAGGACTCACCAACTCCCATATCTTTGCCCTGGTTGGACCAAGCCACACTAAACGGTAGGGAGCTCTTTTTTCCTTTATGTAAAGCATGCTTATCCCACTTTTCAGTCCAAAGGGCTCCCACAGCAACTAATGCTCATGCACTGGGGGAAAAGAACCCTCAGTCCCTGCTTGAAGGCTTGCAATCTGAAAAGTTTCACAGTCTAAAAAAACATGATATGAAAGGAAAGAGGGAGGGGGAGGGGAGAGGAGAGGAAAAAAGCAAGAGGGGACATGAATTCTTAATGTTCAATATTACAAAAAAGATATGAAGATACAGTTCAGAGAGGAGAGAAGCCTGATGAAGTTGGTTTTGCAACGGAGCTCATGGAATAGCCTTGTTTCTTATCTCACTTCCCCATCCTGCTGTAATACCAGATCAGCAGCCCACCCCGTTTCTTTCCTAGACTAAAAGTAGTCAGAATAAGCACCCTATCTTAAAAGAACATGGGGCTTGGTCTTATCTATTGGGCAAAGGAGCAAGACACCCAAAGGGCTACTGAAGTGAGAGCTCCAGGAGGGAAAATTGGCCTGACCCAAATACCAATAATCTGAAAAGAAAGTTAAAAATACAGTCAGTTGCCAGATGCATTGCACTGGTCCTGAATAAAAGTTATGATGCTAGCCAGTCATCGTTGATTCAAGCAAGCATGGTTATATAATCCAGTCCCAAACCAGCTAGGGAATTCTGGGAGTTGAAGTCCACCCGTCTTAAAGTGGCCAAGTTTGAAAAACACTGGCTTAGCACAATGTGAGCACCGTGTCATTCAGCAAGTAAGTGTTAGTAACTTTCTTCAAATGTTTCCATAAAGAGCTTCAGTGTTTTTCTTTCTTTGTTTTCATGGCAGTCTTTACGGTCAGGTGACATGCAAAACCAAGGATAGTTTGGAGAAGACTTTCAGGATAAGGAGGGGGCTTGTTTGCTTTGAAAATATTGCAAAGGCTTAAGGTTCTGCCTGTTTGTGTTCCAGCAATATCCTACTGGAGAGCTCTGACAATGCCATCCATCTCCTGCCTGCCTTTTGCCACTTTCCACTGGCATCTTCTGCATCTGGGAAAGCCAGACTTCCTGCCTGCTGGATGTCATCCTGAGAAGGTGCTCCTTTGGGACAGAGCAGCCCCAACTTGTCGGAAATATTGTCCAAGATAACATATTTATCCCACTTAATTACAGTCTATGGGATTGCCCCTGGACAGCTGTGCCAAGCACAATCTGTGCCAAATATTCAAGTCAAGGGACTGTTTGTTTGACTGAATCTTCAAAGCCAATGAGCTGACAGACCAGCTGGAGTGTTTC
Organism: Liasis olivaceus; assembly: GCA_030867105.1. Taxonomy (NCBI): domain Eukaryota; kingdom Metazoa; phylum Chordata; class Lepidosauria; order Squamata; family Pythonidae; genus Liasis; species Liasis olivaceus. The sequence continues at coordinate 16,953,591 of CM061362.1, read as the reverse complement.
TCTCCTCTCCCCAGCCAACATGACAGCCCTTGAGGAACAGATCTTCCTCCCCTTAAAAAGCCAGGCGCCTCTCTGTTTCTCCAAGGCAGTGCCCCACTGTGACTTCCATTCCTTCCTGAAATCACCGTAAGCACGTGCAGAGTTTTGCAAGGCTGTGGGGCCAGTGGGGTAGAGGCTGATCCCTGCCAAAGGACTCTGCCTTGTCATCCATTTCCACCTCCAACGTCTTGCGGATATGTGCCAGAATGATGGGAGGAAGGCACCAGCCAGCTGACTAGTGTAGAGATGGACATTCAAGAAGCACTGCGGCTTCAACAGGAGATGGACAGCGGCCTGGAACCAGTAGCCTCTGAATGTGCACGGTTTGATTGTATTGTTTTAAGTCTTCGTACTTTTATTCTTTGTGTGTGTGTATTTATAGCTGCAAACCATTCAGTGATTACTTGCTGAAGTTAAATGCCATCCAAGCTTGCCCACCATGTGAATGTAAATAATAACATACCTCATAATGATATAATAAACAACGCTAATAGATGGCAGCAAACAGTAACCTAGATAGTGGTTTTCTGCAGGAAAGTGATATGACTGTCTAATCTGAAACAGGGTAACAGATCCAGAGTAAGTCTCCACAGCAGTAAAAGTGGGTACACCTTGGTAGCACCCAACAACATACTTCTGGTTGTGTTAATTATTTCCTGATGCTTGATGAGAGACTCTGGGATAACTTCTTAGCCTTCTTAGTGCTGGCCTCTACCATATGGAACCCCTTACTCCCAGAAGTACAGGCACCCTCAACCCTCCTTGTTTCAGAAATGAAGTTAAATTGGTTAATTTAGCTTCAACTTGCATTGGACCTTAAATTTTGTTTGGGACACCATCGTAGTTAGCCTATTATTATTTTCATTGTTTTGTCGTTATTGCGTATTGCACTCTCGTATGCTCCTCAGAGCCCCTAAGGATTATGGTGGGTCATAAATATTGTTAAATAAACAAATTATAACTGCAGGTCACACAAGAGTATTATCCACAAAGATGTAGTTAGAGGTGACTTGGGTTTCCAAAAAGATTTTGAAAAAGTTGTGTGTTTCTCTCTCTCTGCGTCCCCTAGTTTGGGATGTAGAAACTTTAATAACTGACTTCAGCAGCAACCCAGGCTCTCTGGCTTATTCAACTGAACTTAGTTAAAATAAACCATGGTTTAACATAATGTTTAAACCTGGGCACTGAAACCCTGGCAATTCCTTTAAATTCACTTTTAATCGGCCATATGTGCGGTATCCTCAATGCTGTCCAAGGTCCTGAACTGACCTGCGCTGTTTTCTCTCTCCACTGATCATTGCTGATTGTGGAAGTGGAAGTCTTCCTGTAGCAGGACACTGGCATGAAAATCTGTGCTCTACAGAATGGTGTTCAAACATTAACCAGTGTTATTTTTTCAAGCCATGTGACCCACACTGTTTCCTACAACAGCTTTGTTTCTTTCTTGCAAAAAGTTGAATCATTGAAGTATGCAGTGAGGTCTTCCATGAATTTGTCATTAGGACCAGTGCAGTTTCAGCAATACCATCATGCATCAGAAATGAGGAAGATGTTGCTGAACTACAACTCCCAGCAGCCCCGGCAAGCATGATCGACTGCAACTCCTAGCACCTTGCACCATTGGCCATTCTTTTGGGGGATTCTGGAAGTTGTAATTCAACAACATCTGGAGGGACAGAAGTTTCCCACCCCTTATTTACAAGATCTAGAATCAAGAGATGACCTAAATTTGTGGCTGACACTTAATTATTAGGGCTGCACAGACAGTCTCTGATCTAATTCAAAATGTCAACTCAATTCAAGCTGACAGTTCAGTCCTCTTTGATTATTTGAATCAATTAAGAAGATCAAGTTGATGCAATGCTTCAGTCTGAAGTATCAAATCAGGCTGATTCGATCCAGTTTTTAATCAACTTCAAAAGGGGGAGGGGGCTTTACATGCATCTGATTCAATTTGATGATTCAATGAGAATCATCAACCCAGTCTGGAAAGTCAGTTTGATTCAGTTATTCAGTTGAACTGCCTTTGAACTGAATCCCCAACCTGAAGCTTTGCACAACCCCACTTAATATTAATAGAGTAATAAATAATAGAAGTCAGTGACAAAACACTTGCATATTATTGCCAAAACAATCCTGCATGGCTGTGGCCATGCAGTCACCATGAACCAAGCTTGAGTCAAGGGAGACTTTATTTTTTCTTACTAAACACTGAAGATGGTGAACTAGAGTGTGATGAACTGAAGATCTCTCCAGATTGAGGCAATGGGCAGTAATAACATATGTAGCAGGCCCTGGCTGATATAAATACATCAAATTTTAGATGATGATGATGATGATAATGATGATGATGATGATGATGATGATGATGATGATGATGATGATGATGATGTCTGAATCATTATGACACCCTGAAAAGATGTCTCATGGTGGGAAAAATTGGAAATGCTAGGAATTATTAGAGGAGAATTTTGTACAGAAGAATTTGTCATCATTGCAGCACACATTTTGAATGATGCCCAAATATATGTCTGGTTTCTTTGAGGACATTGCACCATTTGGATATTGTCCAGTGCAACTGGAACTATAATTAGCATTTCCTGCCTGTGAAGAATCAGATTCTTGCCTCAAAAGCTCATGTCAAAATAAGGTCCATTTCTTCTCCAACCGCCATTCCTAATCAAGCCACCAAGATCCACACTGAAGGTTAAGGCAATAACAGTAAACCCACTGTCTAACTTCCAAATAGACACTTTAAAGACAATTATAAGCCTAATTCTAGCCTTGCAAGATGAATTGGGCTCCCTGGAGCCTGTCCTCTCTGAATTCCTCTTAGTATAACAGGGCTGCTAGGGCCTAATTTCTCACCCAGTGTTGTTGCACAGATAAAGAGCAGCAGATGAGTTTGCTGGAACAATTCTAGAATGAAACAATTCTGGGTTGCTAAGTGAAGGTTGGTGCCCTCTTTCTTTTAGATTCTTTGTAGAATGCTGATGGCTGATGAAGAACACAGGTTGCCTTGATGTTGACTAAAGGTCTAGTCAACTAGTGTATCCTAAAGAAACACTGAAGATGCACCAGTTGAATGTGAACTGAAGTAAATCATTGAACAGTCTGTATTTAGGCCGAGGAGATACTAGATGCTGGAGCTTCCTGGGAACAAGTCTAAGCCCATCTAGCAGCTATTTGGGTTAAACAAACCCAGAACTTAGTTGGATTCATCTTGATGCTAAGCCATCATGTGGTTTGCTTGGAATTAGGCTTAGTACATTGTATGAACTCAGATATTGTGATATATAAGCCAGGGCTGGTGGCTCAGCATGCTGGGTAAATCCAGCCAATTATGATAACCAGAATAGTGTAGCAGTTAGTGTTAAACTTGTGTAAGGGAAACTCAAGTCCAAGTCCTCACTCATTCATGGAATGCCTTGTGTGATTTTGGGCTAGTCACTCTTTCTCAGCCCAACCTATCTCACAAATCATGATTTAGAAATAATGGCTTAGCATGACAAATGGATCCAATCATATTCAGTGTTATTGTTTGTGGATGTGATGTAGAAGCATGGCTCAGTGGTGCTTCTACCAAATGATACTCTCTCAAGTGTCAAACCTTCAGTACAGAGCAGCTTCCTAAGAGCCTCTGGTGATCTCTTCCAAAAGAAAGCAAACTATGAAATTCCTCAGCACACACAGAGATGGGACAGAAATATCCACAGCAGGAAACATCTGGCATCTTGTGCAGCTCTTAAAGAATCTTTGTCAACCACAATGACCTAAAGTGGCAACCAGGGCTACTGTTGCATGGGTTCACTCCAAAGGTACCATCTATTTCTGGATAGCCTGGATTTCATAATTAAATCCCCAATTATCTTCTTGCTTGTTCATTAGGACTGTACAGATAACCACCAACCATTGGTAAAGAAGTAATTTCTTTCCCATCATGATGGTTGACACTCAGTAGACTGGTTTGCAAAGAATCTCCACCAGCTGGGACCTTCTCTCTCCTCCCACTTCCCTTTTGGTTCTGGGTACAGATCACTTGCAGCTGGAGCTCTTCAAGCATACAGCTCTTTGGTTCTTCTGGAGCTCTGGATAAATCTTTTCTGGCCCATTGCCCATTGGCTGAGGACCCCGTGTAGAGTTGGCATGTTCAATGAGCTTTGTCTGCTTGTACTCCCTGAAGGGGACTAAGATGAGACCAATTCCTCAGAAGTCCGCAGTTAACCTGATATCCCTTGTAGGTATGGATAGGGAAAATTAAAACCTTTGCTTTCTCTGAAGTCCTGATTTCTAAATCATTTCTGTATTCCTGCAAATGTTAAGACTTCTCTCTCCCCCACCACCCCCCAACCCAGCTTGCTTTTAATTGAAGGTTTCTGCTATGTACAACTCAGCAGCAGGGAACTGAGTTCACTAATAAGCTTATTGTCAAAGTAAACACCCCATCATGTTAAAAATCATGTTAGTGTTCTCTGGTTGAGTCCTTGTTTTCCTAAAATGAACTCAGATATGTTTTTGAGCAGCCCTCAAAGATGCCACTCTGCAACTCCTCTTTCTCTTAACTCAGCCTCCAAGCTGAAGCACCCAAAGAAAGATTTAGGATAGCGTCTCCCAAATGTCTGTGTCTTTTTTCTGACTCCATCCCTTGCTTGCTTGCTGCATTCTGGTGCCTTTAATACCCCCATTAGAGGTGAAAAGCCATTTGTGATTTTGCCAAGTCAGCTTTATCTGTCCCAGGGGAAAATGAGTATTAACTGGTTGACTTTCTGCAGTTATAGAGTTGTAAAAGTTCTTCCCCTGCCCCCAGCCACCCAAGATAGACATACTTTATTTTCCTTCTCCTCATTTTTCTTCCTTCCCCACTTCTCTTTGAAGCCAGGAAGAGTGCAGAGAGAGGTGACTGCATATATGTATAGTTAGGATCATGCAAAATGTCTGACTAGTTAAAAGAAAGCTTCTGGCTTCAGAAGTTAGGATGGGTCTTATATTTTTGTTTTCATTGGGAAGCCTGGTGAATGACCCTAGGCTGTTGGGCTGGTCTTGTGATTATTGTGGAAACCTGAAAAATGGGTTAATCCAGTAATCACATTAAAAGTGTTGTGAATGCAGCTTGGGTATGTGTCAGAAGGAGATGATAATAAGGGGTGAAGTCAATGTTGTCCTGAAATCGGCTTTGTAATTTCTCAAGAGATTGCTTCCCAGTGAAAGTGGCTTCTCGCTTTCTACCCTTATTCTCAAAGTATCTGAGGATTTAATTCAAACTTCTGTTGCTAGTGTTCTGGAGGTGACTTTATTATGGCAGATGATACTGTGGTGGTGGCTGTCTTCCATTAGATATCTTTCTGTCATTCAGAAACTGTCCTGCCTGCCTACATTTCTCAGTCTGAGAAAGGCTTGGAAAGAAGGTGCCTCCTCTGGTCTTTCCTTTCTGATTGGTGAATCATAGGAAACCAAATCAGTTCTGGGTCAGAGAAGAGGGATCTGTTGCCATGAAAGACAGAATCTTCATGCACCCCTTGGCCATCACCATTGAAGAAATGTTGGGCTGCCAGACACCACTTGTGAAGATTTCACTGAACTCCCCCTTCGCAAGGGACTCCCCAGACAAATTCTCTTTCCTCAATTTGAATGAGAAGAGCTAAGAAAAATGCAAGATAATGTTTCTGCAAGGCCCTAATTGGAAAAGAAAGATGACCAGGGCAAATATTTGGAAAGGGGGCATGTTTAAAGCCATCGCATTAAAACCAGGGTCTATTAGGAAAACTTGCCAACAGAACTGCAGCTATGCTAAAAAGTTGAAAATGGCCATAAATGCAGAGTTCTTTTGTTGTTGTTCATTGCAGAAAACTTGAGAGGACAGAATCATTAGTGAGTACAGTCAACATTGACATGAACCAGATATGCCTGTGTATCCCCAAAGGATGGCTTTATGGAATGAGCAGTCCAGACCATCTTTGGTCTCTCAAGCCTGCCTCTGAAACAGGCCAGCAGGAGGGCAGACTGAGCATGCCTATTTCTTAAGAACCTATATTCATTATTTTTTAATCCTCTTCCAATTAAGCTTTATTAAACTTTAACTAGTTAAATATTTCATTCTCTATTGCAGTAATAAACTGTTGCTGACTCCTGTTATATTTGCCCGTGTTTAATATCCTGCTTAACAGTCTCTGATTGTTGGCCAAAAATATTTAATAACAGAAAAGAAAATCCAGTTCCTTTCTTTAGCACAAACCAGTCGATTCAGCACATCTTTGGGGCCTGATTCTGGGTTTTCAATCTCAGCTCCTGGATTATGGCCCAGTTTTAGGATTTGGAGGGATGGAAAAGACCTAACTCTTTCCCCACTAATTATCTCCAGAGAGAGGCAGGAAATCACACACCTAAATAAACCTTGCAAGTGTTGGACCAAATCTCTTAGTGGAAAACATTTGGTTAAATTTATCAAATGGGAAGTTAACTAATGAAAGGGGGGGGGGATCATTTTTATCAGGTAACCTCCCAACAAAGAGTCCAAACTGTGGTACAGTGATCCTTTTCACAGTCATTTCTCCCTCCCGCAAATCCCAATGAATTACTCCCCATTAAGAGGAATGTTGGTGTAAAAATGAAATTGCCCTTTGATTCTGGACTAGAGATGTACAGCTGAATCCTATGTAGTAGATTCTGCATTGAGGGTGTGTGTTTGTGTGTGTGTGTGTGTGGACTGCACTACTAAAGTCCCTCCCAAATCTACAGTTCTATCATTCTTGGAATAAATAAATAATCAAAAATGTGATGATTCTCCCTGGTCAATTGTGCATGCTGATTAGAAGCACTTTGGTGAACAGATCCCCCAAGTGCTTCTTTGACATCTATCCAAGGGTTTTCATTTCCATCATTGGCTGAAATTTGACACCAGACTGCAAGCACAGAATCCCTTGAAAATTGTAGAGAATATATATTTCTTGATGAATATTCCAGCACTGTCATGGCCTCATCTGAAGAAGATTCATTAGAGATGGGGATAGATCAGGGTGAAACTTTTGAGTACTCTATGCCAGATGAGTGAGGCTGGACCACAGGATCTGGGTCAGAACCAGCCACCCCCAAGCTTGGAACCTTCTATCCAGGTGTCTAATCTAAATACATTGGTTCAGGTACTCAGCCCTTGTGCATGGTTGAAAATCAGCTGATCACAAAGAATGAACCTGTTCAGTTACAAGGGAGAGCACCTTGAAAGCAAGAGTGTATTCAAGAGAGTTTAGGGACCTTGCATCAGATCAGGCTTGGTGAATACCAGCTGAGGATGAGGACAGCATCATTCTTCAATATACATTTATTTGCTGGAGAGCAGCTCAGCCCTGGAAAATTGTCTCCAGCTTATGAGTTTCCACAACCTGTTACCCTTAAATCCTGAACTGATCTACAAACTTACTCATTGGCATCCCTGTCTTTTGTGGAATTAGCCATTGGATTGTATACTAGTACAACACACTGGTCCTACTCCCAGCCCAGAACAACACAATAACCACCTGAAGAGATAAGGCTACTAGCCTCACAGCAGACATTGAGGGCTGTGGCTAAGAAAGCAACTGAACTCCTTCTTTTTGCCATTACAGATTTTTAATGGGTTCAATGTTCTGTGCAGGAACATTAAATTCCAAACAAGCCAGGCATGGAGGTTCACAGACATGCACATGAGTTGAACATCTGAGAAATGAGTATGCCCCTCAGGACTCAGGAAAAAGGAGAGGAGCAAAAGAAAGGAGAGTTTGAGCCATGTTAAACTAATCCGGTGTCCTAGTGCTAGCTGTAGTAACAATATAGGGCTTTATGAACTGTGTTTGCTAAGAACTGGGAACATCTGCCCTTCAGACAAGCACGAGTACCTGACTTCGTGGGCAAATGTCTTCTGTCAACCAAATGACATTCTTTGCAAGCAAGCCCTTGAGAAAAAATGTTCTTTTGAACCAGTATTCTTCAGAAACTTGTGAATAATCCTGTTTATTTCTAGGACAATCTTCTCCAACCAGGTGCCCTCCATATATATTGGAGTACAAATCCCATCGTGCTGGATGGGAACTCTGGGGTTGTAATCCCAGTGCATCTGGAGGACACTAAGTTGGAGAAGTATGGCCTGGTAGAAATTTGTAGTCTCAGTTTGGGTTGAGGGGCAACCCAGCAACAGGAATATCTCCAGAGAGATGATATAGAGATGATAATATTTCTTCTCAGCTCATCATCTGCATTGCATGTGACCCTCAGGATCAAGAGGACATGCCCTTCCCCCTGTAGATTTAGAACAACACTTTGATTCTAAGTGTTGAAGGATGGAGAGCAATGTTCTTCAAAAGAGAGCAGAAAAAAAGGGAGAGAACAAGGAAATAGATTATTAAAACTACTCTAAAATAATTATGGGAAGATACTGCAGGAATATGTGCATTGGCTCCACAGAAACAACATACAAATGCATGCTCAAGAATATATAATAAAAATAGTAAAAAATGCCAGAAAAGTGTACTTATCAAATTACGACGTTTTATTTTTTTTATTTTTTTTAGTGTTTGCAATGGCACTTTCTGGACTGATGCACCCTGACATGGTTTTTCCACCTGGGGAAGCTCTCAGACATATTTACAAGTACCAGCATGACCCTTGAGCACATAAAATAATTGCCCATCCCTGGCCACAAGGCCATAATCTGCTGAACCAACATTTTTGGATAGGCCTGCATTTGGGGTACTGAAAATACTCTACATTTTTGGAAGATGGATGGAGGAGGTCTAATCAAGGGGCTTTCCATGGGTCCATATATCTCAAGGTATGACCTAGACATGATAGAGTATCAATGTCTTCTCACAAGCAGAAGATAAACCTCTCTGTAGGGCTCTTTGGCTGGCTTTGAATACTCTTATTGAATTATTGACTGCCTGGATTCACTTAATGAACTAACCAGCTTTGCTGGGGGTGAGAGTGAAGACTGTGGTTCTCCCATCTGGGAGAGTGTCCTGTGCTTGTCTACTTGGTTTCCTGGATGATGTATTGATCTAAATTGGAAGGAAGGAGAAGAATAGTCTTCTCCTATGTGGTCCCCTCTAGAGGCATTGGGTCCAAAGCTTCCAAAACACTCACCAGAATGGCCACTGGAAATTCTGGGCGTTGTAAACCTAACACATCTGGAAGGGCCAGATTGGCCTGCTTGAGAATTGAATCAGCTAAACTTGAGGATCAAGTTCTTCCAGCAAAGAGCCAAAGCCTTGATTTGGATCTTAAAATCAAATCCAAGTTAGGCTCTTATTTGCAATTAAGGTGTTTTGGGTTTTTCCCCCCTGGATTACTATATACCACTTGAGTTTGGAAAGCTGATGCCCAAGCTTTAGCAATCAGAGAATCCCAGCAAGATGCTAATGAAGCGATGGGGATTATTTGTTTTAGCCCCCCAGATAGCTCTTATTTTTTAAAAACATCATCCCCTGAGGATGTGACTGTAACACCAGCAAGATCACACCATTTCAGGGTCTCACTTTTTTTTCTTGTCAATCCTGCTTTCCCCAATGGAATGGAATTCCCACAATGGCTGGTGATGATTCTGAGTCAATATCCAGCCCTGCTGTAGAGTACCAGCTTGGGAAAGGCTAAGCAGGTCACCCCAAGCCACTGTGAATAAAATCCTCTGATCCCCCTCTCCCTCCAAATCCAAATATCCCTGTAGCCCTTTCCCACTCTTTCTTGGATCCTTTAGGTTGCCCCAGCAGTCAGTCAGTGTTTCCCTGGCTGCATTTTTAGCAACAATAACTCACTAAAAAACTTAAGTGGCAAAAGGAAAAAAAAAAAAAAGGCTGTCATAAACCTGAATGTGGTACTTATGATTTGTTTTATTGGACTTGCCAGAGAAGATGAAGATAGTACGGACCTGGGGATCTCAAGTGAGCACTCTGAGCCCTGAAAACCTCCAGTGTATTTGTCCAGTTTTTAGACTAATAGGAGATGTCATAATTGCACTTCCCACATTCCATGTGATTTTGTAAGGCAGTTTGTACTTTGGATCCAACAGAAAATCCATACATGGTAAGTGGTGTTGATCTCTGCCAGCAGTTAGGATGACATAGGTGGGTAGAACTTAGAAGAAAGGTGGAGAACTTTGTTCCTTCAGATCTTGTTGGACTTCAGCTCCTATTATTCTCAACCAGTAGGTCTAATGTTGCCAAGAATCCGAGCGCAACAGGGATATCGTAGTACTGACTACAAGGATGTCCCTACATTCCAAACTCCTGTTTTAGAGAATGGGCAGTTACAAGAATAAATGCTTTGGGATAACAAGCTCTTCTCCCTCCATGTACATTTAGAATGGGGACATGAATGTGCAATTATTAGAAATCACCAAACATAGCATATTCTGCAAATGCAGCTAAGTTGAGCAGACTCATTTGAGCATGTTCTACAAATACAGCCACAGTGTTATTTTGTTTTTCAAAATCTAACCTGTGAGATAAGCAAACAATGGAGAGTTGAGGTCACATGGGGGCCTTTGTGTAAATGCAGGGGGGCAGTAGTGGTACAGCAAGGGGAAGCGAGCATGGTTAAAGAGCTAGAGTACCCTCCCACTATTTTTAATCCCCCAATATATTGATTCCTTCCATCATCTTCCCCTACAATATCCAGTTTTAAAACCCTGAAGGTCAATTTGAAATGATTGAAAGTTGATGATAGAGTCAACGGCTGCAGAAAAAGCCATGTGGTCATGAGATGTGCATCTGAATCTTAAACAATATGAGTATTGGACCAAGAGATGTTCTTCTTCCCACAAGGCAGCCTGGAAGTTCTGTCTGTGTGCAACTCTGCTAGGTTCACGTCACTCCCTATGGTAAGGTAATCTTTCCAGCAGGAACTGTTTGCATTAAATCTGATTTGGGAGAACTGTATCTGCTTGCCACAGGCCTGGCTTCCTATCAGAAAGGTTGGCACTTTCCTCTATTCAGATCCCTTCCAAATATCTGATGTAACAGGAAATGGCAGTGATAGACAAGATTCTGGAAGCCACCACTATCAATTCCAGCCATATTCTGGAACAATGCTACATTGGTGTAAGAATGGGTGGGAAGGCTGGGAAAGGAATGGAAGAAAGGAGACATAAACAATGAAGAGATAGAAGAGGAGTCTCCCCAAATCCCTAAGTAGGACTTCTTCAAGCTGAAGGCCATAGCTGAGCGGGTTGTGACTTTTGAGCTTTGAGAGATGATGCTCTCACCTCTGCCTTGGTGGCTAGTGGTCTGGCCTGGGAGTCTCTGCAAATTATTCCTCCCCACCCCACCCCCAGGCCTCCCCAGCTGACGGCCAGTGCATTTGGGCTTTGAGGATTCCCATTAAATCAGGTCACGATAGCATCCCTCATTTACAGGTAGTGTTTGATATTTCCTATTCACAGAGGGTATATTTATAGAGACGTGGGCAGGCGCCCTGAACAGGTGTGAAGGATGTTGAGCTGAAGCAACACGTCGGCTAGAAGCGACAAGCCCTTCGAGACAGAGCTGTTCCATTGCGATGTTAGGAGCCAGAGAGGCAAGAAATAGGAGTTCTTGGGCAGCCATGCAAATTTGCAAGTCTTTCCAGGCAAGGTGGGCTGTGTAAAAGGCGAGCAGGGGCACAGCCCCACCCCAATCCCTTACAAACAAACAAATACACAATATAAACTTCAAAAAAGATCCGCTTGCTATCAAGTTTGGCAGAAAACCAAGCCGTTGCATAATGGCAGTAATCCTGCTGTTGAAAATTAAGGCAAGAGGGCTAGATTCTCTGGAGAGCTCTCCATGGCCTTGTGGAGGCTACATGCGGCCCACGGGGCTATCACCTTTGCTTTGTGGTTGGCCACCAGAATTGCACTGACATCATACCACTCTGGACTGGTCCCATGAGGACAGGCCACTGGTCCCTTTAAAGGTTTGAAAGGGTGGCCCGTTACAACTTGAATGAGAGCTGTGTTAGCCTACAGGGGCAAACAATCAGAAATCTGGTAGAAGGTTTTCTGGCTAACAAATGTTATTAAAAGGCATAAGCCACAGCTCACAAAAGCTTATCCCTTTAATAAAATGTGTTAGTTGGAAAAGGTGCTACCAGATACCTGAACTTCTGAGCTTGGACGCTGTCTGAATAACAGTCTCTCTTCCAGATGTTTTTCATCTCTGATTTATGGCTTGACCCTGGTCCTTGCCCCTAACAGTAATAGCAGGTCAACAGTGGAACCAATATGGACTCCCCTCCACTGGATGTGTTCAAGCAGTGGCTGGACACCCATTGTTTGGGAGGGTTTAATCTGGATTCTTGCACTGAGCAGAAGGTTGGACTTGATGGCCAAAATGTTCCTTTCCAGCTGGAGGATTCTGTTACTCCCTGATACCATTCATATTTTTCCAGCTTTTCCAAGTAGCTGTCTACAGCCCAGACCTGTTTAATATATTATTATTATTATTATTATTATTATTATTATTATTATTATTATTATTATACACAACAACGTGAAATCACAGCTGCCAATTCTTTAGCTGGTGTTGGCCTTCATTCACATCGAGTTCTTCCCAAGAGCCTAGGATGTTGTTGTGTTGTTGTTATTTCTGTATTGCTGAAAAACTCTCAGTTGTTCCAAGCTCCCAATTTCCCCAGCAAGGCAGATTTTCTCCCTTCCCAACATTGAGGTGTCCCATCCATGCAAGTTTTGTGATGTCTCAAGGACATCACTTTCTCTGCACGACCAACTTATTTGCTCAACGAACAAGGGTCGTGGCTGCAATAGGCCCTTAGGCCAACTTCCTGCATTTCCTTGCACAAATGTAAATGTCCACGCTGCCCTGAATATGCACACAAGGACATGAGCTTGTGTACGGGCACATCGGCAGCGATACAAACTGGAAAGAAGACCTTCTTCTTGTTATTCTTGGCCAGAAGTATATAATTCTGTCCTGAGAATTTCAAGATTTGGTCTTTGGAAGTTCACTCGGTCTTTGGAAGTTCACTCGGTCTTTGGAAAGAGCTAGCGAGGGCAATGAACTCTGCACATGCTCACTTGCCAGGAGGAGTGCGGCCACGGAGAAGGAAGGGTGACCAACAGTGGCAGTGTTCCTCTAACTCTCCATCGCCAGAGCCCCGGTGAGGTCCCGCTTCTCCTTGGCGCTCCCGCCCCGCACGCCGTGGGCGGGATGAGTCGCCCCAGGACCCATCCCCAGACTAAGGGGAAGGGGGCCCTTCCGGCTGCCCCTGCAGGGCCCCACTGCCGTGCGCCCGCTACCTGTCCAGCCGGCTGCCTGCCCGGCCCCTTCCCCGGAGCCTCCTCTCGCTGCCCCGGGAAGCTCGCGCCGCAGCTCCGACCTAGCGACGTTCCCTCGGCTTCCCTTCCTCTCCGGGCGCGCTCCCACCCCTCTCCCCTTCCTCCCGCCCTGATTGGCCGAAGCTCGTCCTTATGCTAATCATATGCGAGTAGTCCAGGGCTAGTCAGCTGACGTCACCGGGCCCAGTGGCCGCCGCCGCCGCCGCCGCCGCCGCCGAGGGAGGGGGAGGGAGGAGGAGGCGGAGGAGGCGGAGGCGAAGCGGAGCGGAGTGGAGCGCCGTCCGTCGCCCAGGCAAGGCGGGGAAGATCCGGCTGAGCGCGGCGCGGGGTAGTCCGGGGTGGGCAGCCCCCTCCCTCGCCCTGCTCCCGCGCGGCGCAAGCAGGCAGGCTCGCCGGGGCGGGGCGGCCGGGGCGGGGCAGCGCCTGCTGGGAACATCATGGCTACTCTGGCCAACGGGCTAGCGCAGCAGCAGCAGCAGCAGCAGCCGCCTCCCGCCGGGCCCCCGCCGCCGCCGCCCCCGCCGCCGCCGCCGCCGCCGCCGCCGCAGGCGGAGAGCGCTGCCTTCAGCACCACGAACAGCGCCGGGAGGATGAACGGGCTGACGGCGCCGGCGCCCGGCCCGGGGGGCTCCATCGCCATGAAGGACCACGATGCCATCAAGCTCTTCATCGGGCAGATCCCCCGCAACCTGGAGGAGAGCGACCTCAAGCCCCTCTTCGAGGAATTCGGCAAGATCTACGAACTCACGGTGCTCAAGGACCGCTTCACCGGCATGCACAAAGGTAGGCTGGCCCGCCGGCTCGCGCGCCCACCCTCCGCCGGCGCCAGCGCCGGCTCCGGCCCCCGACACCCGCCACGCCTGCCCCGCCTGGCCGGGCGGAGGGGCCAACAAAGGAACCGCGAGCCGCCGCCGCCGCCGCCGCCGCCGCCGCGCTCTGCGTGTGTGCCCGCCCGCCCGCCCGTGTGCCAGCGAGGGAGACGTGCGGCTCTACTCGGAAGCAAGCCAGCCCCACGGAGCCCTGGCTCTCAGGGCAGCGCGCGTGGCCTGGCGGCCCAGAGGGAAACAAAGTGTCCGCGCCCCGGCGGAGTCGCTCCCCTGGCAGGAGGCATGTGGGGTTGTAACCGATGGGGGGGGGGGGTTGTGTAATCGAGGGGTTGATTCATGCACAAAGAAATGACACGTTGTCTGAGAGTGAGGGAGAAGGCCGGCCCTCCCACCCTAACGCCCCCCCTCCCCGACACAGATTGTATAAATAATCCTGTGTACAAACTTGGGTGACAGGTAAAACCTGGGCAAAGGGAGAGAATGGAGTTGTAACACGTGCAAGAGGAGATCATCCCCCCCCAAAACCTTTTTGCATGAAGAAGTTAATATCCCCAGCAAAGCCCCTTCCCACGTTGTTCTCCACAATTCGATTACCGTGGCTATAAATTTAGGCATCTGTCCGTTGCGATTGTCTCTCCAAGTAAACACACCTTAGAGAGCACTGCATGGCTTCTCACAACACACCTTGCTAAAGCTTGCTTAGTGCTAACCTCCATTCATCTTTTTCGCAGCTTGGCCTGTTCTCCAAAGGCAGCCCCTCTTGCGTTAATTTATGGTTCGGTGCATTGCACAAGCCCCGAAAATGGGTTAAAGGAATAAGTAGCTTTCAAGTGTTGTGCCAATACAAAGTTGGGCGGGGTGAAACATTGGACCAATTATGCGCCCCCCCCCAAAGCATGAGCTGGATTGGTGAGAAAAGAAGTGAATGAATCAAAAGTGTGTGTGTGTGTAAAAGAGAGGGAGAGAGATTTGTAAACACAGACAGGAAGCGGAGGAATGAAGATGCTGTACTAAAGGTAGCCCCTCGGTTTCGCTGCAAAGTTTCTTCTGATGCATTTGTGTGTTACGGGTGTATATGGGGGGGTGGCAGTGCTGCTTATGCTGGTGAAGGAACTCATGCACTTGCAGGGGAGGGGGGGCAGAAATAATGCACAAACACTCTGGATTTGCATAATCTGCTTCCCTCCTTTACCAAATTAGCCCAGGTTGTTTTGTTTTTATGTTTGTTTCGTTTTTGGAGTTCTTGCCATACATTAACTCCTAAAGCAACCAAACCAGAGAGGCACCCAGTATTTATTTATTTATTTACTTACTTACTTACTTACTTATTTCCTGAACAAGTTTTAGTGTGCTACGTGAATATAGATATTACATCTTTGGCAGAGCTGGTGAAGCGTGTGGCGTGAACCTAGCATCCCAAGAAGGTTTCTACAAGGACTGGCTCAGGAGGTGTAAAGATAGCTGTTAGAGGATTTCCTGCTTCCTGTCCCCCAGCTGACTTAGATCCAATGTTGATGCTGGTGAAAATGTAGGTAGGATGTGTCTTTCTGTGTGCATGGTGTATCTTCACTCCAGGAATCCATGCCTGTGTCATGGCATGACACGACCCTATATTTGTATTTTTGTGTGTTCAAGTCAGTCTTGACTTTTTGCAACTGCCTGGACAAGTCTCTGCAGGTTTCTTGGCAGGCTTTTGAGAAGTGGTTATCATCGCCTTCTTCTTAGGGCTGAGAAGAAGGGACTGGCCCAAAGTCACCTTATGTCAGGACTGGAATTCATGGTCTCCCAATTTCTAGCCCAGGGCCTTAAACTACTACACCAAACAGGCTGTCCATACCATGTCCTGGCTACTTCTGAATGCAAGCTTCTAGGGGACCCGATTGTTTTCCTACCCTGTGGAATTTCTTGGAGGCATCTAGTTGAGTGTATGGAAAATAGGATAATTTACTGAGCTGGCATCATGCCTAAGGCATGACTAGA
This sequence comes from Liasis olivaceus, assembly GCA_030867105.1. Classification (NCBI taxonomy): domain Eukaryota; kingdom Metazoa; phylum Chordata; class Lepidosauria; order Squamata; family Pythonidae; genus Liasis; species Liasis olivaceus. The sequence continues at coordinate 16,937,448 of CM061362.1, read as the reverse complement.
ACTTATAGCTCCCAGTTTCTAGGCCAGTGACTTTAATCACTATACCAAACAGGCTCAATACCACCATACCTACCTAATTTTATCAGTATCCCATTCTTAGTGCATCTCTACTTTAACAGACAGCAAAGTGGTGTGTGTGTGTGCAAAAGAGAGAGAGAGATTCTGCAATCTGCTTTGACTTTTCCAAACAATACCACTCTTCTTTGTCACCTCAAAGTTAGAAAGAGGTCGACGTGCTCATAAAACTTCTTGATGTTAATTTTACTGAAGGTCAGAAATCAATTATCATGGAATTAGTGCATTCGCAGAGGCAGAATGTCCTGATAGATACCTGTGAGTGATTTCTAGGAGCTAAAATGGAGCATAGAGGAAAGTGAACAGACACAATAAAGGAAAAAGTAGGTTCAGTGTTGCCTAGAAGGCTTGCATTTCATTCTTTCTCCCACCAAATAGCAGGTTCTTCTACGCCGTGTTATATTTTTAGCTCTACTTCTTGGAACTTATCAGCAGAAGGCTCTCTGCTGTCCATTAAATGCAGAGATAAAACTTCTCGTTACGTGTATGACAAACTTTATTGTTTTCTATCCCAGAGAGATAGCATTTGATTAAGGCTGATCTCTTACACATGCTTACCTGCTCCCTGAATTCAGCAAGACTTATTTCTAAGTAAATATGTATTGGTTCTATTCCTAGGCAAATGTGAATAACGTTTTAATCAGAAGTTATGACACTGTGTTTAGCTACCTGGAACAAAAACACTCTGAATTCAGTGAGACTGACTGTGAGGAGTTGTGTTTTCATATTGTTAGCATCCTACAGAGATGGGTTACCACATTTCAAGTTGGTATTTTCTAGATGATCCATAAGTTTCAAGGGTGGAAAACAGCTGCATTTTAAAACATATCTTATTCCAGGGTACCCCATTCCCTTGAAAACAAAAAAGACTACCTCAACCTCTTTGTGTTTACAACTTTCTCCTGATTACCTACAGCATTTTGAAAACTGTACTTTTTGAATGTAGAACAAGATTTTGATACCTGGTGACGGTTTTGTGCTGCAGAATAAGTCATAGCCAGGAAGAAGATTCCACCTTAAGTTTCTATCATCTCCAAGGTAGATTGATGGGGACGATCTTTAAAATAATGTTTTAAAAAGCCGCTTCATAAAATCTAGGCCTTTAGGCGTGATGGAAGGAGACAGGGATACAGATAAAGCAGTAAAAAACAAAAAGAGTGAGCAGAGATTTCACTAAGTGAGAAACAAACAAGCAAATAGGTGAATTTCTGTCTCTTGCTAAATAGGAGTGAAACAGGAGATAGTTTGTCATTAAAATGAATAAATATGAATATCACGTTTCTTCCTGGCAGACCGTGGGAAGTTGGCTAGCCCCTGGAGTTTCTCTAGAAAGTCATATGCAATTTGGCAGACTGAATCAAACAGTCTTTACTCACTTGTACACTGTAGCATGTTCAGGGCTTTGCGGCAAGTTCCTTCCTCATTTAAATACTGAACCTTATCCATATTGCCATCGTCACCATCACCACCAGCAGCACCGGTCCTGTGCTAGATATTTATCAATACTGGTAGCTGTGCCAACCCAAAATAAAATCCAGCTTGCTTCCCCCTTTAAAAACCTTGCTTGATCAATTCAATTCAATGTCATCATTCATTTAATGAAGACTCTGCTTGGTTTTGTTCATCTATCCAAGTATGGGTCTTTGGGGGTCCCATCTGCATCAAGGTAAATCTATAGGAAAGAAGTTTAGGATTCCTTCCTGAATGAATGAACGAATGAACTCCTCCAGCCAGAATTGTTTTTCTGTCTGTCACCCGGCTTGTCCGCAGGCTCCTTGCTCTGGCTATAGCTTTCTCTCATTCTTGATTTCTTTCTATAGGAAGACAAGAGGGTTGCACTTATTAAGAGTTATTAATACTTAATCATCTGGCAGATTTAATTGTGCCAATATTAAAAATGCATCAATGTCAAATTTCATTCATTAAATATTTACATTTTTGAAGGGAAACTGTTTTGCTGCTGTTTTAATATCATTTCAGGAAGCTTTATATATGATTTAATTAAAAAAGGGAGGGGGGAGCTCAGCTAATGATGCGAACGGTGTCCTTTGAACTGAGCACCGTGGCTGTTTCTCCCCTTTTACCAAAGGGTGAAGCAAAATTCCCCTTCTTCTGTGCTGCGGAAGCAAGCAGAATTCTGCTCTGGCCACATTTCCAGCAGCATTGCAAAGCTGACGCAAAATCCCAAGGGACTAATCTCATTTGTGACTATTTAGCCATAGCAAAATGTCAGCTGGGTCTTCCTGGAAGTAAGAACCTAAAAGGTGAGTCGGTGCCGGGCCGTCTTCCCCACCCTGTGTTTTGATTCACTGTCCGCAGTGTGTGCACGAGAGACGTGCAATTCTTGCCCAGCTCAGCAGGTCCAAGAAAGTTCAATCAAACAACTCAGTGGTCATGTCTATAGAACACGCTTAACCAGCTCAATTAAAATCGTACTTAACAACTGCATTTGGATCATAGGCTAGCTTGGTTTGTGTGTATCTTGTTTTCTGTGGATGAGGGGGTGACTTTGAATTTGGGTGTTTGTTTGTTTGAGGCATCAGCTTATTAGGCAAACTTAGCAAATGAGTTAATCAGTGACCAGGTTATGAGTGGTGTGTGAACCCAGGCTACAAGTCAATTTACTCATGGCACTAAGCCATCATGTTTGGCTTGGTGTGTAAGGTGGCTTCCTTGTTTGTTTATTTATTTGGTTTGTATAGCCACCCATCTTACATATGTGACTCTAGGCAGCTAAAGTCTAGCAAAGCAGGTTGAAAACTAGGTTTGCTTATTCAGGTTTATGACTTAGTGGGTTGTGGGAAGGCAGCCCATGATTTCTTACTCAGGAACACCACAGTCCAGCAATAAATAAATAAATGAAATTTCTTCATTCAATTTTTAGGGCCACCCACCCATACATGACTCTGGGCAGCTTACAATCATTACACCTTCTATAATGGGCTGCTCAGAACTTGGGGAAGAGGATGAAAGTTGTCAGAATATTACAAGCAGAAAATTCTTGAGATAGCTATCTCCCCAGTGCATCAGTTAGCAAAAGGCTTGAGGAATCTCTGCCCTAAAAAACATAGAAATAAATTGGATGCTAAAGTAAACACATCCAGTTGTTTTTCCCTATTCCTGGATGGCTGCTTGGACATCTGATAACTATGAAAGTAGTTTCATTAGTGTGGTTGATGACAAACCTTAACCTATATTATTTGCTGAGAGCCTACTCTGGGGCTGAATTCCAAAAACATATCGGTCTACTGCAGTTCTCTGAGCAAGCTCTATAACATGACCGATTCTGATGCTCCTAAAAACTATTGGTTGTATTCACACAACACAGTTAACCTCATGGATGAATGAACTCATTTTCTAGGTTTTCTCAATACATTGAGCCATAAAATAACCAGATATGGTTAATGATTCCATGCAAAGTATCTTACAGGATATGACAGCTGCCTTATCCATAATCAACTCCTGATATAACATGCACACTTGGTGTCAGGAACAAAGAGGGTTGCCAGAATTCCACCTATCCCACTCTTTTCTGGGAAGCTTGCAAGTGCCTGCCAAGCCCTAGGATCTAGGATTTGAGTCGATCAGTCCCCAGATCTCATCACATTAGGGGAAACTGTCAGTGATTTTTGCAGACCTGACAATGCAACCCACTATTAGACTTGGACCACAAATCCCCCACTGCCTTCTTTTGTTCTTGGAGTCTCGGGCTTCAGAAATGGTCCCAGGCTTTTTAAGAACCAAAGTCAGCAGCCAGAAGGGGTAGGAACTACTGGAGTGACTGGAACTGCCAGATTTCATAAGGTCTCAGTTGTCTAAGCCTCCTAGAAGGTGCATTCAGACAGGAAACGTGGTGGGTTCACCTTCCAAGATCCTGATTGGCCCAAAGATGGACTTTACTAGCTATACTAACCATCATGGAGAATGCTGAACTCATAAACATTTGGGACCCAAGTGAGTAGATATTAATGAGATGGAGAGGTAAACATGGCTAGTATATACCTAATGAATATGACTGAATATGGATTACAGTCTATTTGAAGATTTATAGCAATGAAGAAATCTTGCTTTTCCTTCACCTCATGATCCAATCTGCATGTGTTTGGGATGGTGTTTCAAGGCTATGTTTCTGTCCCATGAAGGCATCAGACTTGCATTCAGGGGAGGTCTACTCTTTATTTTAACTTCGTCCAAACATCTTTTCAGTTTAGAGAACAACTTAAAAGGCCAGCGCTTCCTGAGTCAAGACAGATGAGTGACAGAGAAAAAACCTTTTGGTGTCTTTGATATGTTTTCATTGTTTTGTGGAACTGTTTTGGTTTCTGTAACCCAGTTCACCCAGTATTGCCCACTTAGAGTGTCAGCAAATCTTTTTCAGAGTCCCCTTTATTTGGAGACATCCAGGATTAAAGTAGGAGCTTTTGCATATAAAGCACAGAGCTCATGATACACTCATTAGTCCCCAGTGGCAGTAGCTGATCTGGACTATATGAACGTCTGATGTGCTAATCTGGATGATTTTTGCACTAATCCCAAGTGTGTTGGCTTCTTCCTGCTGATGCCAATTAACCAGGCTCTGCTAATCCACACCAACTGTGTGAAATCAAATTCTCACTGGGTTGCCCGTTGACCTGCTGCCAAATGATATGCATCTCTCTGGCATGAAACAGTTTTCCCCAAAGTATCTAGCTGTTTCCGACCCTGCCCATGACTGAATCTGGGCCTTTGTCATTTGTCTGCTTTGTTTGCTGCAGGACAATCTTTAGGCCCTTCCCCTAAAGAGAAAGTAATAGTCTACCTACTTCAGAATTCTGAATAATAGCCTCCATCGTTCTGAATAAAAGAACGATTGAAACAAGAAGACAGAAATCTTTGTTGGCCAAGTTGGACCTTTGGTTGATGAAGACCAATATTGCTGGCATGGATAGGCAACGCCTTTCCAGGATTTCAGGCAGAGGTTTTCCATCCTTATCTGGTGCTGCTGGGGATTGAATTGGGGACCTCTCCATGCAAGGCTATCATTGCGTTCTGATTGTGTTCTTTGCATCTCCACTTCAGCTGCAATGCTTGGCCTTTCGTTCGCCGTTGCACAGGCAAATATGGGCTGTCAAAGCCCGTTGGCCTACAACTAAGTCTATGTGCCCTTGCTCATCCCTCCTCTCTTCTCCCTAGGTTGTGCCTTTCTTACATACTGTGCCCGGGACTCAGCCCTGAAAGCTCAGAGCGCACTGCATGAGCAGAAGACACTGCCTGGGGTAAGTGATGGTGTTCTTCTCTGATCAATGCCCATCTTCTGGTGCAGAGTTTTTGATAGGGATTTGCAAGGGCATTTGGGTTCCACATAGCGGATCTGGTTAGATAGGCGATCTAAACCAGTCTTCTCCCATTTGGCCCCCTCCAATTTCCTTGGAATCCTCAACTGCTTGTCTTGTGACCTTGAACCCACAAACATTTACCCCACCCCCAATCTTTTCTCCCTTTTCCATGGTTGGGAAACTCCCGTCCCATACACAGACTTTTCCTGTAAACTTTACATAAATTTTGCAGCAGGGAAAATAAAAGGGGAAAAAGAGCAGCCACCAACATCTTTGGGTTTTTTGAAAAAGAAATGCTGGGCCTTTCAGTTGGGCTGTGTTTGCATGAACGTGATTACTGAATGAATCCATTTAGAGGGTTTGGGCAATCTCTTGACTCAAAAACTAGCCAGGTGGACTGGTTTAATCCCTCGTAACAACTAACCAAGCTTAGCATGTTGTGAGAATAAAGTCACTGGGTCTTTCACTGATCTGGTTAATCATGTTGTGCAAATCCAGCTATCACCTGTCATTTATCCCTACCCGTCCTTGAGTTTTTGGCATCTTATTGCTAGCAGGTGGCATTTGCAAGAAAATTGGATAAAATGTTACCTTTTCTATTATAATTTTGGGGCAGTGATGATTGTGGCTTGTTCTTCCACCACTTGAACTTCCAAGTTTGTTTTGCAATATAGGTAGCCCCCAGTTTAAGAACGAGTTCTGTTCCCAAGGTCCGTCCTTAAACAAATTTGTATGTAAGTCGGAACAGTATTATTGTATAATACTGTATAAGTGGTGTTGCGTAATGAACTCAAACTATTGTGTATTTAACTTGAATCGTTGTGTATTTAACTCAGATTTTGCTACAATAGGCTCCGTTCTTAACTATGGGTCATCCTTAAACCGGGCGTTCTTAACCCAGGGACTACTATGTTTTTCAAAGGTCACATTTGCCCCTGCTATTTGAGGGGGAATGAAATCCCTCCTAAGCGTACTCAAGCTTTCAATGCATATTCTGACTTTAATGGTCCCTGATTTGTTTGCCTAAAGCCAAATAGCTCCCAGCAAAGGGGCAGGAGGGGGGCGGGAATGAAAAGAAATGGTTTGGCGTTGCTAGCACAGTTCTCCTTTCTAGTACCATTGTATGGCTGAGGATTACAATGTTGTTGAATCTTGGTTTTCAGTAACGGTTCCATCAGCTGTCCAAACAGCTAGTAAGGATGTGCCGATAGGGTTTGATTAAATCTGAATGTTCAGATCAATTTTCCAAACTGATCTGATGCCAACCGATTCGATTCAGGTTGACATGGGCTCCTGAAAAGCGCCCAACCTTGTGAGGAATGCCTCTGAACTGCACCAGATCGACTGCAATGTGTTCAGTGCAGAGCGTTGAATCTTTGGAAAGGTCCAGAAGGTAGCAACTAAGAAAACTTGAGGCTGCATGGATAATGATCTAGATGTTTGTGTCTGCTGGAAGCATTTAAAGAAGAATTTTGTGTAAGGGCAGAGTTTCAGGCAGGCTTCTAAATACTGTGCTCTCTTGTTAGTTTAACCGTTCAAGCATCTATTGACCAGTTTAAGACAACTAAGATAACGATGTCAGTGTCAGCATATTGGTTGCTCTCTCTCTGTCTCTTATTTCATTTCCTTCCTGGCAGCTGCTTCAGGCTAGTAGTAAAAATGAAGGGTCAGTGATCCTTCCTTGATTACTACTGCTAGTTAAATATAATTTGGCGGGGAGGGGAGAGTTAAGGCACACTTTCTCTTAACTTTGGGGGATCAGTCCTTCAGATTCCACTTATCCCCAATCTGAATTAAGTATAAATGAAATCTCAAGGACCATCATATATTTATGATAGGTCGATATATCAATTAGTATAATAAAATAAATGAGTGAATAAAGAGAAACAAACCTAAATCAATCCCAGAGCTATGGTCCAAGTAATGCATGTTCTACCATTCGGAATAACATCAACAATACATAGAGGATCTCAATTTTATTTCTCTATATAGAAAGTTTTTATTGAGGATGTAGGAGACAGCTGGTGAAAACTCAGAAAAAAGAGGAATGGTTAAAAATTTATCATGATTAGAGGAAGTGGGGTTCTCTAACATGTTCATATTTTTACATTGGTGCAAATTTACATATACACCGCACCCCATTTTGGACAGCTAACCCAAGATGGGCTATAATTGTTTTATATGTATTTTTATGCTTATGTAACGCTCTTAGGACTTAACTCATGATACCTTCTTCCGTGTTCTGTCCTCCAGAGTAAGCTTCCCAATTTTTTGGACAACAACGAATGTCCCATCATTACTAGCCATTGGGTGTGTTTTGAAAGAGGTGGATGGAAATTTTAATTCACAACATGCGGGCACACTATGTCTGGGAAAGTGTGATATTAATATGTGTGTGAGTGTATGAAGCGTGTGTGTGTATACACACACACATACATCCTACACTCACACAAATTAATATCATACTTTCTACACACACACACATACATTACTTCATACATATACATATACATATATATATATATATATATATATATATATATATATTTGTTGTTGTTGTTGTTCAGTCGTTAAGTCGTGTCCGACTCTTCGTGACCCCATGAACCATATTGCGCCAGGCCTTCCTGTCCTTCACTGCCTCCCTGAGTTTGCTCAGTTTCATGCTCATTGCTTCAGTGATGCTATCTAACCATCACATCCTCTGCCGTCCTCTTCTCCTTTTGCCTTCCATCTTTCCCAGCACCAGGGTCTTTTCCAAAGAGTCCTCTCTTCGCATTAGGTGACCAAAGTATCTGAGCTTGAGCTTCATTATCAATCCTTCCAATGAGCAATCAGGGTTGATTTCCTTTAAGATTGACTGGTTTGACCTCCTAGCAGTCCAGGGGACTCTTAAGAGTCTTCTCCAGCACCACAGTTCAAAGGCATCAATTCTTCGGCGTTCAGCCTTCTTTATGGTCCAGCTCTCCCAGCCATACATTACTACTGGAAAAACCATAGCTTTGACTATGCGGATCTTTGTCGGCAAGGTGACGTCTCTGCTTTTTAATATACAGGGACGCGGTGGCGCAGCGGCTTAATGACGCTGAAAGTTGCCGGCCAGAAATGGCTGACGGCTTCGGCGGTTCGAGTCCAGCCTTCGCGTTAACAGGGTGAGCTCCTGTTTCCTCCCCAGCTCCTGTCAACCCAACAGGTCGAAAACTCACGTGAGTAGATAAATGGGTACTCTCACTCCGGTGGGAGGAAAAATGCTGGCGGCGCCTTGCACAGAGAGACGGGACCAGTTGCCGGGAAGCGCGAAACCGCACTCTCCCAAAAGGGGCGCAAAGCAACGGAAATCCCGTCTCCTGCGCTTGCCAGCTGGGCTCTGCTCTAGGAAGGAGGCTCTGGCAAACCACTTCCGAAAAACAATTGCCTTGAAAACTGCAAGGATTCGTCCAGGCAGTCACTGCAGGGTCAGTAATGACTGAGCGCAGATAAAATATATATATATATGATTAATAATAAATAAATATATCCACACATATACATATGCATAGTATGTATACACACAGACACATACATATGCTTCACACATATATATATGCTTCATATATATACACACACACTACATTGCAGTCCGACAGCCTCACTAACACGGTGGGAAAAGGGTGAAAGAATTCACCTTTGCGATGAATTCCGCCCATTTGCCTGCTTTGTCCTGGTGCTTCTGAGAGGGCTGGTTTCTGCCGAAATCCTCCAGGCTGACTTGCATTGGTGGACACAACACAAACCTCACAAAGAGCGAAGAATAACATCACCACAGGAGAAGATTGCTATGGGTGGAAGGTGTAGGTCAGGTAACTGAATCACTTCCAAACCAAACAGATGATTGTCTCTTGGACTGGAATATGGATAATCCTCTACCTTTATTTATTTTTAATTGGACTTCCTTACTATAATTGGTATCTGAGCTGGTAAACAATCATGTTCTCCTGGATTCTACCAGCTTGCTGTCGTTTAGATGGTTGCTTGGGAGATTTCCAATTACGTGTGATCTGAAACCTGCCGTTCCATACAGCCCTTTGTACAACGATCTTTATGCAGAATCTGAGGTCATTTGGGTTCAAAAGATGCACTAGCGTCGTTTTAGAAGGCATTGGCTGTCTCAGTGTAGAGACATTTCTTGCTGACCTAAGCAACTCTGCCCCAATTTGAGGGGAGAAGTAGGCTTAATGGATCCCTGCATGTCAAAAAGTAGGTGGCGGTCTCTGGAAAGCAAATGTCAATGTCCTGGGTTTTTTTTAATTTAAAAAAAGCAATTCCTCTATGCACACATCCTACCTGAATGCTGAAATCCATGACCTCAGAAGCTTACCTGAGCATGTGTATCTGCGCATAGGAGAGGCTCTTTCATACAACCCCAGGCTTCTACCTGTGCATTGCGTGCACCAATTTGGTTGAATTCCAGGATGCAATATTGGATCTCTATTTGGTGATAGTCCCTTCTGTCTATCATTATAATGGCCTTTGGCTTTTTAGAAAGCAAAATGCGAAACCGGGTGCTGACTTAGGTAATCAAAGCAACGTTTTCATATAAATGGCTTAACTCTGATTATTCTGAAGATCTGAATGAATCAGCCAGGGACAGATTTTTTTTTTAAATTACATTTCTATCGTTTAATTGACTTCTTGTTTTTTTTCAATGGGCACTCATCACCCCGCTTTCTCTCTTATACAAATGCTACACATGTAAAGTGAGGGTGAATATTTCAGGAGGATTCACCGAGGGAATCACATTGCAGGGATGAGAGATCGGAGACTTTTAAACTGCAGGGGCCCAAAATAGCCTTGAAAGCATTTTCCAGAGCCTATCTTGAAGTTGTGAGTCCTTTGCAATGTCTTGTATGACAAGAGGGGGAAATTATTACAAGCACGGGGAGCAAACATATCAAACCTCTTCTAAGGTCATGATGGACATTCGTCAATGACTGGAAACCCCTTATGGGCTCTTGCTTAAAAAAAGAAAATGATTTTGTAATTTTTGGTTTTGATGATTAGAAAGAATAGGTTATAGAAGGAAAGGAATTATGATGTAATCTTAGGGAGAGAGGCTTGATTGGAATTGTATGTATAACTGCCGAGAGGAAGATTGGAAGCCACTTTATATATATGTATATTTTATGTTTTATTTTCTTTACTGTACTTTTTCTTTTTTCTATCTCCCTTTGTCTTGTCTTGTCCTTTCCTTTCCTTTCCTTTCCTTTCCTTTCCTTTCCTTTCCTTTCCTTTCCTTTCCTTTCCTTTCCTTTCCTTTCCTTTCCTTCTTTTTCACATTTACTATATTTTTTTCATTGGATGTATTTCTTATTTTATATATATAAAATCTTTTAATAAAAACTATTTTTAAAAAATAAACATATTAACCTTTTTCGGTTCCCACCATGACTCTATTTGACATTTCTGTTCATTCCGCTTTTTCTGTGGCAGAACCTATATATTGACAAAATTGCCCCCAGAGTTAAGGATTGCTGCTCCCTGTGACAATGTAGCAGAAGGCTTATAATATATCTTTGGACTGCATTTATATATATATAAATCTAGATTTATATATAACACCCTAATCTGGATTTCATTTCATTAACATTTCAGTGCAATTGAAACTGAACTGAATCATAACTGAGTACATTTGTATCCCATCCAATCCCCAACCTCTGCGTGAAAATGGGGATTGGAATGGGATACAAATGTACTCAATTAGTGATGATTCAGTTCAATTTCAATTGCACTGAAATGTTAATGAAATGAAATCCAGATTAGGTTGTCCTATCTTTGACAGGTAATGTCCGCAGCCCATGATTCAAGGGCCAAGTGTAGCCATTTATCTAAAAAAAAAGTCCCCTGACTTATTAGAATGGAATCTCAACTGTCCTTGACAAGAACATTGGTCAAGTTCTTTGATCTCACCCCCAGCCCCCTTAAACTGAACAGTACCAAAAATTTAGGATTCAGAAATCTAGACTTGACAAACCTTGACAGCTCAGCCATCCTTGGATGTTTAGGATAAGCAAAATAATGAAAAACACAACTCTTACAGGAATGGCTCCAGTTCTGGGATATCAACTCTCACCACTATCACTAAGGTATGTTCCAGGGGGACCATCAGTTGGTGCCCCCCACTGGGTCCTGCTCCGGAATGCTTCAAGGCGTGTTGGAAGTTGGATGGTGACTGGAACATGTTTCCAGAAACACTATGGACAATGGAGTAAGTGGGGAAAATGGTCCAGAGCAGATATTGATGCCAGTGGGATAATATAGGCATCAGCAAATATTGGTTGTAGGGCTGGCACTGTTCCCCCTTCTGCATCTCCTTCTTCCAAATTCCCACCACTGTGACGACTGGGAAGACATTTCCTTGTTTTTCAGTCCCTATACTGGTACATTGAGAGCCAGTTTGGTGTAGTGGTTAAAGAATTAGAAGCAGGAGAATGTGAGTTCTAATCCTGGCTTAGATCCAAAAGTCAGCTGGGTGACTTTGGTCAAGTCACTCTCTTCAGCCCTAGGAAGAAGGTCCTGGCAAGCCACTTCTGGAAAAGGTTGCCAAGAAAACTGCATGGACTTGTTTCTGTAGTCACCAGGATTTGAAGGATTATAACAACAACCAGTACGTCATCCTCTGCTGTTCCAATTATATCATCTATTTAGTGAGATTTATTATCTTTTTAACCTGGCTGTATTATAACAGCGATTAACAGTCAAGGATGTTTCCAGGCAGACATGGATTCCCAGAAAATATCCTACCATGTATTAGAAATGTTTTATGAGAGACAGACAACTTCCTTGTGATTAAAGATGTATTCTTTGTACCAAATCACGATAGGGGCTGTTTATCAACTTTCCTGAACTTTTATAGTCCAACTTGACTGGCGGCGTGCATCTCCTGAAATCTCAGGGGGTAAAAAATGAGGTAAATTCTATAATCTGAAACACCTTAACTGGAGATATCGGAATTTGATCCTGAAGGATTAGAACTGGAATTTAAGTCCATGTATTTGAAGGGTGCCCTGATTGTGGAAGACCACTTTGTTATGCTCCTCCATTGATCCCTGAGCCAGATATTTCAGATTCTGACCAGCAATGGTGCATGCATAATTTTTTTCCTGAAATCTTTTTAGTGGGCGACTTTAAAACCTGAGATTCTCTTGTATGCAAGCATAGAGTCTCTTTGAACTTTCCAAGGCCCTGAACACAAAAGAATGGGTCACCCACCCAGGCTATCAACCTGATCTTTGAAGATCAGAATTTGTCAAGGCCCGTAGTTCAAGACTGAGAACAGACACTTCAATAGATAGGCAGAAGTCTTGTTAGAACCATATTCAGAGTCTATTGGAGTGGCCCACTAGTTTTTTAATTACTATTTTTCAGTGACTCTGGACCATAGGGATTATAATGGTGACACAATAACATTAGTGGTGGATGAGAATTGTTGCCTCTTCTTAACCACTTTGAGGGTATTTCTAAAACTGAAATAGGCTTCTTAAGCCTACCAAAAGCTTAACACAACTATCTTACTTGTCCTTTTGCCCCCAAATTTTGAGAAATGATATTGCCACTTTTGGGTGCTTTGCTGCTGAATTTTAAGGAGCATGAATCTGAGAGTGGTAGGTAGCAAAAATAGAAAAGATCAAAGATAAGTGAAATGCCAGTTTTGAAAGCTCAAAATGAGAAGGAGAGGATAAATTGGAACCTGAATATTCAAGTAGAAAGCAGCATATTGTCTTACTTCGCAGCACTTCCCTGTGTCTCTCCATCTTTTCCTAACACTTCACATCAACATATATATATAAATGCAGCTGAGTTTCCAGGTCCTGTTCTCACTCTATAAGGGGGGTGAGGTGGGGAGTCAGAAGGCTAGATGGAGGTGAACAGATTATTCTCCAGAACATCAGCTTAACACTGCACGCAAATCCTCAATATCTCTAATTGGCCCCCACACATGAGCATTTGGCTGCAGAGGAAAGGAGAAGACGAGAGGTTTGCTGGTGAGAAGGAGATCCATATAAATCCCAGAGAATATTTGTTGGGTGGAGTTGTCCCATTGCAGTCCAGGATGCTGGGAATTTCTACTTCAAGAGTAGAGTAGGTGCTTTTCAGGCAGATGGCCTTAGTTTCAATCCAGAAATATCTCTAGTTAATCAGGTGTCGGTACTCTGAAAGACCGCTGTTGATCAGAGTCAATAAAACTGGACTGATGGAAAAACAGATTGATCTAACCTAAGACAGATTTCTGTGATTCGTATGGTTTCAGGTTTTAAGTCCCGCTTATACAGTAATTCCCAGGAGGGAAAATAAAGACAGCTTCCTGCTTAAAGCAATTTTCGTTGGTTAATGGTGTCAGTTTTGGTCAATTAATCAATTAAATATGTACATAAATAAAAATTATACATATGAAGCGACAAGAAAATTCATTGCACTTCCTAATTTCTCTGTACTTTTAAAAAACATTATTGTATTTGTGAAATCAACCAAATCTTCATTGAAGAATAACTGGCTGGTTCACTTCTCTTGCTGTTGTCTTCAGCTGTTGAGGTAGCTTGTCTAATTGATGTTTCTGTTTGATGTTTTATTGTTTTAATGCTTTTAATACTTGGAGTCCCCAGACAGAAAAGTGGGGTAAAAATAATAAATTGAGCCAAGTTGGGTTGTGTACCATTTTTCAGACTTATTGACATATGGTTTATTAGTGTTCTTAAAAGCAACAAAGCGATGATTGGAAAATATGCTTGAATTTGCCCAGTGTGCTGTGATGGTTCACTGGGGTCTAATAGAAAGCTGGATGAGCAATTATCAGAAATGTTTGATCTATAAGATAAGAAGATTTGGGAGAAGAATGAGGATCGAGGAGGTGATGCTATATAATTCAGGACCGAGAGCTCTGGCACTCTAGACGTTGCTGAACTACAGCTCCCAGCATTCCTCACCATCGTCCTTGACAGGCTTGCTTTCTAAATGCAGGGGAGAGGAGCCACTGAGATGCATGATCCTTCCTCTTGCATTTATGAAATTGCATTACCCGGATGAGAATGGTAGTGTTTCATAGATAGGCTGATCTCTATGTCTGTTTCTCCCAAACTTGCAGATTCTTTTATCAGCATCTATTGCTAGCAGCATTTTTTAATTATTGCTTCTCCGAGGCTGTATGGACAATGTTCATTGGGCCAGGCCTATGGCCTTGGTGGGCAAATGCTGTGTCTCCACTCCAACCGGTGATCAGCTCAGTCTTGGGGATGGTTCATCTTCCCTTCCTCCCTCTAGGTTGCTTATGGTGCTCCTGCCCTTGGACCAGGTTTTCTACAGGAGGGCTCACATCTTGTCTTCAAAGAGGTGACATGGAAAGCTATTGACCTGCTGTTCTAATTGCCTGACATTCTGTTTAGTAAACCCTAATTACTGGAGCCAGGAGTTAAATGCAAGGCTGTTAAACGAGGATTGACAGCTGTGGCCGTGGATCTAATTACAAGAATCTCTAATGTGGGGAGTGAGCTTTGCTGCTTCGGTTACTGTGGAAACACAGAGGCTCATGGCATGCACCATGCGGGGGCAGCCATCAGCATCAGCCATGCGTACTCCACACCCCAGAGACGCAGGTGACTCGTGGTTGGGTTTCTCAAGAAAGCAATATCAAGGCAGTGAGTTTGAAGTCGAGTCCTACCAAGGGCTAGAAATGACCTGATGCTCCAAGGGGGAAATGGAGCTGTTTGCTTGGGCACAAGGGAAGGCCTATAAAAAGTGTTGGCTACATTGTGGGTGGATGTGGGGTAGTGGTTAAGGGGTTGGAACTAGGAGTGGGGAGATCCAGATTCAAATGCTTGCTCAGGCATGGAAGATCCCTGGGTGACTTTGGGTCAATTCCTCCCTTCCAACTCAACAGCCAGTGTGGGATGGTGGTGAAGATGCTGGGCTAGAAGTAGGAAAACCTAGGATTCTAACCCACACTTTGCCATGGAGATGATGGGAAAGGGGGAACACCTTGAAGGTGTTGGACTGGGACTAGGGAGGCATGGTTCGAATCTCCCCTCAGTTACAGAAGCTTTGGGACTAGTCCCAAACTTTCAGCCTAAGATCTAGAGAGGAGCAGTGGTGCAGGTGCTAGACTAGGAGTGGAGAGACCCAGGTCCTAACCATCACTCACGCTGGCATACTGAGCAAGTTGCTCTCTCTCAGCCCAACCTCACAGGGTAGTTGCTGAGAGGGAACTGGGAGGACAAGTGCTATATATAATGCCTTGAGCTTCTGAAAGAAAGGTGGGATATAAATCTAATAATTGGGGACAGTGGCTGGAACTTTGGTGCTTAAGCCATAATTGGACTTTTCCTTTGTGATCCTTTTGCTTGGGCTACCTGTCTTGCTTATTACTCAGCATCTGACCACAAGGAAGAGAAGGTCATCCGGGCTAAGGGCTCAATCATGCTGCATAAAGCAGGAGCATGCAGTCATGGCGAGATAACTAATCCTCCAGCATTTGATAATTCCAGACATTCTCCCAACCAAATACTAACCACAGCTGATCTGGCTTAGCTTCTATGCTCAGATGAGATCACCTGTGTTTAACATAGGCCAGAAGTATACAGAACTCCTTGTTCCAATTGAGTAAAGTTTGGGTGTTCCATAAAATGTTTGTTCTTCTGATGTGTGTGTGTGTGGGGGGGGGGGACAGATGGAGATGGAGATGGAGATGAAGAAAGGGAGAGATGCAGATGAAGTGATAGAGGTTGTGATGCTTTCAGTTTGCAACTCCTTGCTGTGATTTTCTCAAAATCTGGAGAAACCCCGCACCTGGGAGGTTCAATTAGATGGCGCATGTTCCCTTTCAGTGTAGGTCTGTGCACTGTGAACATGCGCTGGCTGAAAAGGTCTGGACAAAGGTAGAGAATCCTGAAGAATCAGCCAAAAGGAGGCTAGTGTAGAGCTGGGGGGGGGGGGGAGGTTTCAAGAAGACAAGGGAGGGTTGAATACTGACTGCTCGTGTGCATGAAGACAGAGGCACTTCTAAGGATGCGCTAACTCTCCTCTGCTGCAGAGGAAGGTTGAGGATATGGAAAGGACCACAAAGCCTGCCATCACATCTTCCAGGAGGGATTTCCACCTGTACTGTTGACGAGCAAACTGTTGTCCTTTGGAAATCCAGATTTCTCTTCCTCCGGCAAGGTTGGCTTCTTTGATTAAATGTCCCCTGTTTTAATATCTCTGTGTCTTTGGGGTTGCCTGGAAATTGACTCTTCAGAACAGGCACATATCTTTGATTAGCTAGTTCTGTACCATGGCCTCCGTCTTTGCACTGTGCACCTCCCGTTTGGGAGAACTTTAATGAGATGAGGTGGGTGGGTAGATTGGACAGTGGGCTACCCTTGTGATCCCACTGCTCCTTACATAAGGAGCTGCCTCCACCCCCATCCCAGGCTCTCCCTGATGGGACTCAGTGGTTTTTTTTCCCCCCTGCCCTGCACAAACTCTTCCCACAAACACCTACCCCCAGAACCTTGAAAACCTCTCAATCTGCCATTTGGGGAATTGGTGGCAGAAAGATGTCGGTTGATCAATATTGTTTTTCCCCTTCTGTCTGTGCATGGGGGAGATTGACAAGGTTGGCAAGAAAGGGGGGGGGGGAATGAGAGCAAGGCTTCCTCCCTGCTGCAAAAATCCACAGCTGGGGAGGGCTTCCAAGCCTAAAGGAAGGGCGAGATGGTCGGAAGCAAATTGTCTTGTATGCAGACCACAAGCTCATTCGGGCTAATGTGATCTTCATGACAGCTTCTTCCAAGCCTAGTTGGCCCAGAGGAAAATCCCCCCTTTAACTTTTGCTCTGGGTGCCCCCATGGATGAGACCAGTAATGATTTCTATGTCCAGCCAGGTTTTTTGGCCTCCAGGAGCCAGATAAAAAGGTTTGAAACAGGCATGTCTACAAGGCAGGGACAGAAAAGTCAAGATGGTGGCTGAAACTGAAGCTCCACCTACTTTTTATGTACAATGTACCATCACGGCCACTGTCTTGATCTTTTTGATCATGCTCTGCAGAAGCCCTGGCTTGAAATGAGGTCATTGAGGGTGCAATCTGGAATCACTAAGGGTGTAAAGGACACGGGAAAAGTGGGACTTGGAACCAGCTTTGGCTTGAAACAATCTGATTCTGTGACATTTAATTCCATGGAATCCCATCCAATTGAGTTCCATAAGTTTAGATTCAGCCCGGAAAAGTTCCACGGGCAAGCCCTTGGTTATCGTACTTGTTTCATTTTCTTCCGAAGAGCCCTAAAAATATCTGCTGCAATTTACAGAGTCATAGCACACACGCATACATGTGTTGGCTGTGTTTGCAAGTCATTGATTGACCCATTGGTTATTTATCCGATTAACCCAATTTTCTGGGTTCTCACGACACACTGAACTGCAAACTACCAACCTGGACTTGCTGAAAATGTGGTTAGCTATATATTTCAGTGCATCATGTGAATGCAGCCATAAACTGGTATCCTGATAAAAACCCTAGGAGACAGAGTAGGTGAAAATGGGGATCTAAACTCTCTAGGCCAGTGTTTCTCAACCTTGGCAGCTTGAAGATGGGTGGACTTCAACTCCCAGAATTCTCTAGGCCAGTGTTTCTCTCTAGGCCAGTGTTTCTCAACCTTGGCAGCCTGAAGATGGGTGGACTCCAATTCCCAGATGGGGAATTCTGGGAATTGAAGTCCACACATCTTCAAGATGCCAAGGTTGAAAAACACTGCTCTAGGCTTAGTCCAAGTCAGCTTTCTCTAAGCCGGATCCTTCCAAATATTCTTGAATTAAAGCTACAGCTGCTGTAACCACTATTCCATGCCAAATCTTATTTATTTGTGCATGAGTAAGTTTATCCAGTCCTGTGCTTACAGGTGCATCCGTGCAAAACCACATTGCCCTGATTTATCTGTTATAAGTCTAATTCTGTTGAAAGGGTTTTCAAGCAGCCAATGTTTGAAAAGGCTGCTGACTACTTTTCAGTGATATTAGAAAGCAACATTCATGTGTCTTGAGCAGTTTCTTTCAACCAAGTATCTTCCAGATATGTTGGCTTAGATTCCCAGAATTCTCAGAAATGCCATTTCAGGCTAGGGAATTCTGGGGGATGAAGTTCAGCAGCCTGCCCTTCTCAGAAAATGGGTGGAAACAAGGGTAAACCCACTTCACTATTTTTCCACCAAAAAGCTGAAGGAGCCTACCAACAAGCCAGAAACTTTTATGGAAGAGCTGGGCAATTGTGCCCCATTAAAGGGGCAATATGCTTCTCCACCCAGTTCATTTCCTTCTCTCCCCACCTCTTTGCTGGATCTGATGACATCTGCAGCCAAAAATGACCCTCCTACTAACTTGCTTGTTCTCCCCTCTTGGCCTCAATAGGCTGTGATTTTCCTGGATTTACAGCACATGGAGAAAAGCTTCCCAAACATCTACATGGGAGTTGAGAAACTTAGGTTCTTGTTCTGGTTTCACCCAGATCCCTGCAAGATCTCTAGGAAGGGAGAGGAGAAACTGACTTGTCACTGCCCAGAGCCCTGCTGTGGCTTCGAATGGGCTCTCAACAGAAAAAGCAAGTATTTCCATCCCTTCCTGGACTACATAGAAACAGGGATACCTGCAGGGAGGGGGAAAAGGCCAAGATGGTAGCCACACCCATGCGATGGAAGCCCCACCTCTTTTCTACATGTGTCATGCATGTAAAAAGGGGTGGAACTTCCATCACACAGGCATGAAGCCATATTAACTTTTTTTACCCCCTCCCTTGGACATCCCTGCATGGAGGCAAATCCCACCCAAGCAGGAATTTGTATCATCATTTCTGAGCAGTAGATAACTTGGAGGAAAAGTTAAACTTGGAAAAGTGGCCACATTCTCCATCCCAACAGTCTAGGTCATCTTCTCCTGGTTGAGATGTTTCTCTCCTTTGATTTCCTCTAGCTTTTTCCTGGGCCTAGTTTGGATCCAAGCCTTGGGCTGCTCAGTGCAACTGCTGATGGTGGTGTAAAGCCATGTGTGTGTGGTGTGTGTGTGGAGGTCTTTCTGCCAGGGGCTCCCTGCCCTTGGAGGCAAGAGAGAGAGAGAGAAAGAGAGAGAGAGAGAGAGGAAAGAAGAGGCAGCTTTTACAAATACTTTTTTTGCAATAGGCTGACAGATGGCTGCTTTACAGAATGAGGGAACTGTCCATAAATTACAGATGAAACATTTCTCTGTCCCTACAAGCCTAGGCTCCAAGCAGAGAGCATCAGCAGCTGTACTTGGAGCCATGCTGGGAATTGTTCTCTTTGCTGCATTTCAGATTCTGTCAGCCTTACCAGGTAGACCAGACAGGAAACACGACCAGATGAACTAATTCTACTTTATTGTAAAGCTACATTAACAGAATTTCGCAAGTCTGAAAGTACAGTTCTCCCACCGTCATCTTTACAGCCCAAGAACTTAGGGAGGGCCCCTTCTGAGCCTCTTGCTCTGCCCAGTATGCAGCTGTGGGCTATGCTGTCTCTTATCTGACCATTCCCTTGGCAGCATCTCTTGGCCCCATCTCCCGTGGTCTTTCCCACATACCATTACAGATTCCCCCTCATTTAGATTCTCAAAGGAATATGCTAGATTGGACTTGGAGGAGGGATGGATGGATGGATGGATGGATAGATGGATGGGGTGGACAATGGTAGACCTCATGCCCCGCCTATCAGAGGCTCCTGCACTCTGTGTCCATCCGAAAGGATCTTGCATGGGAGGAAGATCCATGGAGAGCTCTCATTAGCCAGAAGGTGGACTCGGTTTAGGAGCCTGGTTCACACATTACATGAACCAGGGGCCATGCTAAAAACGTGATGTCTATTTGAAGCATCGAATACAGTTTTTGCCTGTTCCTCACCTCAAAGTGGCAGGAAACTCCAGTCCTTAATGAGTTGTGAGATGTATGTAACCCAGAGGGAAGTTGCTCTTAGGGATGATGAGGCCACCTTCTCAATCATGTCCAGAAGAAGCTCCAAGGCCCACCTGAGGTCTCATGTCTCCTGGGACTGCAGGCTGCCCAACCTTGCATTACCTTAACCCAGAATTTGGATTGTTTCATCTGGATCTACCCTGTTTTATGAATCCAGCCACTGTAGTTTGTAAACCATGATAGTATAGCTTAACACAATCGGTAAATCTAACAAACAGTGGTTTGTTCAACCATTCTCCATTGTAGGGAAGGGATACTGTTCTTTGGGAGGGCAGGTGTGTTGCATGCGGAAGCACTCCTGAAGCAGTTCAGGATCAGACAGCAGATGACAGAAGTTACTTTCTCTGTTTGGTCCTAGGTAGGCCCAGGACCAATAGAATGGGCAGTACTGGGTTCGATAGGCAAATAGCCTAGCTGACCTACCCTAACTTCAGTTTCAAAGGAAACAGACTGCAGTAGACACTGGTTGGTTTAAATCAGTGTTTTTCAAACTTGTCAACTTTAAGATGGCTGGACTTCAACTCCCAGAATTCCCCAGCCAGCATGGATGGCTGGGGAATTCTGGGAGTTGAAGTCCACCCATCTTAAAGTTGACAAGTTTGAAAAACACTGGTTTAAATCATATCAGGTAAAAGCAGCGTCATAGCAGGCTAGGTGGAGCCAAGTGAATCAGGACCTTGGATAGCTCTCTGGTGGTGCATCTTCTCCTTAGAGAGTTGCTATTAGCTCATTAAGGTCCTGAGGCCTTCTGAGTGCTGATTTTTTGGCCCTGCAACCTAATCTGCTGCTTTCAGAGAAGCTGTTTGGACCCATAAAGACCCATATCCTTGTAATGTCGCAACTGGCTTCTCCAGTGTGGAGGAGAGTTGAACCAATGGGATGGTGTTTTTTTCCATCTCAAGTTTCCTTCATGGTTGGAGGGGCTGAAGTGGAAGAACATGATACTGGCTGGAAAAAAGTAGATTCCTATGTTCCCAATGTTGATTTTGTTACGTATGAAGAAGAAATCCTTGAGTTGCAATTGCATGCATTGCAGCTACACTGAATAATGCTCCTGGTTAGCCTAGTTCTGTTTTTAAATAAATCTGTAGCTAACACTTCCCAGATGGCCTTAAATGATGCATTATGCTCCAGCTGAGTTCCAGATGAAGAACCGGTTGGCCTCTCTTTTCAATCTAATTTCTAGCCTCCGATCTTTGAAATCACAGTGAGAGTCAGAAGCAACCTCACTTTGTTAAACTGATTTTTTGGGAGAGGGGGGGCAGTTGGCAGATAAGTTGAATAATACTGTTTTGTCTCCACCTAATGACAGCCACTGTAGAAAGCCGTCCAAATGGTCTAGTGCTTTCAAGTGCTCAAAACGCTTCACATCTCTTATCAAATTGCGAGCCTTACAATGGTCCTGGAAAGTCAGTCAGTCAGTATTATTATAGGTGGGTTTTTTTCCTTTTTTCCTGTCTTTCTTTTGCAGATAAAGGACAAAGGCAGAGGGGGAAAAATGACTTTTGTGGCAGAGGCAAGGTGCTGTTCCGGGATTTTCTAATTTGTAGTTCTTTCTCATAACCACCGTGTGTTACCAGTTCATAGAGCTGCCAAGATTTATTTCTCTTGATAGTAGAAAACATACTTTATAATAGGTTTTCAAAACTAGCTTCAGGAATTCTAGGCAGCTGCCAATATCACTTATGTCTATAGTGAAGCTGGATCATTATCTCCTATGCCTAGCAGGAGAACAGACTTTTAAATGTGAGAAACAGAGGAAACGGATTTTTATTGTCCATCTAGCACAATATTCTCCATACTGATTGACAGAGGTGGTCCGGGACATTAGAAATACACTTGCCCTCTTCCCCAGCACTATTGGGAGATTCCAGGGATTGGGCTGACAAAATTGGGATCTTATGCAAAAAAACAAAACAAAGGGTGTGCGTGAGCTATGCCTTTCCCTTGAATGTCACTGCACATTTAAAGCTGCCTTTTACTAAGACGATGCATTGGTCTGTCTTGCTTGCCATCATCTGTCCTGAATGAGAACAGAGTTCCAGAGTTTCAGACAGAAATCTTTCCTAGCTAGTCCTGGGGATGGTGGGGTTAAACCTGGGATGCAGGACTATAATGTGGAATAGGATGGGGAAAGCCTGCACAGATGAAAGAACAGCTTATGCAGGAAAGATGTGCAAAAGGGGCAACAAGAATATGCACACTTATAAGAAGTCACAAGAAAGAGGATGAAAGAACATCAAAATTTGCAGAGAAAGGTTGTGGTCCTTGATTGTAGGGTAAATTGTCGGAGCTGGTATTGTCAGGGCAGCCTTTCCCAAACTTGCACCTTTAAGCCTGGTGCCCACTAAGTGTGTTGGGACTACAACTCTCAGAATTCCCATATGGACTGCATGCGTGAGGTTTTGAGGAGGCCAAATCTTTTCCAGCCCCAGGGCCATTGATCTCCTTTTCCTTGTGTGGAGTTCTGTGGGCTTCAACCTCCCAAGCTTAACAAAGTGAAAATAAATATTTAATTATTCTCCTAAATAAAAAATCGATAGTACTGCTGGTTGGCTAAGTAAATCATGGGACCCATAAATTTTCCCTGCATGCAGCATGCAGTTCCTCCATTAATAGCTATTTTAAAGGATGCTGCACAGAAGCAATAATTAAAAATAGGGAAGGGAAGCTCCAGAGCCCCACGAGGAACATGAGAAGCTGAACCAGGTTTTCAGCCCTTGCTAAAATCTTGCTACTCCTCAAGATTCACTGGAACCAGATCCAAGATCAAGCAATTTCTGGAAGTTAATGGGTAGCACCTTCAGTAGGAATGGGAGGGATCAAGCAAGATGGAGCATGAATGGCAGGTATGAGTGTCCACCTTGAGTCAAAATTACACTGAGTCCAAAATTACAGATGCCCAACATGTTCTATTCAAGAGTGGGTATACCTTTGCACATGAAGCTCTACGTTTCATTTGCAGCATCCCTAATGAAAAGGTTGGAGGAAGAGGTGATAACTTTCTTTACCTGAGAACTTAGAGGTCTGCTGTCCATCCAAGTAGATATAATTGCACTAGATTAGGAGGACAAATTCTCAAGGGTTGAGGGCAGCCACTTGACCGCTTGATCTTCTGGAGGCTGCAGGAGACCATCCCATCACCAGAAGGGAATGATCATATTCTTTTGACCTGTTTTTTAGCTGAGGCTGGGAAGGACGATGACCTGGTCAACCTTCTTCACAGAAGGAGGGCAGACCCTAAGGCCTGCCCAGCAGTTCTTGTTTCTACTAAACTTCTTGTGCTTGTGCAAAGGAGATGGCAGAAGGGTGTTGGCAACAGGTGGCATTTTACAGAGCAAACTAACTTTTCTATGAATGAAAGGCATTTCACATGTTCAGAAGGTATCACTTTATCCATATGAAGGAGGTGATGCTATCTGAAAACTGTGGTGTGAAGACCTTTTTCCTCAGAAATCTAGGCATTGGTGGCTATGTATATGCGTGTATGTCAGAGAGTCACAGTAGAAATGATAAGTATTCTGGATGTGTTCCACTTTTCTTTTGTAGTAGTGTTTCTTGTTTATGCTTTGTTTTTCTCTCAAATTAAACTAGAAACCACCCAAGACTGTCCAGCTCCAGCATAAATAATTTTGAACATTATATACTTCATTCGGTGTGGACGGCTTCTCAGCTGTACTTTCTGAACCAACCCCCCTTTTGCGCAGACACACACATAAACCCATCATCGTTCCGTAGATGATTTGTCTACTTCAATTTCAGCCAGTACTTCATTAACACTTTGTAAATACCTTTCCTGTGATTAAGCACAAAGACTTACTTCAGATCTCAACATCTGAGCTGGAATACTGCAAGATAAACAGCCTAGGATTGAAAACAATGAATGCAAACATACAATGAAATAATGACCATCAAGTGTTTCATCATTGGGAGTCATTCATGCTAGTTTTTGATAATGGGAAAAAAAGGAAAACTGAAAAAATTAAGCGTGTGCTGAATGTCTCCATACTGAGGGTCTCTGTGTCTGCTCCGTTTTCTGAAATTGCCACTCCTTATTCACTCATGGAGATATTGGATGATGTCATTTCCAACCAATCATATTCTAGTATTTCCCATGTTGTCATCATCTTTTGTTGGATTTGATTTTGGTGAAAGAAAGAAAGAGGGAAAGGGAAGGGAACTTAAAATGCAGTTGGAATACATTGAGGCTTCTTGTGAATACTGTTCTTCCATTGTAAAGGGGTTTCTGCTCTTGTAATTAATTGCTTCCTGTTCACTTGTGCAGCTATGGCAACTTGAATTGCCTCATCATTAGCCTGCTCCTTTCTGTTTGCAGTTAGGCCATTCATTTTTATGATGTCAAGTCGTTGGAAAGATCAAAATTCGCCAGGTCCCTATAGGCAATAGCAGATGACTAATTAAAAGAGCTAACTCAGGAATGTTGCAGTTACATAACTAAACATAGACAGTAACTAAATCGTAGTGGCAGGGAACTATTTTCACAGAAAAGGGCAAGGAATGTGCTGTCTGGAGTCAGTCAACTGTATGAGGCTAATAAAATGCAGGTGAATCTTGACAAAAGAGATATCCTTGTGTTTGGGTACATCTCCAGTCCAAGGAATTAGTGCAAAACCAATTCTGAATAAGGTTGTGCTCCTCTGAAAAATGTAACTGTGTCTCTTGGGAGTATTTCTAGGGCTAATTTCCCAGGTTTGCTACTTGCAGCTTTTCTTGGAGAGGCCTAGCGTGGTGAGTTCATCAGTTGTATCTTTTCCAGGAGAAAGGCTGCAACAATCTATATTCCAATAATGTCTAGGTTAGATTACTCAAATATGTTCCATAGGAGTTGCCCTTGAAGGTTGTCTGAGAAATTCATCTAGTGATGAATCAATGTCTCCGATTCTGATGGCTTGAATAGATGAAGTTCCAGACCATTGCTGAATTAATTACTTTGGCTGTCCATTCACTTCCGAAAATCTAGTTTAGAGCACTGATAGTTAATCTTTACACACTGTATGGCGATGGAATTCAACTGCTCATACCAGCCGGTCCACGCAGTAGGTTCATCAGATGTGGCCTTGTTTAAGCCCTTTCAATTACAAAGAGAAGAGTGCTTTTAGATTCTGATTCTGCAGTGTGGTATTCTTTTAATTGTAACAAAAAAAAAAAAAATACTCTTTTTTTTAATTGTAACAAAACAACAAAAAACACTCAGGCATTTTAGGAACATGGGTCTGGGTTGAATTTATATGTCTTCTTCCAGCTTTTTGATGCCTATGCACCAAAATAGCAATTTGTGAATATATATATAATTATATCATATCATATAATGTGATAACATTCAATCGAATGTACTAAAAATACAAGAAAGGTGTATCTGGACAAAGAAGGCTTCAACTGACTGATGACTCATTGCTCATCCCACTTTTTATTCTTTTCATCAGTGTATCAATAGATGTATTTAACTGGCGAATTCTGTGTATCAACATGTTTTACTATAAGGAATTTTTTAAAATCATAAATGTGTATTTAATTATTATACACTTATGCAGATTTGTAATAATAATAATAATAATAATAATAATAATAATAATAATATCTCTGTAGTAGAATTCAAAGACTTAGAGAGCACCAGGATCGCAAAGTGTACTTCTAGACTTGTGGGCTGGAAATATTTCAGGGCAAAATATTTTATTTACCAAACATTGTTTCCAATATTCCAATAAAAGTAACTTTTCTCCATACATCAAAGCTTTTAGCTTCTTTCAATGTACTGTTCAGAGCTCATAAAACACGTTAACTGCAATTTTTTTTCACATCAAATAATACAGTTATATACTTATGCTGAGTATGCTAATTGGAATCATCCCCAATCTCATAGGATAATATTCTAGAAATTTTTCTGATTAATTTTTTTCCAGAAAATCTACATGTGCTGGGTCAGGGTGTGTGTGCAGGGACCCACTTCTTGACTGTATTAATGATTTCGGATTGATGTTTCTCGGCTGCTTTGCTTATTTTAATTTTTGTAATACTTGTAATTGTTTTTATTTTATTTTAATTCTGTTCGCTGCCCAGAGTCACTTGTTGAGATGGGTGGCCATATAAATTGAACGAACACATGAATAAATAAATAAATCTCTCTCTGGGCTGAGGGAAGCTATACCCAAATTCTTGTAGTTGGAAAGGTCTGGTTTGTAAGATATTTTGGACCACCTTACCCCAGTCTGTTAGAAAAGGCTGTGGCCTCCTGCAGATTCTAAGGAGATACCTATCCAAACTCCTTTGCTGTTTCTAAGACTCCAAGAGGGGAGAATGCTAGGCATTTGGGAGACAAGGATGGGGAGTGAAGACATGAACAGCATGATGTCATCTGCACAATGCTGTCATACCCCAGATGTCGTCATTTTGAAGTCATTTTGGCTTGTACGGACCCCTATGGTGCAAGATGCAGACTGGGAGAGAACAAGCTACATTTTCCAATCATTGTTTGTGTCTAACTTTCCCCCTTTTTGACCCCGACTGTGGCCATGACAAGTAACTTGACTGAAATCAAGCTCTGGCTGAGGCAGGGAGAAGAAGGACGAAGTATGTATGTATGTATGTATGTATGTATGTATGAAATTTATATGCTGCCCATCTCCCCCAAAGGGTGACTCTGGGTGGCTCACAATTAAAATCAAACATCGAAAACAGTAAAAAAAATATAAATATCCTCATTAAATTAGCTTTAAAAAATCATACTAGATCCAAAGACTATATACATAAGAAAACTATAAAATTCAAGATGATGGGGGGGGGGAGCAGAATCAATTACCCCATGAGCCAATTCCAACAATGCGAGCCCCCATCAGTCCCCCAGGCCATCTGGCATAGCCAAGATTTCACATTCACATTCACATTTATTGACCGTCTTCCTACAACATGGCAGTTAAGGATTACCTGTAGTGTCTGCGCAATATGCAAAGCATGGCTAGCTTTAATTTTGGTTTATTATTTTCCTTTCTGGTGGGTTGCATGACTCAGCCTGCATGGAAAGTTTGTGGATCAATGTAGTGTGCCGATCCAGAGGATGGGAAAGTGTTGAACAGGCTAAACAGGTGTCGTTCTTGCCTAGCCTCTTTCTAATTCTCACCCTCCTGCCCTGCCTTTCTCCTTTCTCCTTTCCCCTTTCCCCTTTTCCTCTTTTCTTTTCTTCAATTTTCTCTTTTCCTGCTCATTTGGCCAACAAAAGTTCAAGGAAGTTTTCCTCTGATGGAAAACCTGCTCCTTCTTCTCACCATCAGACCACAGAACAAAGATACGTTTGCTTGAGAATCCCCAGGCCTTGCCAATCTTTCAAAAGCCTCAGTTGACCACAGGCTGCTGCTAGAACAACAGCTCTCCTGTTGAAAATTATCTCAACCTGAACTGCTTGTGGGGAGCTCTCCAGGGCCCCAAGAGTGCCTTCTTCTCTTCTTGATAATAACTCTTTTTGGTGAGTATCCAACCTCATGTGCCTTCCTTTACATGGCAGGCTCGTACACTGTATATTGATGACCATTGTTTGTCTATTTATTGAATTTACTGATATCCTGTCTTTCTCCCATCATGGAAAAGAAGGCAGCAAACATCTGCTGAGTTTCCTCAATGGTCTTCATTTAGGACTTAATTTTCCCAGGCTTAGCTTCAGGGAAGTTGCTGGAGATATGCTTTCAAATCCAAGGATCTTTGAGATGTTGCGATCCCCCTTGCCTTGAGGTAGTAGCCACACCCAACTTGGCAAAGCCTACAAATTGAAGGGAACATACCAATGTGTTTAAACATAATTCTTTTGTGTAAACAGAGCAACAACTGAACTGTGCTGAACATCACTTTCAATGAGAACTATGTCCCAGAAGCTGCTAGGGAGACTCAATTGATTGCTTCCTGCTTTCCTGCTAATGAGAAGGAGATGGATGACAGAATCAACCATGGAGTAATGCTTTAGTCCAGCATCATTTTGTGTGCTTCATTGAGAAGGAGAAGGAGAAATAAAATCAAAAAGAGGAAGAGGAAAAGGCGGCCCAAGCTAGATGTTGAGATGGAAGAAGGGAATTATCCAAGACAAAGGAGAAGTCATACTCCAGAATTAATTGCAGCTTCCTCAATTACAAGCAGGAATGAGAATTGCTCAAGGTTTTTGTTCCATTTGCACTGTAAGCAAACCAGCCTAATTCACTCATCCTGGACTGTGGATCAGAAGGCACTTTGTGATATTGTTCCCTGCTCAGAAAGCATGCTACTGGGCCTATAAAAATATCTGTTTTGGGGTCTCAGATGTCTGGTAGAAAGCTGACTGCTGCCAAGTAACCATAATGATCTGTGTTTATTGTTGCAGTGCAAAAATGGGAATGCGAAGTTAGCAGGGCTATCAAGGGAATTCAGTAGGTTTGCACTGTCTCTGGCTGATGACTTCAGGGTGCGTTGCACCCTTGCAAATAAGTAGCTCTATTGAACGATATGGGAATTGCTTCCAGGGAGCATGCATGAAATTTGGCTACACGTAATGCAACAGCCTGGTTTGTGTATCACTACTCAGAATGGTCTGTCATGCTCCAGGCAGTGCATATTTACCAATAGCCTAACCATTGAATAGATGTCTTGTGACTGCTCTGTTTGCCAGCCCTGCCTCTGTCTCTTTGGCCTTGAAAGCCCCCTCTCTCTCTCTTTTTTTTTTTCACATTCCACCCACATGCCCAGCTGCCATGTAAACCCTGGGGTTCCAATAATCTGGTGCATTTTAACATCCCAGTTAAGTCAGTTTATGTAAATGTGACATTTGTATCAGGGAGCCTCCCTAAGCTGCTCAGTTCCACTGAGCCAAATAGAAGTGGATCCACATCTCAAGCCCTTTAGTGTCTAGGGGGTAAAAAGTTATTCTGCAGCATATTTTCCTCACTCCTCTTTTCCTCCTCTGACTGTGCCTTCTCCCTCTAGCTTCATGGTGCGAGGGCTTAGAGAAGCAAAGCAATCTAGATTTTAAGGTCACAACCCATGAGGGACTTGCCATTTTAATTAATAGTGACAGAATCATAGTTACTGTTTCTTTGGAGGGATGGGGCAGGAGTTGAGAAAACTCTCACACACATTGGAATCCAGCCTACCAAAAGCTGAATTTCATCAGCCAACCCAGCTGTAGATTAAGTCTTAGAAAATAAAAATGGGCAGGAGGCTCAACGTTGACATGGTAGCTACTGGCCCAAGAAATAAACTGAAAACTTTCTTTAAGTTGCTGTTAACTATGATATCTACAGACTTGCATGTATCCATGAATCCCATAGGTATAAGGAATATCTACATGTACCATGACAAGTACAAACAATTTCATTAACTTATCACCTTCTCTGATACTACCACAAAAGATCTCTTCTTCCCATACCTCATCTCTATAGATAAGATTCAATAACAAATTGAATATAACAAATTCAGATAACAAATTCTCAAAGCCTTGTCACTGAGTCCTAATCAGCAAAAGTCCACCAAGAGTTACCAGAAATAACAACATACATATTTTAACCTTCGTCAGTGATGAAGGGGGAAGTCATTTCTTTATATAACTCTTTTCTTTTTTCTTTACTATATTTTTTCTTTTTTTTTCTCTGCACTTTTTATTTTCTCTTTTGACCCTTATATATTTTCCTTCCTTTGCATTAGTTGTTTATCTTTGTAACTGTACATGTTAATAAAAAAAAATTATAGAGGACTATCTTCATGTATGAGGCTGCATGTATGAAAGTATGTATACATGCCCAGCAGAAAATGAGATGCAAATTGTGGGGTTGACATTTCAATTGATGGAGTAAAGAAGCACTGCTTCCCATCTTGACTATAATGTGCATAAATTAAGCAGAATTTCCCTTGTGCTGTTTGATTCTGTGGCACTCTGCATTCTTAGTGTTATAAGACATTTGGTCTCTCCCTCTGCCACAGCTCAGTGGAATGGCTACTGTATGATCATTAGGGAGGGCAATGCCTGATGGACCTCAATCTTTTGCAGTGCAGATGGTGGTCCTACTTCTTCATGCTGTAGCATATCCTACAGTCCCATTTTTCCTGGCTCCCTTTAGATTGCTGACCATAACTTATTTCTGACAGCATAGAAGTGAAAGTCTACCTGGGATCGCTGCGTCCCAATACAGTCAAATGTGCGTTGATGCTTCAAGTTATTAATGTAGTATAAAGTTTCTAAGGCCTGTCTTCAGATCAGGGCTATCTTCTTGGGTGGGGAGATCCAAAAGTCAAGAGGGCAGCTGTTACTGTACAATCAAAGCCCCCCCCCTTTTTTTTTTTACTTGTGACATGCATACAAATCTGTTTTTAAAAATCCTGGAAGAAGGAAGCATAAATTACTTCCATATTATTACCATAAAAACGACATGGATGTGCCAATAGAGTTGTCAAAAGTCAAGATCAACTTGAAGGAGACTTTACCTATTAAATTATGTAGCCATCAGTTAGAGAAATAAAGAAATAATGGAATAAGTACCCATGCACACACACACACACACACACACACACACAATCTTCCTGAGACCAAAGTAAGTTTGGGGAAGATAAAAGTTAGGGAACAAGCAAACCATAGATGACTGCATTCTGCCTGAGGTTCTTCCCAGCTAGAGCACATTCAGAAAAATGAAATGAATAGCCTTACGGTCCCCAAAATTGCATTTACTATAAAGAAAGTAGCACTCTGTATAATTTAGTGAAAAGTGGAGTTTGAGAAGATGCTATCTTCGCCATGTATGTATTTTCCTCTTGCACGTCAGGCATTATGGAGTTGGAGATCTTAGTTGGCACTACGTTCTTATGTGTGGCTAGCAGGAACTTGAAAATCAAGAGCATGGAGAGCCTGCAGATTTCCTTCCATAAAATGCAACAACCAGCAGTAAAGGAAGTATGCGACTTGGTTCGTCTATTGTGCTAGGCCATGTTCCCCAAGGCCCCCAACCAGTCCCACCCCAAGCATCTCCTTCCCAATATCAGAGAAGCCCTTGAAAAAAGTGGAGGGGGAGGGGGAGGAGGCGGCTGTATTATTGTGCTCTGCATCAGGTGTCTCCCTCTGTCCTGGAATATGGACTTTGCTTCTTATTATTTGTACAATGTCCTGATACAGGATATTGCAGAAGAAAGAGAAAGGTGCTGAGTCCCTCCCTCCTCCACTCTGAGAGAGGCAGCAGATGAAGATGCTCCATCATGTAGCTTCAGTGGGTATTCACAGATCTAATAACTAAGCCTCCACCGGAGTGTCTTCCTGTCACTCATGTCAACATCCTGGGCAAATGTTATTAAAGGGAAGGTCAGAGCAATCTGGCACTGTGTACTTTGTCAGAAGGAAGGAAGAGGTGATGAGAGCTGCGAAAGTCGTATTAATTTCTTAAGGCTACAGCAAGACGTGACGGAGCTGCACAGAGAGAGGGAGAGAGGTATGCTGGTGGGTAATAAAGCACATGTTTTTGATGAAAAATGTCCCAGGTACAGTGCTTGGAATTTCTGGTTAAATGATTAGGTATGATGATGTGAAAGAGGTTAGCTGGACACCTGGAGTTTGAGGAAGAAAACCTTTGAATCAAGACTTTTTTTTTTTTTGTCTGTGCTCAGTCATTACTGACCCTGCAATGACTGCCTGGACGAATCCTTGCAGTTTTCAAGGCAATTGTTTTTCGGAAGTGGTTTGCCAGAGCCTCCTTCCTGGAGCAGAGCCCAGCTGGCGAGCTCAGGAGGCGGGGTTTCCGTTGCTTCGCGCCCTTTTCGGGCGAGCGCGGTTTCGCACTTACCGGCAACTGGTCCCGTCTCTCTGTGCAAGGCGCCGCCAGCATTTTTCCTCCCACCGGAGTGAGAGTCCCCATTTATCTACTCACGTGAGTTTTCGACCTGTTGGGTTGACAGGAGCTGGGGAGGAAAGAGGAGCTCACCCTGTTAACGCAAAGGCTGGACTCGAACCGCCGAAGCGTCAGCCATTTCTGGCTGGCAACTTTCAGCGTCATTAAGCCGCTGCGTACATTCCATTAAATTTGCAACATGTTAAGCCCCAGTGTGGTTGGTTTAGGGATGAATCCAGCTATGGTGACTTGTGAACCAGGCTTTGTTTTAGCATGTTATAGCTATATAGTAAACTATATTAAATCATCATTATGTCTATAGTAAATCATCATTATGTCTTAGTATGATGTGCACACCAGCCAACAGTGACTAATTCACAAACTGTGGGCTTTTAAAATTGGCTCAGTGTGGTTTGAACTCAGCCACTGTGTTTTTAAAATCATGGTTTAGTGTTACATTCAAGAAACAACAGTTAATATAAGCCATGGCTTTGTGCAAGGTAGGAAACTCAGTTACAGATTATACATAAACCCTTCAGATCTGGATTTATAATTTATGAATTCTTACTTCAAGGCTGTTGTTGTTATATTAGATCTGGATATTTAAATGTCATGGTACAAAGATTGGAAGCTGTTTCCTATTAGCTTAGGTAGGCAAAAGGTGTTCAGTACCAGCTTTGCTCATCTAGCCCATAACTCAAAGCTGGGGGCTCCAGGGCCCCTTGTGGTTTTAAAAAGGCTTACACACAGTTCCCTGAGAGCTCCAAAGTCATATACATGACTGGAATGTACCCATATTAGCTGTATTTTAGTTTTATTAACTTTCAAGGTCAATAAGATTAAATCAGAGGTGATTGAATCCTGGTGCCACCCACTCTATTTTAAAAATGCAATTCCCAGAACAGTTCTTGATCTGAATGTGGCCCCTGACCTAGCAGAAGTTGTGCACTCCTGATCTGGTTCAGCCTTCCTTGGCTTGGCATCTTCTCGTTGGATTGGACTTAATTTAGCATCTTCCACATGTGTTGGAATTTGGAGGGCTTTCAGCCAGCATCACCATTTTTAAACTAATCCACACTCCTAGAAGAGAACATTCATATCCTCTAACGTCTGGGTTCCTGGCCATTGGACCCATGACCTTCTGTGTGCCCTGTATGTGCTCTAACATGGAGTGATGGCCTTTTTAGTCTGCTTTAATGTATTTTGAGATCTTTTTCCTCATTCTCTTCCATGGCATCCTGGCTTCCTGACTGATAGCAACATAGCTATCCCCCGCTTGGCTTAGCATCTTCTCATTGGATTGGACTTAATCTCCCTTCCCCCCACCCCCAACTCTTATTTTTATTCCAGATCTACACTGGAAACAAGTCCTTGGAAGTCTATTCACTATTCTGACCTGTTTCCTTAGTCTTTAAAAAAAAAAAAGTTCTTTTTCAGTGATGACTTATGCTTATTTACTGTAATGACACAACAACCTCCAACATTTGCCCATCTCTAAGATTCAAACAGTGGCATCAACAAAGCTTCCCCAAGACTTGGGGCTGTGTGGGAAATTTATTTGCAAACTCAACCACCCTCTTTATTCTCACTGTCATTCCCACACAGCTGCTCCTGCTGTGCAGTTAGTGGAAGATTTTATGACCTCGAGGCCACCCTGCTGGCATTCACTTCCATTGCTTGTTAGCCGGAGTTCAGCTAACGAAGGAAGCTGGAATTGGGGAAAAACAGCTCCCTGACAAACCGCATGCATCACAGCAAAGGGCGAAGAAGGATCAGCTGTTCCAGAAAGCTTTACCCACCCCCCAACAGAGTGTGTGATTACAGATGTTTAGTGAACAGCTGGATTTCTGTATCTTTTGGAAAACTGTGGGCCACCTGGCCATGTTTCAGATCTCACCACCAAATATCCAGGCAAGTCCCCTTTTCTTTGGTGAAAAGAAAAAATGATTAGTTGGGCTTGAGACAACAGAAGTTATGATTCTAAAGAGGGAGGGCCCGGAACTCCGTATTGATGTACTTGCGTGAGAAGAAGGTGCCATTTTTTATCCCTAACGTCTCCAGTTAAAGCAGAGGTGACCAGCCATGGATCTTGCAGTTTGCAGAGGCTGAAAAATAAAATGCTGCTAATCTCTAAATTAAAGAATCAAGTAGTAGGGAATGGGGGAAAGTCTATCTGTGTCTGTGACCTGCTGCAAGTCAGAGTAGACAGTGTAAACATGAATGGATGATTGTCCTTACCTGTAGAAGGGAGCTTTCTATACATTCAGTAAAAAAACCTTTTTGCTCAGATGTTTCTATGACTGATTTAATTACCTCCTTTGAACCAGCTGATGAAGCTTCTTCTGATGGATGTTTGGGTACCCGATTCCAAGAGTCTGACACTTAATAAGAGAATAATATGAAAGGTGTCACCCTCACTTATTTCCTTGGTCACCCAAGTAGTGCAGAACAGAAGTGGTGTTGGTTGGGATGTCTTTCCAAACATTCCTCTCTGTCTCCAAGACCAACCCCCCCCCCCTTTGTATTTTTAAAAAGGCAAAAATGGTGTCTTAAACCTAGTTCTCAGACCCATTTTGAGTCTTTTGTTCATCTAAATACAGGCATGTGTGCAAAGCCCAAATTAGCTCGAGAGCTAACAAAAGCTGGACACCTCTGTCCTAGGGAAAATATTATAAAACTGATTTTAATCACTGTGTGAAAAATAGGACCATAAATAATAATAATAATAATAATAATAATAATAATAATAATAATAATAATAATAATAAATTCCCCTCTCACCCCTATGGGTGGTACGTGTCTTCCTCAATCTTGGGTCCTCTACCAGGGGCCTGGGAGTTTGAGGGTTCTACGCAGTATCTTAGCTGTTCCTAGCACTGCACTCTTCTGCACAGAGAGCTCTGAGGTTGTTCCTGGGATCTGTTGGAGCCCCTTTCCCAGCTTAGGAGTCACGACCCCAAGTGCTCCTACCACCACTGGGACCACTTTGGCCTTTACTTTCCACATCCTCTTGATTTCCTCCTTCAGGCCCTGGTACTTCTCCAGCTTCTCATGCTCCTTCTTCCTGATGTTGCTGTCACTTGGCACTGCTACATCTATCACTACCACTGTCTTCTGGTCTTTGTCTACTACCACGATGTCTGGTTGATTAGCCAGTACCTGCCTGTCTGTCTGGATCTGGAAGTCCCACAGGATCTTAGCCCTGTTATTCTCCACGACCTTCTGTGGAATCTCCCATCTGGACTTGGGGGGGTCTAGCCCATACGCTGTGCAGATGTTCCTGTACACAATGCCAGCTACTTGGTTGTGCCGGTCAGTGTATGCTGTTCCTGCCTGCATCTTACACCCTGCCACTATGTGTTGGACTGTCTCTGAGGCCTCTTTGCACAATCTGCACCTTGGATCCTGTCTAGTGTGGTAGACCCCTGCTTCTGTGGATCTGGTGCTTAGTGCCTGTTCTTGTGCTGCTATGATCAGTGCCTCAGTGCTGTCTTTTTGTCCGGCCCTTTCCAGCCACTGATAGGATTTCCCAATGTCAGCCACCTCAGCTATCTGTCGATGGTACATCCCATGCAGGGGCTTGTCTTGCCATGGCACTTCCTCTGCTTGAACCTCCTGCCTTGTCTGCTGCTGCCTGAGGCATTCTCTCAGCAGCTCATCTTTGGGTGCCATCTTACTGATGTACTCCTGGATACTTCGGGTTTCGTCCAGGACAGTGGCTTTGACACTCATCAGGCCCCGCTCGCCCTCTTTGCACCTGGTGTACAGTCTCTGGGTGTTGGACTTGGGGTGGAAATCTCCATACATTGTGAGGAGCTTCCAGGTCTTCACATCAGCAGCCTCCATGTCTTCCTTTGGCCAGCTCACTATACCGGCAGGGTATCTGATGACTGGCAGGGCATACATGTTGATGGCATGGATCTTGTTCTTCCCATTGAGCTGGCTCTTCAGGACCTGTCTTATCCTTTGGTGGTACTTGGATGTTGCTGTCTTTCTTGCCTCCTCTCATGGTTCCCATGTGACTGTGGGACACCAAGGTATTTATAGCTGGTCTCTATGTCTGCTATGTGGCCCACTGGTAGTTCCACTCCATCGGTCTTAACTAACTTCCCTCTCTTTACTATCATTCGGCCACACTTCTCCAGTCCGAATGACATCCCAATGTCCTCGCTGTAGATCCGTGTCAGGTGGATCAGTGAGTCGATGTCTCGTTCACTCTTAGCATACAGCTTGATGTCATCCATGTAGAGGAGGTGGCTGATGGTGACTCCACTCTTGAACTTGTACCCATATCTAGACCTTGTGATTATCTGGCTGAGGGGGTTTAAGCCTATGCAGAACAGCAGTGGGGACAGTGCATCACCTTGGTATATGCCGCACTTGATGGCCACTTGTGCGAGCTGTCTTGAGTTCACTTCCAGTGTTGTCTTCCACAGTCCCATTGAGTGCTTGAGGAAGGTCCTTAGTGTCCTGTTGACTTTGTATAGTGCCAGGCATTCACAGATCCATGTGTGCGGCATTGAGTCATAGGCTTTCCTATAGTCAATCCAGGCTGTGCTCAGATTGGTCTGCCTAGACCTTGAGTCTTGGGCAACTGCCCTATCTATGAGTAACTGGTGTTTTGAGCCTCTGGTGTGGTTCCCAATGCCCTTCTGAGCTGTGCTCATGTACTGGCCCATATGGTCATGTAGCTTGGCAGCTATGATGCCTGATAGAACTTTCCATGTTGTGGGGAGGCAGGTTATTGGCCGGTAGTTGGATGGTGCTGTTCCTTTGTGAGGGTCTTTCATGATCAGCACTGTCCTTCCTTGTGTTAGCCAGTCTGGGTGGGAGCCTGCTGCTAGCAGTTGGTTCATCTGTGCTGCTAGGCGTTCATGCACTGCTGTTAGTTTCTTTAGCCAGTAGGTGTGGATCATGTCCGGGCCAGGTGCTGTCCAGCTTTTCATGTTCTTGACCCACTGTTGGATGTCTGCTACTGTGATGGTGACTGGTTCCTGTTCTGGGAGATTGCTGTGGTCTGCTTTCAG